>CATQJL010000223.1:5653613-6193512 GCA_958299035.1 Cylicocyclus nassatus | reverse complement strand
AAGCAGTGGTATCAACGCAGAGTACTCATCACTGTTTTAATTTACATCATCGTTGTTTACTCGTGGTATCTGACCAGGACTACTGTAGATGATCAAATGAAGAATATCAATTGGAAGGTATGCTTGCCTGGTCCATGTTAGCGAAGCAGCCGAGAGTAGAAATTAGCTTTGTCAAATTTAAATGAATTTGGATTTGTTATAAAACTAATGTAAGCAGAGATCAGTCAGCACACGCAGAGACTGGTCGCAATTGCATTTGATCAAGACAGTACGTGTATGAGGGAGGCAGCAGACGGTAAGAGAAGTGAGAGTGCGCGTTCTCCGAGAAACGCCGACACCGTCCGCAATGGCGCCCGCTCTGCATGCGATGACTCGCTTATATCCAATCTGTCAAATAATTTGGTCGTTTATTAAGATACAATGTGTGGAACAACGACTACGCATGCAAGAACCGAACATACACCTCATAGAAGAAATGGCGAAGAAACTCGACGTTACGTACGACGATCTAGCACAAGATTCAAAGAAAATACTTAGCAGCATATGGGGACAGGGTTGGTTTGAAATTGTTGGACTATCTCAGCAAATTGAGGATCCACATGTCAAAAAGATTTGAAAAACCAAGAAATTAGTGTTGGAAGAAAAGGGGAGAGTTAAAATTGGGATTTATTATTTTTACCCTTTAAAATTAGTGGGCCAGTAATGAAATGCTCCATCCTGATGTATAGGCAATTCACAGTACGCAGAGACTGGACGCCGTTGCATCTCGACCTAAATAGTACGACTTTGGCAGAGACACCAGACGACTAGAGGAGCGAAAGTGCGTTTGATATGAGGGCGCCGACACGGTCCAGAGTCGCGACCTGTCTCTGCGTGCGATGAATTGCCTACAACTTCAATATCACACATCTATGTCTATGCTTTTTTTGTAACAAGCTATTTTCAGACTCTAAAAATGCTCAAATCTAACAGTGTTCAACAACGTATAGAATTCCCGAGCAGCCAAGATGCTCATAATGTTGTATTGAATTTTGTAGATAAACTTTCAAGACTAACTAAAATTTTGTGGATAACTAGAATAAAAATTTGCGAGAATGTATTCCATAATATCTATTACAAGAAAGATCGAGTACGGTTTGTATTTCCAGTATGTGACATGCCATCACTGTAGCATAAAAACGTACTGTGAACTATTCATTACCAAGCTACGGTGTAAGTAACAAAGAGATCCCCTCGCTCAGAGTGCCATTCATAATTTCATCGTCGAAGAATACTCCACCGTCGATATTGCAGTACAGGGGGCACATGCCAGGTTCGCCTGGTGCCGCATCCATGCCTGGCTCCCCGGGTGGTCCTTTGTTGCCGTCTTGTCCGCGCATGCCAATCTTTCCGGGAGGTCCTTTTAGTCCTGGTGGACCTAAAGAATGATACATTCGAGGCTCAAAATGGAAAGAGAAACTTAGAAAACTTACCCGGTCGTCCATTCTCTCCTGGCTGTCCGGCCGTTCCTGTAGGTCCGGGTAAACCTGGTGGGCCTCTCGGTCCGGGGCTCGGAAGACTAATAGGGCCTGTGATTGCCGGCCTTCCAGGTTGCCCCATAGGGCCGGGATTCCCTCTATTTCCCGCTGGTCCAGGTGGGCCTTTTGGTCCAGCTTCTCCAGGAGGTCCATTTTCTCCTCTGGCTCCAGGGACACCAGGTCGACCAGCATCCCCTGGTGGACCGGGGTTTCCAGGACTTCCTGGGGGCCCTATGGGACACTGCCTGCATGGTGGCTGTGTCACATCATTACATGGCTTCTGTGGAGGACGTCCCGGATTACCAGGTGCACCAGGCACACCTGGCTTACCGGGTCGCCCAGGTCGTCCGGGTGAGCCCTGCGCACCCGCGGGACCAGGAAGACAGCATCCCTGACAGTTTTCCTCTGTTATGACTGCTGCATCCATCTGTTGACTTCCATAGCCACTTTTTTCAATTTTATAGGGACGAGTTGCTTGACGAGCCGTTCGATTTGCTTGGGGGTAAAATTTAGTAGGCAGACGATTCGCATCCAGCCATATATTTCTTATAGAGTTCTGGAAAAGATAGTACACTCTAGTAAGTTTTCCGCTCAGTTCAGTGCGCTCGCGGTGCCGAGAAGCGATCAAATTTGCACGTCAACATATAGCCACGCCGCTGATGCTGGCATTTTGCGCGCGCAAGTGGGCATTTCAGTCGCAACTATTTGTTCACGCGCAAATTCGGTCGCCTGTCTGCACCGTAGATAAGTACACTGTATCGCGGAAAAACGCCAAGTGAATAGAATGGGAAAAACTCCTGCTTACCTTACAATCGTTCATTTCTGAATTTGCCCTATTTCTTACTTGAGTCACATAGTTGTAAACAACTGGCAGAGTAACACAAGTCGTCAGAATTGCGACAGAAGAAAATGCGATTGCAGTCAAACCCACGATTCGATATGCCTAAAAAACAAAGGCAATTTATGGAACTAGCAGGAAGTTGGAAAAAAAATTTACTCACCGCAATTTTTGCGTCTATATCCATGTTTAGATTTTGAGGTCACGCTGATGACGAATACACAGCTTTTTATAGAGGGTGGGTATTGTTTTTAGCGATGCGCAAGGTCAATGTCATGGTCAAAGCAGCTCTCCTTATTCTACTAGCTATTTCAGCGCTAATCATATCTCTGCTCAGTCATCGTTAACCTACACTTCGGCACAATTACACTTGGTTTTCGAAAAAACTAGACCAAATGGGTAGTAATGCATGGAATGTCGAATTTGGTGATTTCCTAATAAAAATGGAAATTTAGTATTAGAAAGGCAAACACGAGAAAAAAAAGCATTATGGAGTTAAATCGAGTGAAAAGATACTGAAAAAGGAAAAAATGGAAGAAGAGGATAAGGCATTACGTCTTTGCTTCGAACTTGCTAGTCAGAGTTGACAACCATATTCCACCCCATAATAAGAGATTACCTCAAATTTTCAGTTTGAATACATTTTGTCTATTTTCTCGTCTTGGGAGAAATAGCTGGAGTCATTTGAAATAAGGTGTGGTCATTTGCAAAAGGAAAACCCAATGGTGTTTCGTTGAGAGGAGCGCTACTTTCACCTTCTGACTGAAGGTACTCGAGGCTTTGCATTCGTTTTTAAAAATACATATTAACCTTTTATGACATTCTTGTACCAATTTTCGAATCCACGATCTATGGTTTAATAAGCTGCTTTGAAAATTTTGAAGAAAAAAGCGTGCACTTTCTGATAGTTCCAAAATAAAAATCTATATCTCTAATCATGGAAAAGTGTAGATCGAATTATTTACTAGTATTTATAAACTTTCTGGTTTTTCTTCGAACATATCAAAGTAAAATCCTACTACATCGTGTAGTTTTTTTTCACCTGATTTGCTGAGAATTTCACATCTGTAAAATTGAATACAAACAAACAGGGCAATCCTGTTGTAGTTATTTTTCGCATCTCTACTGAACAAGGAAACAAGGCACTGTTGGGTAACAATCAATGTAAAGAGCGTCCGACTTAAATGTTAAGTGGAATGCTGTATTTTGGATAGTACCGTACGCACTTTTATATTTTAGAATTAACATAGTTGATGCTTAGAATTTGAGTGTGCACAGAAATCATAGCTTTCGAGACGATTGAAGCTGCAGCAACGAATTCTTCACCTGTGCCATTTGAAAATCTATGAGATAATCAAATGGAATATAGCGTTTGCTTACGTGAAAATCATTCTTGATATCCAAAACTTAGTGGGGAGAACCGCAAAAGCAGCATCTCATTAACGCATTCATGAGAAGGCCATTTTTCGATTACTGCCGTTTCGGACCAGAGTCTTTTCCGCTTTATCAAACTTACGGCCCACCCGTGGGTCGTATTGTCCGAAATGGCGAGTTTAAAAAAAATTCAAAAGATGCCTCCGCGAATGCCACCAAACGGCTTATCGAAGGCGTTGATTATCAAAATATGATTTATTACAATTTTTGGCGTTATACGGTAAGGTTACGGTAGTCATTTAGTACGGATCCAACATCATGGATTTTCATGAAATAGTGTGTTTTGGGGTTATTTCACGTGCTGATTACGATTATAGTGTCCATTTTGTTCACAACTGTCCCACAGTAGGGTTACGTTAGCAGTACGTTGAAATTTTTCGCAAAAATCAAGAAACTAACGTAAGAGGGTGGTATTAAGACTTGAGACTGTCATTTTCGTAATCAGCATACTAAAAAACCTACATGTATAAAATTTGAGCTTCCCGGGATGAACACTACAAAAAATTAACAAAATCAACAACATTGAAAATTTTTGATGGGCTAATAAGTTTTTTGCTAGCCACGAGTCGCTCGTGCATGTACACTTGAATTCTCAGAAATAGCATCATTCCGCGAGGAATTCGAGCTGAAGTGTTTTATCTCTATCTACGTTATATCTACCGTAACATTCCATTACAGTATCCCGATCCCGGACCACTCTTACTGGAACTTCGCTTAAGTGTCGCAAACCATATGCCAGAACCCCGTAGAATTCCATCGTAAACTGACAAAGATAGAGCCTTAAGAATCTTACTACCCCCGGTGGGTGGTATTGTCCGAAACGGCAGAACACGTACGACTCACCGGTGGGTCGTATTGTCGTGAATGTGTTAAATGACTTTCTATTTTGCCTTATCAAATTTATTTCGAAAATCAGTTGAAAATTTCTAAAATTGGCTGAAGCCGTACAACTCCACTCCCCTCTTACAAGAACAATATCGGATGGGGTACGCCTCTCCTGCCAGCACAGCCTCAACGATGCTATCATTCAAAACAGTGGATCATAAATCTCTTCCAGGCACTTCATCACACGTCCCGGCTATGCTATCGCTTATGGCAGAGCTTTGGTAGAGAAGAATACGAATATTATTGTCTGAAGCGTCTAATTTAATCAACGACTGAACACGCGCGCCTCAGCCCTCGCCTAGTCGGCGACCACGTCGACTGACTGCTTCAAGTGCTTCAAATCCGGACATTAATCGATTTCTATCTTTTTGACGGTAGACTGAAAGTATAATCTGTTTAGCTACCCATGAGATTCTGCCAATATTTGTGGCTGAGATAGCTAATTTGGATCCCCAGGCAGCGCAGGTGAACAGTCTTCTTATACTAGCTGTTATTTGGCAAAAATCTCTTTCTTTATCTATCTGAGTGTTCATAGCTCCATGCTCTACACACCACCACGCACTCCATACTCATCAAAAACCATTATAAACACAATTTTTTCTAATTTTGAAGGGGAAAGAGACTTGCCAACCGGTGGTGAGGAAGCTTAGGCGAAATTTTCCGAAGTCACTATGAGTTACGATCTTGTACAAGTGGCTCGTTTCTACCAGTAAATAATTTTTTTCGGGGCGTTCAGACCCACTCAAAAGTCCAAAAGATTTTGAAAACGTGGCTAACAACTCCTCTTCATTCATTCTTTCGTTTGTTTTCCCTCCCCCGCCTCCGAACGATATTTCTCAGACCGCCGCTATTCTATCGATAACCCAAACATCAAATAAGGATTATAGAGAGAAATTTGCAAATTTTGCCCAGAAAAAGCTCCGCAGGCTTCTAAGAATTTTCGCGGTATCCATACATCCGTATAAACTGCTGCTGGACGTTTTAGTCAAAATTCTGTGAATTTTTTCGAATTTCAAAATTTTATATATTTCTATTACAAGGTAAACTTTAGAACGAACAACTCTTTTCAATCTCTTTCTTTCTCGAAATTCTTAGCAATTTTTTCATCTGCATATTTTCGCCATAGAATCATGGGATGACTTTTTTATTCCGCGATAGATCTTATTTTCGACTATACAACCCCTTCCTCCGAAACCTTAAACAGTTTTTCTTATTATCACTGCTGATTGCATGAGCCTTCTCTCTCTAAATTCTCTGGAAAATATTTTATTGGAAGAAATCAACTTTACAGGCAAATTGGCATTTATGTCAAGGACAAATGAAATTTTCGAGCATCTCAATTTGCCTCTACTCAAAGCACTGGAGTCACTGAAATTTTTAAGAACTTTCTCTCATAGCCAAGAGTAGAGAAAAATGAAAATTATGGTTTACCATGGGTTAAAAACGTTCAATTTCTTCAAAAGAATGTTAAATCATCTCCATTCTTACTGGAAGAAATATTTATTTATCGTAGAATGGGATTTTTAGGCATTTTTCCAGTTCGATCTCGATGAACTCCTCATTGAGGTACCCGTATGTACGACGTAGTACGGCTCAATTTGATGGTGAAGCACTGCAGGTAAACACTCTCGCTAATCGATATATCGACTTCCACTTCAACTCTCCTATATATAGCATCTTCTGCTTAATGAACGTATATGGCGTCATGCGTTTGAAAAACCAGCGAAAAATCTGGATCGAGACGGTAGAAAAACCAAATGGTCAACATTTATAGGTTATTTACAGGTGAGATTGAACATTTCATTGATTGGACTATCTACCTTATTCGTGGGTATCGATTGATTAAGCGAGACATGTTGAAATAATTATTTTGCAGTTCGCATACGAAAAATCACGCCTCCACTATCTATTTCCCATAATTCTTCTATTCGCTTACTCTCTACTCGGTGGTTTGATATTCTGGTCTATAGAAAAGTCGCACGAGGAAGTGATACTGTTGGATAAGGTTAGACTTTTCGCTTTTTAGAGGCAGCGTCAATCCATCCTCCCAGTCAGTTTCATAGCAGGTCTCTTATGTATAGCGAATGCATTGGTCCCGTCCTCTGATTTTTTCTCTAAAGGGAGAAAATGGATCTGCACTCTGTAAGAATCCTGTCTGCCCGCCTCTTTCACTTCGTCCCGCCCATCCGCTACATACTCCGTGACACGTTTTGACGTGGCAAGCACTTCCGGAGCATACTGTCTGTGTGTGTCCCTGTTGCATAGGATAGAATTTCCTGTTGCATACGACCGGACTAGCGATGGAGCACTCGTCCGAAAGGGAATTGATGGGGATCTCACGTATCCAAATCATCAGGGCCTTGGGAAGGCGAGAATAAATCACGGGGACCCATATTTTAGGCGGGCACGCTTTTGAGGGGATTGGGCTTAAATGGTCCTGTTTGTCTAATTTTTCTACTTCAGAGTAATTTTATTGATGCGCTCAAGGAGGAGTTATTGAATGTGGTACTACGTGTACATGAACATCTTTCCGAGTATAACAGGATTTATGCGTGGGTGTGAAATCTTCTCGACAAAGGCAGATTGAAATCAATATGATTTTGTTTCCAGAAATAATTCTTATGTTCGAAAAACGCATTTTCGAGCCTATAGGAAATACGCTTTGAATGAAATACACAAGGTGAGCATCTTCGGATTTCCGGAATTGTACTTTTGGGAGTCACTAGTTATCAATCTATACTAGTGCAGCTTATTAACCCAAAATTGATTTTTTTTCAGACTGTTTACTGGTATACGTTATCGATTTTCTACCTCACTGAAAATGAAAGTCATAAAGCATTGGTGCTTCGACCTCAAAATGCTGAACCTATTTGGAGGCAACAATTTGACAGCAATTTTGGTCGTATACATGCGCTACGGAATTATACGGATCAGGTTTGTTTTGCATTTTTTCGTGTATTGCTCTAGGCATTTTTGATTCAATATGTGAATTTGCACACTGCGCACTGTAACCGACGACGCCTTACTAGTAACTCGTCAGTAAAAATATTTCTAGCGGGACAAACTGAGCAAATGTGTACTGCTACTCAATACAGACTCAATAAAAGTAAAAAAAAAGATTCAAAGAGAAAATTCAGCGAATAAACAAAGTCTAATCCTACAAGTCGTGAAGTAGCGCGCATGGTGTGCAATTACACACAGTAAGTTAAAATTGAATAACCCGACGATTCGCCCCTAGAGACCGGCACCCCAAACCATCATAAAAATTGATTTCATGATTTTCATAACATTCAATTTAGCTTTCTCATCGATGTTGGGAAATTGGTGTTGAAGGCTCTCACATGGGTTGGGAACGATCAACATATAAAAAGAAGGTAAAAGAAAATTGTTACTCCTCAATTTTATCCTTCACAATCTCTGATATTTTTTAGATAAACGACAGCATGAGTGATTATAATATTGCCGTAGGATTGGATAATGTTTTGACTCCTGTGTGGACATTTTGGAATGCAATGTTTTTGGCAGGTTAGTGAAGTGCCTGCTCGATTTCATTACTTTAGTCAACATACAATATTCAGTGACCACCTACACCACTATCGGCTACGGTAATATCACCGCGAAAACTAAACTAGGAAAGCTTGCAGCTATGGTAAAGTGGACAAATGTTTTGGAAACACGATGTGAATCTTTTCTTGCAGGTGTATGCAGTCATTGGCATTCCTCTTGTACTAATGATTCTGCACAAATTGGGACGATTCTTCCTGTTGGCTCTGGAGCACGTTTGGGATTTTATCATGAGGTTAATACGATGAATTTAAGACGCGACCAACACTACCAATAGGCTCCGCTTGCTGCTACAGACCTCAACTAGTAAAGACACATGATTGGTGCCAGATTTCGCGCAGTCTAGCCCGTAACGTTCCACCTCATTTTGACCATGCAAGAGTTCCTTCATTGAACGCGAGCTTCTCAAAAGCATTTTATGTGACAATATCCATCCAGGGCCTCTTTGAATAGAGTTGATAGGGGGAGAACTTTGCTGGGACCATTCTCATTACTTTTCTTGCTGATTATGCCTGACCCCAAAAAATGGCCTAATCCTGGACTTGATTTCAGAGGAGCCGAGTATCTATGCTTCGTGAATGGAGGAAGTCGTCTGAAACTGTCCGAAGAAGAGCGAATATCGGAAATGCCACTACTTCTAGCTTTAGGTAAACCAGTCATGAAAATATATAAAAAACCAGAAAAAAAATTTACCTATATCTACCTTTGCCAGGTGTCGCTTTTGGTTGGATGTTTCTGTGCGCTGCGATTTTTCTGCAATTTGAAAAAGACTGGGACTACTTCAAAAGTTTTTACTTCTTCTTTTGCTCACTAACTACGATAGGTTATGGTAAGGTTTGAAAGGATGATATAGACGAGTCATCGTACGCAGACGCCGCAGACGGACGCCATTGCGGACGCTGTCAGCGCTTCTCTGATTAAGCGCATGTTCATCCTCTTACCGCCTGCTGTCTCCTCCAAAGACAAACTATCTTGGTTGGACGCAATGGCGTCCAGTTTTTGCGTGCAATGACTCGCCTATTCATAGAAGTATCAAACTCTTCAGGCGATGTGACCCCGACGAAAAGCGAGGATATGTTCATAATTTTCGGACTGATAATGATAGGATTATCCTTAGTATCTATGTGCATCAATGTTATACAGCTCAAGCTAGAAAAGCTGTTCGAGGTGAGATAGATGAAAATAATGCAAAATGCATCTAAATTTTTGTTCACTATATAGAACCCCATCAATTTTTCTAGGAGCTGTTACTAACGCTCATGGAAGAGTATAGTACTGATCCAGAGGCAACTAATCTGAAAGGTGGACAGATTGGTAGGATATGGGATTTGCATAATTATTTTGCATACATTTTCGAGTATCTTCGATTCACCACGGACTGCTCAAACGCTGCGGAGCAGCGGCGCGGCTGAATTGTCGCGAGAGCACGACTTGTCCAATGGCGAATTTGTACTGGGGCAAGCGTCTTACCTCGCGGCACGTGCTCCGCAGTGATGTCCAGTCCGTGCGCTCAACGAATCTACTATAATTTTCTAGGAATGATGGAAATGTGGCGAGTGTGGAAAAAGAGAAAATCTCGATTGCGTAAAGGTTTGGCACCAGCGCGACAAGCTGCAGGAAAAGCAAGCCAAAATTTGGCTAAGGTAGAACCCGACAAGGATAAATGGAACAGTCTAATTGATTTCCTGTTCAATAAAGTGTGTTTGCGGCACCAAAAATTGGCAACCAATTTTCTGCGTGAACAGATAGCCGCCAGTGATGTCGGCATTTTGCTCGCGCAAATGGACGGCATTATAAGCGAAGCTATTTGTTCACGCGCAAATTAGTACTCTGCGTTGATACCACTGCTTACTAACTAGGCGAAATCTACTAGACTCTTAGCCGAGCTTCATAGCATCAAAGCCTAAAGCCCCGGACAGACTTCACGCGATTTGATCGTCGCGACTCAATCGCCGACATTTCCATTCATTTTCATTTCACATTCAGAATTTTCGGGCAGGAAAAGTATCACAACCGCAATGCAAGTTGATCGGCATGGAATGATGTTGTAACAGTTGTCTCGTCGCGATTCAGTCGTGACGATCAAATCGCGTGAAGTTTGTCCGGGGCCTAAGACTGAAACGATGCAAGTTCCATTAAGGTGATTCCATTTGCACGTCGACGAGATCGACATCACCTTATCGAAGAATTGCAACATCGCCTTCATATGAGGGATAAAGCGACACAAACCGAAAATATTAATGGTCCAATTTTGGAAGAAGCTTGGACCGAGACCAGCGATGTCGATAGTTACACAACTAGCTGTAGCGTTCCATACGGTAAGACATTTTATAGGCAATTCATCGCACGCAGAGACAAGTTGCCAGTGCGGACCCTGTCGGCGTCTCTCAGGTCGAGCACACTCTCATTTTTCTGAACATCCGCTACCTCTTCCAAGCACGTATTATCTCACTCGGGGACGCAAACTCCAGTCTTTGCTTGCAATAAATTCCTTTTGATCCGATACGGTAAAGAAACTTTTTCAGAAGTAGGCGGTGCTTACTTGGGATTGGACGCACCAACTCCAATCATAGCTGGACCATCTCGCAGCGAAACGCATCCAGTAGTCGTTCAAGCCGAGCTATCATCTTTGGCTTCTTCAGCGCATTCGACAAGTTCGACAAATCGCAGCAGGCTTAGCAATCCACGATCGGCTAGCAGCGTCCCCTCAAAAATGTACAACAAATATTAAAATTTCTGCCTTATTTGATTTCTCTATGATTGCGTCCATAGGTCAACACTTTCCACAGTCTCAAGTAAGGCGTCGTCCGCGAAATCAGCGCCGATGCCTCAATCGGGTGTGTTTCCAGTCGACTTTGATCCAAACCGGAGGTGGACATTCATCGAGACCGGAAAGGTAAGTCTTGCTTTTTCCCTTACTGAGATTCCAAACCGCCTGCACTTGTGTGAATACATGACAAAAGTTTATCAAATGGTATAGTTGAATGCACGGAATTACCGGGCTGTACGCCCGCGAGCGTGCCGTTTGCGGGCTAACATTGGCATTCGCGCGCATGAGTCCTCAGAGCGCCCGTACTCGGCACCTGCGTTGCGGGCACACTCGCGTGCGTTCAGCCTACAGCGACCCGGGCAACCTCGTGCAGTCGACTTTAACTCTTGCTGCAGCCTGCTCAAAGTCTCGGATTTGATTTTCAGACCCAACGTGGAGCTCCTCGAGGACTTGTGGTTCCGTACATGTATACTTCAAGACAGGTAAATCTCCACTCACATTTCTATCGATAATGGCATAATCATAACCAGAACCGTCACGTACACACAAACGAGATGCGTCGTCTCATCTCCGAGCTGGACGCTCGTCTACGTGACTGCCGGATGCTGACCGCTAGTCCACAATCATCATCAATGAGCTCTTATTCGAAGTGAGTGACTATACTCAGGACATAAACGTCGAACCTCAGCTGCCGATGCCTTATTCTTTCGTTTTGCAAATCAGTTTTGACATAAAGGCAGTGTCCCGGCAGATTAGCGCCTTGGTGGATATTGTTATAGTGGAGTTCCTGGCCATCCCATCGACCTCCGGGTGCAGTCGGGCTGGTTGATGTTCCCCCTGGGCCGAGAAAATAGCCCTTAAACCGGCGCGCGCTCGGGCGACTTCGCTTGCCGTTCGGCGCAAGACCCACGACCGCTCTCCTACGTTGTGCATGCTATCCAAAGCAAGATCACTGGCAGCAGGCTCTTTGTGCCAGGGTCTCCCAACTTTCCATGAAAATTCTCGTCCGAGCTGCCTTTTGGAAATTGGGTGAACACCCCAAAAAAGGTCTTTCCACCCGTTTCAAAGCTCAAATTTGGGGTCTACGGGTCGAAAAGGCCCGAAACATGCAAAAAGATGGAAATACAAAATCTGCCAGGACAATGCCTATAAGGAAAAGTTGAACATATGTAGCTTTGGAGTGCTTTGACCTCGTACTGTAGTCAGACCGTATTTTTGTCACTGCCACATTTCAAGGAATGATAAATTTTATTTTGAGATTTGTACATCGAATTTTCATCATGACATTATAGACAGATACCTATACAGATCAACTTTCTCTTGCTCGTTTCCGTGCCACTTCGTTATCCTAAAAACAGTTACGTAAAAAGAAATGATCTGTAACTCAGGCAACTTCGTTTGGCATGATAATCTAGGAAAAGACTTAAAGGCTCATTTTTTCTCCAAGATGAAAAGCAAGAGATACTGATACACTTACAGTCCCAAATTCGTAGTAATGAGGTGCCAATTCGTATAGCCAATGCGGTTCAATTACCGAGATATCTCTGATGGAGTCTTGCATAGCTTCCGTGAAAATGACCCTACAATGATGCATTTGGAGGAAGATCTGGCCAAATTTGAAAATGGAAGTTAACCAACCACTTTGGATAATCCTTTTTGTACATTATCACAGACCCTTTGTATACATTGAATGGAAACTCTTCCTTTACAGTGACATACTTTCCAGTATAATGATACCTTGCTGCTTGAGAAAAGAAACCGGATACAAGGCATCTAATAATTTTTGTAGCTCCACCTAAAACAAGTTCAGTGTAGAAGTATCTGCTACATGTTCATTCAAAAAAAAAACCCCGAAAGAGTTCTCGTGAGGAAACCTCATCAAGAGATTCAACTCACCCGGTTCTCCTCTTGTTGTTACCAGAGGAACGCCAAATCTCCTCAGCAATCTTACTAACTGTTGCCGCACATTATCAGCACGACAAAGACCTCGATAGTTGAGAAAATGGTCACCACACCATTTACGGCTTCGATTATTCTGTAACATTAGTTGTGCAAGTATGGCATGAGAAACGGCTTGCGCGCAGCCGTCAGACTTCATTCAAAAGCGCTCAAAAGCGCTTCTTTTTCAGTATCTCATCATATTTCTCATCTCTCCCCACACCGTTGCGCGCTAGTCCAAAACCGCTAGCAGGCTCCCCTTATAACGCTACCGCGGAATGTCAGTATAAGAGATGATAATGTGATGAAAGAACGAAAGAATCTGAGCGCCACTGGGCGCTTTTAGACGCGTTTTTCGGCGCTTTTGAGCAAAGGTTGAGAGCTGCTCAAGAATAAACAAAATCTTATGCCTTTTGCTAAGACATGCACTACTATCATGCAAAATTTGGTAAATGAACTAGCCAAATTTTTGAAACCTTTTGGTTAGAAAGTGTAAGTTCACCTGCACGAACATCGTGTAAACATTAAGATATGCTATGTGGTCTCCCTCTTCGGCAGCAAATCGTCGCTTAATCTCCTCCTGTAAAACTGACTTTTGACACAATTTTCAATCTTTATGATATGTGAAAGACAAATTTCATGAAGATACTGAGTTATACAACTTAATCAAAACTCACAGCTCGCTGTCGATTTCGAATTGGTGGTACAAACACATCTTGAACTTGCAGCATGGCGATGATGGACGCAATCTCTTCGCTGCATCCAAAATCACCTTAACGACTCCAAGTTAAATGAGAAAAAGTTATCGAATTTTTGCAGGGAAAACTACCTGATGTCAGAAGACATTTGCTGTGCATTGGCGGTAGAGGAAACTCAGACATGCGGAGTCCCAACGGGTTAGTGAGCATAGATCTGAATAGAAAGTCATAGATAGGAAATAGTCTTAGATAGTCTTAGATAGAAAACATTGAATCCTATAAAAAGGTAATAGAAAACTCGAGCAAAATTGACTTACTTTTCATCCAAGGCACCCAGCGCGTAGAGTAGCTCGAGAGCGTTGATCATAGACCATGATGGCGGTCTCTGCAAAATTAATCTTTCAGAATACCCTATCTTTTCTGAGAACGAAGCGATGAAAATTGGTACTCTTAGTACATACCGAAAGGTAGTGAAACTTGTGTACGTTCTGTATTCCAAGAGCTTTGAGCTGTAAAACGATGGGTGCTAAATGGCAACGCTGAATTTCGGGTATCGTTCCGTCGCTCAATTTCTCAAACTGAGATTCTGCAAGTAATCTCAATAGCAAGATTTGCAAGAAGCACATAATATTATCAGAAACAAACCAGGATATAATCTGTAGGCTTTGCCTGGTCGAATTCGACCCGCACGTCCGGCTCTTTGTTCTGCAGATGATTTCGAGATCGGCAACCGCATCAGAGTTTCTATTCCATTATCAGGATTCATAGCACGCAGCTTCACAAATCCGCAATCAACAACTGAAATCAGGACAATCTGCAGTGAAGGCCCATGCCAAATAAACATACATATTGGAAAACATTCGTAAAGTACCCATTTCCCAGCAGAAAAAAAAATATGAGTTAGCTAAATCTGAGAAGGTGCGCTAGTTTGGTGATGCGAGGAAATGGAAAAGGGAGATAGAGAACCAAATGAATTTTAGAGCGGTTTTAGTGAGCTGACATGTTGTATAAACCTACCGTAAGCTATTCCGGGAATAGTGACGGATGCTTCGGCTATATTCGTTGCAACCACCACCTTCCTAGTGCCATGTGGTGTAGAGTCGAACGCTTTTAACTGCAAGAAAAAGAAAAATATCTAGCAGCACACTCGTTGATCAAAAGAAAATCACCTGTTCTCTTGGCGACAATGCACCATAACAAGGCACAATCCATAACTTGTCCACATTTCGTAGACGTTCAACACCATCCGACAGCATCTCGCAAACCTAAGAAGCGAAAGTGTATCACACTCATTCGGTGCGGCTCAAAAACCTGTAGGTAGAAAAAACAGACCTACCTGTATTACCTCGTCCTGGCCAGTCATAAATACCAAAACATCGCCAGGAATCTCCTTTTTGTGAATGTCCAGCACTGTCTCTACGGTAGCCTTGATGTAGTCTGGGACTGCTCTTGAAAGGTTACGTTTTTCGTATTCTCAGCAAACAGCGAGTAAAAAAATGAGAACTATCAAAAATTCACCAACGTTTTTGTGTGGTAAATGGCGACAGGATGTGTTCGTCCTTCCACTGACATGATACACGCTGTATCGCGGCTATGGTCGTCGCTGTCATTCAACTCGAAAAAATCCCGAAATAGCTAAAATAAAGTGATTAGAAAGCGAACACTGATGTGGCCGGAAGAAGATTACCTCAGCATCCAGCGTCGCTGAGGATACAATAATTCGAAGATCGGATCGTACTATCAACACTTTCCGAAGGAGTCCTAATAAGATATCAGAATTACACGTCCTCTCGTGTGCTTCGTCTATCATAATCACACTGAAAACAACGGTAGTGAGCAGTAAATTGTTGGTACTCCAGGAAACTTCCATTTTCTTGAATCTATTGACTGACACAATCAGAGGTGCGATAGGTGAAGCCGGGCCCCCCAAAAGTGAAGGTGGTAGTGCCGGACACTCACCTCCCAAAAACGTCGACCGGGGGGGGGGGGGGGGAGGAGAAGGGGGGGACTTCGGATAATGAAGAACTCTGACCCAACGGTCTCCTTGAGGGCCAACAAGTGTGACCTAACGGCCCTCTTTAGGGCCACAAATACGATGAGTATAGCGGCATAAAAATAAAATAAAAAGAAATAAATATGTTATTCAAATGGTCTATTTGTAAGTAAATCCCAGTTAGACTTTACATATTTCATTAAGTAGATTTTGTTATAACGTACTGCGAATAAAGTAGGTCGATCCAGGCAGTAACCACCGAGAACCAGAATTTCAAATAATAAAATAGCGAAAAATCATGCGAAATTTCCACTGTTATAAATCTGATGGTTGAAGATGTCAGCAACTGCGACTTCATAGGTTTTGAAGGGCTAGTGTTGTTCTACCAGTCAGTGAAAGAATTAGATCGATCTGAGCAGTACTCGCCGAGAGCGAGAATTTTAAAAAATTAAGCGATTTTAGGTTACTTAGTGACAGCTGACGTTTAAACTCCTATAAATCTGAAATGTGAAAATATGCAATGTTGCGACTTCATAGGTTTTGTGGAGTAAGGATTGCTCTACCGGAGTATGCCTTAGCCGTACCGATCCATTGAAATAGCGCCGAGATCCAGGGTCTTGAAAAAGCAGGTAAAAAACCGCTTTTTGAACTTCAACAGCTCATAACTTCTTCAGAATTGCATGAATCATGTTGCGACTTCATAGGTTTGATTCTTCTCATCAAGAGCTTTCAGATGATATATAATATGTGGGGGATTCGCGCCTTTCACGGCATATACCCGGGGGTGGAGACTTTTCACCCCAAAGTCTCCACTGCGGTCTCCGGCCAATACATTAACATGGGCGAGGTGGAGACTTTGGGGTGAAAAGTCTCCACCCTGGGTTAGAGCCGCAAAAATCATTGAACCCCCCACATACTATATATCATCTGAAAGCTCTTGATGAGAAGAATCAAACCTATGAAGTCGAAACATGATTCATGCAATTCTGAAGAAGTTATGAGCTGTTGAAGTTCAAAAAGCGGTTTTTTACCTGCTTTTTCAAGACCCTGGATCTAGGCGCTATTTCAATGGATCGGTACGGCTAAGGCATACTCCGGTAGAGCAATCCTTACTCCACAAAACCTATGAAGTCGCAACATTGCATATTTTCACATTCCAGATTTATAGGAGTTTAAACGTCAGCTGTCACTAAGCAACCTAAAATCGCTTAATTTTTTAAAATTCTCGTTCTCGGCGGCCACTGCTCAAATCGACTCGATTCTTCCACTATCTGGTAGAACAACACTTGCTCTTCAAAACCTATAAAGTCGCAATTGCTGACATCTTCGACCACCAGATTTATAACAGTGGAAATTTCGCATGATTTTTCGCTACTTTGTCACTCGAAATACTGGTTCTCTGCGGTTACTGCCTAGATTGACCTACTACATGGATATATGCTCTCAATACTTTCTTTTTCGTTTCTTTTGCTCATTTTCCTTCTTTTAATCTTCAGCAAAAAATTTTTTTCAAACCCAAAAGTGAAGGTGGTCACCCGGTACCAGCTCAAAAGTGAAGGTAGGCGGAGACTCGGCTCCAACTATCGCACCTCTGGACACAATACAAAGATACAGACCCACCTGTACTTTGATAGCAGAGGATCTGTTAGCAGCTCCCTCAGAAGAATTCCATCTGTCATGAACTAAATCACCAAAATTTCTTTACTGGCACAAATTCAGATTTTCTACGAAACGGATTCGTGTATATTGAAAACAACCACTGATTTCTGCTTACCTTGATTTTGGTACGATCATCTGTAACGTCATCAAACCGAACGGTATACCCGACATCTTGCCCAAGTATCGTTTCTTTCTCTTCTGCGACGCGAGTCGCCAGCTAAAATCAACGCAGTAACGTAAGCGCTGAGCTTGCAACTTTTTTCATTTTTCACAGAAATGAAGTAAGTACCGTAACCACAGCTACTCTTCGTGGCTGCGTTATAGCAATCATTCGTCCATCGTTAGCCCACCCAGCCTCCATAAGATACTGAGGTACCTAAAAAGCTGCCTAAGAACGCCACAAAGACATGATTACAGAAACTGAGTCTCTTCACAAGCGAAAGCCTGCGGAGATGCAGCGCAAACCCCTTGCGCTCCGATCGCACAAATATACGCTAACCTTCGGCCAGATCCCGATTGGAACAGACTGTGATCGAGGTATCCGCAGCACGCAGCCACCGTCAACGTTTCAAGCAAAAACTTCGAAAGGCGACTAACCTGCGTACTTTTTCCACATCCTGTTTCACCGATTATGATGACCGTTCGATACTTTTCGCACAGATACAGGACATGATCGCGATTCTAAATCTGCTAATTTTTATTTCTTAACAGATTCGCCTCTGAGCTGCGAGATTGAAATGTGTCTCCCCCTCCCACTCTCAAAAAAAAAAAACAAATTCTAGAACACTAATGCTGTCAAAAATGGAGAATCGGAAATCCGGGGCGTCGGCAAACATCATACCCATACCTTGTAAATGGGAAGACGGGCTCGCTGCTGTTTCATATTCAAGGAAGCATAAGGATTGTTATACACTGTCAGCACATCTTGAGTGGATCCAGAGGGTTCAGCCAGTCGATCTTCGAAAACAAGTGGGCCACTTCGGGTTCTGTCCGGCCTATCATCTACAAAAGTAAAATTTCAACAAAAGAGACTCGCGGAAGGGTGGAGATGGAAAAAGCCTTGCCAGGTCGCAGAAACTTGAAACGATCTCTCGGATCACTTCCCACACGATGCCCATGGCCGGGATGGTAGTCCGGCATGCTGAAATAAATTGTTAATCTTCGAAAGCTTCAGCGCTGACCACCCAAAATCCTGCTTCAGCCTCCTACAAAGAAACGTCCACTTCAAAAAAAAATAAGAAAATAGATTGAAAGGAAACTTAAATTTCAGAACCTGAAAGAGATTGAAAGGAAACTTCTGTTTTGAAATGAAAGAAAAGAAGTTTCACGAAGCAGATTTAAAACGAAACTCATGCTCAGTCTGAATTTAGGCGTGGACCATGAAAACAACGCGATAATGCACTAAGACCGATGACGTCATCCCTTCTGTAATCTTCAGCTAGGTCTAAATTTTTTGCTTTTGTGACATTCCAAACTACCGCCGTGTTTTCAAGATCAAATAACAGTTCTTTTCCGGGCAGTGGGACTGAAATGATTTTACTCGAGCAAAACAACCGTATAATCAGTGAGCTTTTAGAGCTGAAATTTACAAACGCAAAGGAGGGGTGAGTCAATCATCTTAGCTATTATTCTCCTATACTTTGTTCTATATTTGTGTTCAGGGGAAAGCCGGATAACGTAGACGCACAATTTGCTGATTTTGATGGTGTTGTATACCATGCCTCAAACCCAGATGGGGATAAAACAAAGATAAGGGTTAGTCATAATTGCCATAGCTCTTTCTTGCTATTTTTACGGATTTTTGACAAGTTTCTTACTTGTTCATTCGATAAAAACTGAGGTAAAATCAGGATAAAATTTTGCTTCGATTTGAATTCGTACTCTTTTAGTATGGGTCATTTTATGGAACGAAGATAGGAGCATATGTATATCTCATTTTTCTGGCGAAGTTACCTATTTCCTAGGATAATGACTGAGAATTTTGCGCGTTTCAGACTAACAGATTGAAGCTGTTGTACTGCCCTGTCGCGGTCAAGAAGCTTCGTCTTTTGTGCTTCTAACTAATGCAAAAAATGGGCAGCAACTACGCCCTCGAAATTATTTTTATAAGCTAGTTCGGAGTTAGCAATCAAGAGTCGGTTTGATATCAGAGTAAAAACAAGCTAGACAATTTCATATCTCGTAGGGCTACTTTCAAAAATCTTGCGATTAATCTTTTGTGCAATAAATCCCGACGGCGAAGTAATTCATTAGTGAAATCTAATGAAATATAGTTCATTACATTTTCGAATCACGACATCCACAAATACGAGATTTTTAAACTTGATTGATGCAATAAATGACCCATGATTTTCTATGTTTTCAGTTGAGCATTTCGCTGAAGTTTTTCAAAGAATTGCAAGAGCATGGTGCTGATGCCGTGAGTTTCTGCTGCTTATTACACGTTGTATTTATCACTTTGAACGATTTCTATTGGGTTTAGCTACTGCGTCGGGAGTACGGCTCATATCTTACCACGCCTGAGCCTGGTTACAATGTATCACTATTGTTTGATCTGACCGCACTTCCTAGTGATCACGCTGCCTTGAGTAAGTTTTCACCAGCTATATGGAATCTCAATGAATGATCAGACACAGCAAGTACCTTAACTAACACTGTGCCTCTCTTTTTATTTTGGAAGGTAACTTATGTTTTGGTGTTCAATCAGCCATACTTTACAGTACAAAAGGCATCCATGCTCAAGAGGAACTGCTTTGCTTCTGTATTTGAGAAGTACTTTGAGTTCCAAGAAACTGGGCAAGAAGGACAAAAAAGAGCTGTGATCAACTACAGAGAAGACGAAACTATGTTGGTGCTTGTTTTGAGATATCAAACTCTACGCAATATTTTTTGTTTTCAGGTACATAGAAGCTAAAGCTGACCGAGTTACAGTCATATTTAGCACAATTTTCAAGGACCCAGATGATGTCATTATTGGGAAAGTTTTCTTGCAGGTATCTAGCATAATTCTTTCCTCATCATACTTACTTGCCTTGATTGAATTGCCTGATTTCCAGGAGTTCCGAGAAGGACGCAAGGCGAGTCAAACTGCACCATCCGTGCTGTATTCGTTAGGTGAACCTCCTCTGGAGTTACGAGACCAACCAGGCGCTAGAGTTGGTGAAAATGTTGGCTACATCACGTTTGGTATGTTATCGTTATTTCTCTTTTCTCACCTAATTTGCTGTTTACAGTCCTATTTCCGCGTCATACAAATAAAAATGCACGTGACAACACTATAGATCTGATACATACTTTCCGAGATTATCTGCACTATCATATCAAGTGTTCAAAGGTAGATTTTCAGTTGTACTGCCCTATCATCAGCACAAATATGGAAATGCCTTCAGGTATACATGCACTCAAGAATGCGGTCAAAGACAAATGACTTCTTGAAAGTTTTGAATCGTGCACGTCCAGAAGTGAAGCTGGAGAAGAAAACTTACAGGTAGACTTTGCGCTTATGGGGTAGCGCTATACAATGGCGTTGCTATCTGCGCGGAATGTCTTGTTTGTATCCTGGTGACAATGGGTAACTGCGGATTGTCTTTGCCATTTACCAAAAAGCCCAATTTCTCTGCTTCTGGTAGATGAAACATAGTTTTTTAGAAGTTAGGTGACGCTATCTTTGCTGGAGTGTGACATCATTCTTTTGTTTTGGTTAAAATAAGGTTTGACCATCAAATTTTCGTATCCGTTTAGATTAAGGAAGTATATCTCGACCTAGACCACTAGTAAATCATTCATTGGGCTTGGCAAAGGGTGAAGCTTTGAGCAGCATTTTGTTCAGGAGTCAGACTGATAAACTGAATTTTTTGAGCGACTTAGAAGGGTGTATTTTCTTCTTAGGGCACCAGACTAAGCGACTGTTTTGTCGAGCTACAGAACCGCGCAGAATTAAAATTAATTTTGCGCACGATTGCCTGCTTCAGCTGCAGGACCGCGCAAAATTAATGCTAATTCTGCGCAGTCCTGCAGCTAAGCAAAACAGTCGCTTAGTTTGGCGCCTAACTTATTTCTGCTAGTTTCGGGTGGCGCGTATTATATAAGGTACACTACACATTTTTTTCTTCCAGTGGTCGATCGTACGTGCCCAGCTGAATGAAACATGCCTGCCCCTTTTTTCATCATAGTCGACTGCTTTATGATAATTATTTTCTTTAATTTATGATTTCTATGCTTTTAACCGCACAAATAAAGTGTATTTACTTCACAAGGCTTATAATATATACAGAAAAAAAAACAGATCAAACTGTCGAGATTCAGAAGAACAAACACCAGTTCACAAAGAGTATCATTGAGAAGTGGGATTGTATGAGCGATGCTAAAAAAAAAACAATACTGGCAGTTGATGCATGCAGTGGCTTTTCAGATCAAAAAGGGAGTTGAGATTGACGTAAGTGAGGTAATATGCAATAATAATATGATAGCAGAGATCGTTACTTAGCTCCTAGTAGTACACGAGTTCCAATGATAGCTCCAACACCAACGAGAGCTGCTGCTCCGATGCCTATCAGACTCCATCGTCGAGTTGACTTTCGACGTTCAGCAGCTTCACGTTGTGCTGCATCTCTACGGATGATATCCGCCGCGATTAACATGAAGCTTTTCTGAAAATTTAATGCAGAGTTCAGAACGTACAATCGATCAGCTCTTTTCATAGCCATGGTAACAAAGTCAATGAGCGAAAAAAAGGAAAGCTGGCTTTTTTTGATCTACACATAACCCCACTACAGTCTGCCCACAATCCCAACCAGGCCAAAATTGGCATGGCGAGAGACCACGTCGCTAGGGTTTCGCGGTCACGCCCATGGCCTGCTTCTTTGCCCTCTCTTTAATCTTTTTGCTCTCTCCGACAGCGCGATGCAGTGCAGCCCGCTAGCGCTGCGAGCGCGCAAATTTACGCCGACGCTTCGACCTGATCCCGATTGGAGCAGACTGTGGCAATCTATCAAAGCACTTGAGGGCACCGTCTACCCAAGTTCTCATTTCCATGTTTTGGTCGTTTCGGGGTCTGGGTGGACGATATTTTTAAAGGCAGTGGCTCGGCAAATCTCAACCTAGTCAAATTTGCGCTTACCTGGGGTTTTTCAATACGCTGATCCCGAAAATCCACTTTTCAAAGCTTGAAAACGGCGAAAGTAAGCGTTTTTTAATGCCCCCTTTGGAATTGGACGAGTGGAGCAAGGTTGATGACGCTAATTCGTGACCCAATGGTTATAGCGTTGCGGCGGGCAGCCTCTGGTGAGAAGGAAACTGCCAACTCGTCCAGATGCGTGTAAGATTGGCCTGCGCGTTTAAATTTGAGAGCGATTTTCTCGGCAGGGAAAGCATCTGTGCATGCCGGGATTGCACTGTTTTCATACTTGGGCGATAAGGACCCTACCGCGTTAAAATCCTGAGTCGCTGGATTTTGCCGATCCACTGCCTTTAGGACTGGGGCTCATAAGAAAACTCAAACGGAAAAAATAAGACTGCGATAAATAAACTAGTATCGACTAACCCAGCTCCTCTCATCCTCCACCCAAGTCAGTCGTATCCGCTTTGCAATAAATTTCGCTGTATACAGAGCAAGTTGCTGAACTTCACGACGAAGATTCCGTGCATATAACCTTGCCGCTACCAGTCCTCCGAAGGATATCAATCCCACCTGAATGAACAAGGCTTGTAACGCAACCAAATTTGACGATAAGAGACTGACCAATCTTCCATACGACATCCCATTTTCCATTTCATCTGCAGTTCTACCGAACTCATCAACTATCTAGACAAAAACAAGTACATTTCAGCAAACAAATTGTAGTCTGCAGTGCACTGACCTCACAGTAACGGGCAAACGTCAGGTTCTCATCCTCTAGCAATTCATCTGCAAAACTGTGCAGTTCGCTACGATGGCGGCGTTCGAAGATATATGCGACCTTTCTAAAATACAATTCCAAGTCTATCGTAGCAAACAGTTGAATGGCCAAGTATTTGCCGTCAATGTTTCATCCTAACTGCGAAAAAACCCAGAAAATGGTATGGCAAACGCCATCGATCAAACCTGCCAAAGTGGACCAAATAGTGGTCTGATATTAACAGCAAAAACAACTTTAAAATTACGCCAATAATGCAGAAGAGATCTGTATAACTGATTCGACAAGAAGTTTACCTCATCATCTCATGCTCAGGTTGAATGCCGAATGGTAACGCTGGCTGCTCATGCCATTCTTGCGTGCCCTGCTTGATTCGCCAAGCAATATAATCGACCTGAATCATCAATAAGTCACTCAAGCAATTAATAAGCACATAAACTCACCACAAATCCCTCCACATCGAGTCGCGGATCTTCGAAGTCTGGGGCATTTGGGACATCTGGCACTGATGGAGCCGCAATCAATTCTGTGCCCATCACCTATAATTTTTATCTCTAACTATGTGTCACAGGTACAACAGTAAACATTTCGACGTTCGACGACAATAACGGAGTCAACAAAGAGAAAAGAATACAGCTAAATCCTATTATTCACCGGAAGAAAACTAGTGAGAACGACCTAGTAAAGGCTGCAGACACTAAGTTATACAAATTCCCTAGCTATGCAAGGGAAAATAGAAGAAGCATGGAGGGAACGAGCGAAGTACTGAGATGCTGGATGAAAGTAAACATCTGATCACTGTTTCTTCTCAGGCTGATTCGCAGTTGGCCATGCCATATACGCAGCTGCCGTAGCAATAATAGCAGCGAGAATAAGCACAAGATAGCCGCTTCGGACGATCTGGAAAAAACGAATGTGGTACAAGTATTGAGAAGAGCTCTTGAAACAGCATGAAGTCAGAGATAAACTATACTAAAAACGAACTTCCCAAAAAAATGATTTGGTGCAAAGAAGGTTTCATGAGAAAAAACAAAATGTAGTATCATTTTTGGCGCACATAAAAAATGCTACTCCTACCAATGTTGATTTGGGATCACGGAAAGACGTATTCAAAGTCAAAACAAGGAAGAGCACATGCCTATAGGCCGTCCGCGCTGCGAGCGGAGAGCAACGCTATCGCGTACAGTGAAGATAGTACGGGCGCAGAGAAAACAAGGCGGCGAGAGTGCACGGGGAAAGACGAGTGACGCGCAATACACACCTTGCGCACTCTCCGCGCCAGCGCGGACGGCCTATACTAGAGACAGCATACCTCGTTGATATCTTTCATTCCTTTTGCAAGATCGAATCCAATGAATCGGATGCCATTCATCACATGCAAGGAGATGGGAAACACAATTATCCACTGAAGGGATGTTACAAATAACTTCTGCTTCAGCAATTTGAAAGAAATAGTAAAACAACCTTGAAAGCCGAGGTGATGATCGGATGTAGATGCCAGCTTCGAATGTACTCCACAAAGTCAGTGAAGCTGATAGGAAGCAATGCGAATCCGACACCTAAACATAAAGAAACCCAAGAAAATAAGCAAAATTGCTAAAACTGTTATAGAATGTAACCTCCTAGCAGCAAGGTCGTAGCCATGACACATCCGGTAATACGGTGAAGACCCGATACCTAAACCAAAACTTTAACCCTGATGGTAAACCGCGGAATGGATGCCTCACAATCATAGTAATTGGAGGTTTGTAGGCGCCCAAATGTGGTGCGATGGGACGACCAAGGGACTTCTGTTTCTGGAGATAAGCCCATCCCCATTCCTGCACTGGTGTCTTCACTTCACGACGGATCGCTGTGGTAGCAATAAGTCTTGACGACCTCAGCTGTTGTGGTGCGACACGGCAGAGAATTCGGCTCAACAACATCTTCACCTGTAAAGTGCAGGATAGTCGAGTTAACCAGGGAGTGGGTAGACAAAAAGGAGCTATAGCTATTGAAATACTCAATGCAGGCTCGAGTACGCT
Organism: Cylicocyclus nassatus; assembly: GCA_958299035.1. Classification (NCBI taxonomy): domain Eukaryota; kingdom Metazoa; phylum Nematoda; class Chromadorea; order Rhabditida; family Strongylidae; genus Cylicocyclus; species Cylicocyclus nassatus. The sequence continues at coordinate 6,168,298 of CATQJL010000223.1, read as the reverse complement.
TTTCACACGCTGTTTAAACAAGCTTGATGGTGATTGGTAAGTTTATACTTGCATTACCAGGCAATTTTCGCAGTAATTTCGTGGGTCCTTCTACCAATTTATTTATTTGTTGACTTACATCCGCGCAATGAAAGCTTATCAATCATTATTAAACCTTGCGACTGTCTTTAACCAAAACCAAGATTATTAGGCCCTTTATTAGGCAGGGTAAAGTTTCGGTGCCGTCGCCTTCGTCGAAGCCTCGGCAGCCCCTAAACTGAATCGGCAAGCATGGATACCAATACCAACGGTGTAGGTCGCGCTTGCTAGTGCACAGTTCAGTTTGAGAACTGCCGAGGCTACGACAAAGATGACGGCAAGAAAAAGTTAGTGACTCATATATAGAAACGCTATGACCGTCAGAAACGCTACAGCGCAAACTGGAGCAAAAGCAGAGAGGAAGAGAAAGAGAGGCAGTGCGAGGGTAAAGAAAAAAAAAAGTTGGGCAAAAAATAAGATGGAGGGTGTCCTCAGACATTTTCTATTATATTCTCTACAGAACAGATTTAGCTACGGTTTGGGCGAAAACCAGTCAGGTAAAAAATAAGGAAAAGCGGCATACAGCAAGACTTCACGCAGCTGAGTAGTGCACTACAATAAAATCGATGGACGGCGGCAAGTACGCATCTCACAAGTGCAAAAAGTGCACTTTGATCGATAGAGAGCTGGATGAAAGCAATGGCACGTATACAATGCTTCCCAGAAATACTGAGGATAGGATAGAGTTACTTGAAAAGAAGAACGCCATTTACTCTTACATCAGCGCAAAAATCATGTAATCATGCGCTCTTGCACTTTCTTCACGTTTTCCCTCTGCAGTCGCGGTCAGACAGCATCGCCCTAATCAAAGTGTAGAGCCCCATCGAGCAAAGAGTAGGATGAACAATTTCCCAAAACATTTTGAAAAGAAGAACATCCACATCGAGTGCAATATCGAACAGTTGGAATGAAAGTGCGATGCACGCAGAGTGCAAATCTCGATTAGCGCCAGTCTACTTGCTGACACCCACTGAGTGCACAATTTTTTCTCATTGCGCACGTTCGCGCAGCTTTCATTGCTCTGCTGGCAACCAGCATATGCTCCTTTCCTTCTTTTTTCTTTCACATAAGCATTAGCCAGCAACGGAAAGTAGCTAAAGGTCACAAAGCTGAGTTACTTCCTGTTAGTGGCATTGCTTTGGTTGGTCTTTGATTGAGTCTGCACAGAAGTGAGAATTCTTACAGATGTTTCCACTTCTGTAAATCAAGCATGGTCTCCAGATGTGAACAAAAGTTCCGCTGTAGATTGCGGCTCTACTCTAAAGCAATGTTCGAGCGTAAACTTTTTACCTTTGCGTACACGACAAAGGTAAAAGCTACTCCAAGACGAAGGCGGTCGCCCATGTACGCGAGGCGTTCGCGTGCGTACGAGCTCCAATGATGAAAGATGCTCAAACACGCCGGTCGCAGCCGCTTCGCGTACTAAACCGACCGCCTTCGTCATGGAAGAGCTTTTAGAAAGTTAAAGAAAGTTACCTGGGTTTAAGCGCTATGCTGAAGCCAAGAAGACATTTTGAGGAGGTGCCCTTCAATGCACTCCTTCCCACTTCGCTATTGGTCCGTACTGAATTGACCAATAGCGAAGTGGTAAGTGGATTCAAGCGGTTCAAGTATGGCGCGTGCCTGAGTGCTAAAAGGCAATAGCAGACTTTTGAGGGACTCCATATCTTGAGTGTGGCGCATATTAGCGCCGAGGAGAAAAATGGCTATGGAGGCAACCGCCTTTTGAGCTGCGCCCGCAGCCTTCATTAGGACAAATGGTCCGGGAGGTATCCCAAAATGAAAGTTCATCTTCGAACGACTGTGAACTGCATACAGCGCGTCAAGGGAGGTGATGGAGTTGAAGCGACCTATGTTTTATACGCCATCTCTTTGTCTTCTGAACGAAGAGAAAGCACTGGAAGCTATAGCTACTACTTAATAGTTGGAGAATTTTCCGTGATTGCCATCTTACATTTGAGTTGGTCTGTGGAAATATATCAACTATGACGATTGCAAAAGCAGCGAGAACCTACAATCTATCAAGTCAGTCAGATACTGAAACGTGCAGGGCTTACCTCTATAAGCTCCACATGAAGTCATGATTGATCTCGATTCGGCATACTTCTCCGACAGCTGAATGAGCAGTTTAAAGGATAAATATTAACAATTGTAAGTGAAGCAAGAGAATTATGGCTTACCTGCTAACGTCTTCCCAGAAGTTGCTTCTGTTCATTGCGTCTTTGATAGCCCATGGGTCCCGAGATGGGGAAGCAAAAGCATTTCCTGTTCGCCATTACCAGAGAACAAGAAGCAGCCGCGCTTCATTCTTTTCACGTCAAAGGAATCCTTCATACTACAGTGAAAGCTGCGGCAACCTGCAGCGTAGTATGAGGGAACCGTACTGAACTCCTTTGCATACTTTCTAGATATTTATTCATTTGAATGTACAACACAATGATGACCGACATACGAACGCTACTCAATCAACAATTTGATGTCGGTACTCTCTTAACGCTACTTCCATATCGCAAATCACAAAATATCAATACTCTACAACTATATAAAACTAGCCCAGGTTTGCATTATGTTGAAGAAATCATGAGTGCGTTCTCAATCTGGGAAGATAAGTGTTCTTGACCTCTTTTGTGGCCATGCCTGGTAAACCACATAAAGGGAGATAAGCAGAGAGATGGCGGTCACATAATATCCGGTTCTGTAGATCTGCAAAAAATGCTGGCATAAAGTCGCAAATTTTCCAGGCCATATGGGATGTTCAAATGTTGGTCATTGGGACCAACCTGGCCGATGTCAGCGACTCCTTTCGCGAGATCGAAACCCATGAAACGAAGTCCATTAATCGTGTGGAAAATGATTGGGAATGCAATTATAAACTGAAAATGAGGAATAGGACGAAATCCTCAGCGGGCAAGATCTCAAAACTTGCCTTGAATACTGAGGTGATGATTGGATGAATGTGCCAGCTTCGAATGTAGTTCACAAATTGTGTGAAATTCCAAGGAAGAACAGCAAATCCAATACCTGGTATCAATGTTTTCAGAATAATTTTTTGTTAAGTGACTGTTCAAACTGTACCTCCAAAAAGGAGTACTCCGGCCATCACACAACCGGTGACACGGAATAATCCCGACAACTGAATTTCGTTTTTTATGTCTACGCCGACAAACGAAAACTCTGACATACCATCCAGGTTAATTGGGGCTTGTACACCTTGAGATGAGGAGCAATTGGACGACCAAGAGCCTTCTGTTTATGAAGATAAGTCCAACCCCACTCCTGGATGGGAGTCTTCTCCCTTTCGCATTGGCGCAATGTGGTTGTGAAAAGTCGCGTGGCCATCAGCTGGCGGGGAGTGACCCGGCATAGAATTCGTCCCATCAACATTTCACCTGTGAGTCGATGTAGAGAAGTACTTATATAAAAGGACTGAACGCAAATAAGTAGGCCAAACAACTGATTGCGTTGAGAATGGTTTGCAAGAGCAGCAGCCTCTGCTGCACGTCACGAGTCAGGAAGCGAAGAATTTGAAGTTGAGATTGCTCAAAGACATAGGGCATGAAATTCTGCTCAAATAGCAAATTCATAAGATTTTATACCCTACAAGAAGATGTTTGAGTCAGTGACTGAGATTTTGGGAACATCATTTCGATACGAAGAAACACGTGAAAAGTATGCTTGTGTAGCAGCCCAAAATTTCGTAGCAGTTCGTTTCTGCTGCGAACGATGTATCTTTCATAAGAAAAGGACATGAAATCCAGATTCTTTTCAATCAGGCAAGTCTTTTATTCCCTACAGTAGCGAACTATATGAGCTAATGGGCTATAGAAAAGAATTAAACATTGACGGAATGCAGTAAATGTCATGGCGGCTGAGTTTGGGAAAAAGCCGACGGTGTGCAGGGTGTACGGATAAGAAAGCAAGCTTTCAATTAATTATAAATGTATACAACCTATATTTACCGGAACTATAACTAATACCTACTTTCTTTCAAGAGGGTACCGATGGTGATCTCGTTCACCACTAACTTATGTGATTGGTTGCTAACTTCTGGAGAACCAATCATGATAAGCCGATAACATGAGGTTTTGAAAAATGAGCTCACATAGGATGCTGCATGTCACACCACCGCCGCGGTACGAGGATCCTCATAGAGCATTTGAAAAAATGAGCTCATCATAGGATGCTGAATATTACACCACCTCCGCGGTACGAGGACCCTCACAGAGCAGAGGAAATCAAGGAAAAAAAGAAAATAGTCGTGTCGATTGCAACTTTGTTCGATGCTTGATCACATTTAAAATGGATTTGAATCGTCCACTTGGGATCAAAAAAAAGGACTACAACTGCTTGTTCTGCGACAGTGACTGGATGATATTTTAAAGGTTAGGTGGAACGCGCATCGTGTTTACCAATACTCAGAGCTTCGGACCGTGCGAGCGCGCCGCAAAGGTCAGTCGAGCGCGCGCCGGATTTTCGGGTGGCCCGGTGATCGGGGCGCGCTCGCACGGCTTGTACGGCGCGCCCGCTCGGCAGTGGGTGGCCGCACGCACGGTACCAAAAGTGTTGAATACTTGTTCCGAAGCATTTTCATTGCTTATTTATGTGTAGTGATAGGCAGAGTGCGAGCAGTGACTTTGATTATTTATTCTGCATTCGCAAGAACATTATAACATCAACAACAAGAACATTATAACATATTATAATATCCTTATAAGGTTACCTTGTAACAACATTATAACATTACATTATAACAACTGAGATAACCTAGGAGACATAGCAAAATTTACGAAGTATCTTGAGAAACTGTGCTTTTTTAGGAACAGACAATCAATCGCACAATTGCCAGATGCGGTATACAAGAACGACGCAAATTAGACACAATACAACTTGATTTGCATACTAAATCCGAAGCAGTGCTTAGAGAATTTCCTCGATATATGTGCGAGATGAATGTGATGCTAAATCAGTTCAGTCTGCGGCTTCCACTTGAATTCTGTGAGCAGTGCTATGCAAGGACATTGGTTTGTTCTTCCACAAAGCCTAAAAAAACATTTACACGCAAAGAAAAGAAATCAGCATAAAACAATTACCTTTAGTTGGTGACTCTCATTTTTTGTTTCTGCATCTTGCTGGAAATACTTTATCACAATGTACAAGAATTTTAGAAGGCCATACCTGTTGTGCCAGTGGATTACAACTAAACACCCGAGCTAATCAATATTGGCGTCATTTGGATAGCCATCAGGTCATCATCTTGAGAAAGGAAGAATGTCACACACTCTAAAGTGCGAAATTACATTAACAGACTGAATCCTGAAATAGTCAATAAAGTAGAAACATCGAATGAGAAATCATTGAATGCGTATGTACAAGTAACAAAGGTAAACATAACAAAAGTTTACATTTGGCACGTTTCAATGAGAAGAAACTCCGTAAGAAATTTCAACACGGTAAAACATTAAAAAAGATTGAAAAGAAGAACTGCGATCCACATACCGTGCTATTTTTTCAAAAACAGTACGTGAATGCCCGTCAACAGCGTTGTGCACGAGCTACCACAGAAAAGAATGGCTGGCCTCTCGTGCGACCATACGGCGCGCTCGCACGGAGGCTTGCTCCGCCCCCGCAGTTGAGCTGGCCGCTCGCACGGAAGCCCCGAATTGCGGCGCGCTCGCACGGTGCAAAGCCCTGAGTATATTGACAGAACCGCATATGCGCCATGCACACGTATTGCGCCAGTCGAGGCTGGCGCAGAACGCTTCTGTGATCTTTTGAATCAGTGATCTGGTAGTAGAGCCAAGCAGATTGTCAGAACAGATGCTATAGTATTTACCGAAATTTCTAACGCAGACTGATCATATATGTCTAGTTGAATGTTCATTTATCGATACGATACAAGTTTTTGTTCCGGCCATAGACAATCTCCAGTACAATTCTAAGTGACTAAAGACCTATATTCCCTCCACTCTTCCGTGGCAGCAAGGCACATCTGATGGTCTGCCAGTGAATCACTAGCTGCATATACGCTACGATGTGATTTGGTCATTACATCGCTTGCACGGATTATTCTGCATCACGGATTCAAACTTATAAAAGTTTATTATAATAATTGTCAATACAACACATTTATATTACATACGGTATTCAAAATGAAATAAAAACTGCGGAATCAAAGGCAGCGTCCAGGCAAATCTGGACTTAATGGGGCTCTCACGTGGAAAATAATCTTGAGGTCTAAATAAGACTCTGCCCAAGCGGCAGCTCAGATAGTGCACTCACGGCTAAGATATTGGGCTCCACACTATGCCCCGTGATCGTATTCGCATGGATTCCTAGCGCTTTCGCGCGAGATCCACGCAAATCTGATGTGCCGAGCCATGAATTCATGCGAATACGGTCACGGCGCACAGTTTGGAGCCCAATATCTTAGCCGTGAATGCACTCTCTGAACTGCCTCTTGGGTAGAGTCTTATTTAGGGCCTCTAGATTACATTCCACGTGAGAACCCCTAGGCTCAGCTTTTCCTGGACGCTGCCTTTAAACAACGTTTTTTCACTCAAAAGGGAAATAACGCTGCTTTGGACAAGCGGTTGAGAGTGAGTGAAATAGTTGCACGAAATAAGCAGGAGAATTTCATGAAGTATTATGAAGCGTTTAGGAGACCTACATGTGACAATAACAAGGAAAATGATTTGGGCAAAATGGCAGTGGCAAGAAGATCATGGCGCTAGAAGCAGCTTAGGAAAACGATTTCATTCTTATGCGCAAAGCCCTTGAAAGGTTTCGTAGGCTCCTTTCAAGTATATTTATACGCTCTTTTGGCTTTCCACAAAATCGGACTTTGTATAGCGGGTAGCTGCTGAGAGCTACCTTTAGGATGTAGAACTGTGGATGGAACGGAAGATTTGCAAGCTTCTAGATTTTGCTGTTACTTGGACTGAAGAAAACACATTCTACTAGCCAAGAAAATGCCATTGCAGACATAAGGCTGAGTTCAACTGATCCATAAGTTCCGGAACAGTTCCAGCATAGCGCACAATTTGAAGGCTGTGGTGAAACTGTTCCGGAACTCGCCGATCATTATGAACCCAGCTCAAAGGATTCTTCCATGATCGACTGTCTGAGGTGACTGAAGAATGTGAAACCGCCGACCGGTACTAATCTTGGTTACCCAGCTAAAACAACCCTAATCAGGATTCGAATTCTACTCAGCGCATCATTAAACAACAGTATTCATCAGTTTCGAAGTCTCCACTTCTGCCACGAATCCCTTGCCTGCAAATCTGCCACGCTAAGCACGAACGCGCCCACAGCAAACCAAGAACAACGAAAAATTTGTCACAAACAGGGGGTACATTGCCACAAACGGAGTATCACATGAATAGAGATCAGTAATGTTCATCCAGTTCATCCTCCCTCAAGCGCATTTCTTCAGAGGGAGCTATTGTAAATGATGTTGTTGAATCTTCTCCATCTGCAGTTAGCAATGACTTCTCTGCACCTTTCTTATCAGCCTTGCGTTTTCTAGTTTCTTCGGATTTTTGGGCCTGAATGAAGAATTATGGCGTACTTAAACCAACAGCCACAATGAAAGATCTTGAAAATCCCAAAACTTTTCTCGGTATTATTCTCCAAAGATATCTCTCTGGTAGCGAGACATATTAGGAGATAAAGTGATATAGATAAAGGTAACATCAAATGATTTGCGCGGCACTTTGTACGTTGCCCATTTATGAAAAAGAAAAAAAAACCTTATTTGTCTTCCAGACTTCTAGAGACTCTTGAAGAGGTCCAACCAAATGATCACATTCGATGATGTGGAAAGCCTTGAGAGAAAAAAACATGAATTGTGTTTTCTGTACTAAATCACAACCATACCTGGAATATATCTTCGGGTGTCAAAACTTTTCGTCTTTTATTCGTGGCATACTCACAAGCATGTGAGCTCATTTGATGAATGAAAATCTGAAATGATTAAGCGATACACAAAATATCATCCATACTGAGACAAGGATATTCGAGAAGGCTTTGCGCAGGTCTGTTAATAAGTTTATACCGACGCTTTGACGCGCTTCATGATTTACTCAGAAATTCAGAAGAAAAATGTTCAATCTTGTTAGGCAATATGTGCAACAAGATTTTGAGTAAGGCACGCGCCAAACTTGATCCGCTGATCCACTTCGCTATTCGTCAAATCAGTGAACTGACGAATGGCAAAGCAGATGTCCACTTGATCCACTTGATCCGCTTCGCTATCGGACAGTTCACTGATTAAATGGATCAAATGGATCGAATATGACGGGTGCGTAAACTGATGACAGAACGGATGATGGCTACACACTCTCCTATACGATCAGAATGTTTCTTCACGAATATAAAGGCGGTTGACATACCGATGCTGCTCGTCCAATAGCCGTTCGTGCTTCTTTTGAGACCGTTCCACTGGGGCCGATAGCCCTGTCGACTATTCGGCTAACAATCAAGGGAGGAAGCCGCATGTCTTCCACTTTAGTGTCTTGTACCATGACTTCTGCATCAAACAATATACACTCAGGAGTTTCGGAAAAGATGCGTGATACATATTAGGAAAACCTCGAGGTATTCTTAGAGAGAAGGCAGTTTATGCTTTTATTTCAGCATTCAGGTATCTTCATAAGACACTTCTGTACATTCTCAAACTTGCAAATTACATAAAACTTCAAGGCGCTCCACAGAGACAAAGTTCAGATCTCCTGTAAGTACGATAGCACAAGGATCACAGCACACCGTATCGATAGCTGGTCGAGAACGAAAAGAGAGAAACAGAAAAAAACAGTGCAGCGCACGGAGGAGAAGAAGTAAGGAAAGATAAGACGGCAGTAAAGTTGATACAACAAAGTGTACATTACATGTGATACATACTTATCTAACACCTATAATAGCTCATGTTTCTGACTTGGGTTATTATATGATCATACACGAAATCTATGAACACAGCAATAACATACATTTCAAGAGGGATAGATTAGCGAACTAGGCAAGGAATAAAGAAATCTATAGAATCACTGGGTACGATTTGGTGGTCAAGCCGACTGATAATGGAAACATAGCGTTACATAATATTAACAAAATTTTTTTCCTGTGGATGAGAACATAGAGCTTTGGTACGTAGAAAGTCCTGCAGGTATCATCGGTATCGAATTCAATCGTTTTCGAGTCGACAACTATTAGCCACCGGAGAACATTTCGGATATTGCTGGAAAACAAAATTGTCAGATGAGAAAGTACAACATCCTGCCGGAAGGAATAAACATGTAGCGTAGCTGACGTTTAGAGCGATGAACAACGAAAACAACGTTAATTAGATAGATGAGAGGAAAGTCCAAAGACCTTCCCTCTCCAGGTCCACTACTCTCATACAATACAGGTGAGGTCTTTCCAGAACGATGCTCGCAAAGTTCAAGGCAAGATGCGCAATTCAAAATTTCTTAGTGAAATCAGTCACAAAAAGAGTAGACACATTGAACGTTCGACCTATGTGTATCGAAATTTGGCTGGACGTGAACGCGGTATGGAGTTATAGAGAATGTAAAATTCACTCCAAAAGCACTAATAAAAACGTCTGCTGAAAAAAACGTTTGCTCGAATTTTCTGGCAATATTGGTCATAACTGCACCATCTTACTAAGAAACGGTAATGGACAGTAAATTTCAACGTCAAAACTGTGAATCCTCCAGCAAGCAATGATAGTGAACCTAGCAACCATGCATTGAAAAACAGCCACAAGTAAGCAGAGAGAAAGGAACTCACCCTCAAATTAGGATGATCTAGGTCGCCGCGATTGCCTTTTTCACCATAAGAAGAGAGACCAGTGCCAAAGTTTTTCACACATGCACACCGCTGCTGCTTTGTATTTGGATCATAAAGCAACCTAAGAGTTTATAAATTACCTTACGTTCTCAATAACCTTTCGAAACTGCTTGAAAGCTAAGGTGAGCGAATAGTACAGCACAGCAGATTCTTAATCAATAAATGTCGCAAGTTATCTAACAACAGCACAACAAGGTAGTCAGAAAGATTTGCCAAAATTGGTAACTAGTAAATACACATGAGAGACTCGTAGAATTCAAAATCAAAGTAGTTCTCTTGTAAATTCTTACCTTGGTACTCCCACCCAATCTCGATGGATACCACCACTTTTCACTGAGCACCAAACACGGCCACCACTGTTCTGATGCCATTCACTGTTGCACGGGGGAAACACCTGAAAACCACATAAACACATAACTTTCTTAAGTAGATTTTTACGGTGATTTTTGCTGACGGATGAGCGGGCATGGGTCAAACTTCACTGAGTTATATTTTCCTGGGAATGTCTGCTTGAACAAAACTTTAGTGCATGTTATTTTTATTGAGACCAAACTGCATCTGAGACAATAATTTTTTATATTCACTTTGTCTTTCTTTTTAAAATTGTGATACCTCAACTGTAAGTCCAATTTTGATTTTTGTAACACACCTTAGAGCGTGTAAAGTAAATGAACAAACAGATAAATTAAACAAGTAGTTAAATATGGTGCAAATTGAATGATGAAATGTACACTGCAAAATAAAATAAAAAGAACCTCAGCTTCATCAGCTTTCGACTTCTTCCATTCTGCTGCAGTCTGCATGCGAGCCAGCACCTGAAATATCACTGTGCAGAAAAGCTTCATCCAGCATCAAAGGTGTAAATAGCACACACGTGTTTGAGCTCCTTCGTAGGCATTCCATTAGAATCATAGTATCTGCCAACTAATACACCCACTAATTTGTAATCTTTTTCGTAAAAAGATACCCAATCTCGAATCCCTAAAAAATAACCTTGGCGGTCGATTATAAGCACAGATAGTGTAGCAACCTAAAAGATCTTCATGTGAGAGACCATCAGTGTTGTCCACGAGTCCGGTCTCAGTGAAATCGCCACTTACGAAAGCACGCGTAGCATCACGCCCTTGAAAGGCAAAGAAAATCAAAACTTTTGAAAACGAGATCGGAGAAATAACAAAAGCAAAAATATGTCGAAGAACATGCTTTGGAAGATAGTGACTAACCAGCAAAGAAGTGATATCCTCCACCTTTCCCATAATGTTTTCTTCCTTTATCAACATTATAGACTCGTCCAAGTATGGCAAGGTAAACTGGCCTGGAAAGATGATGAACTACTAGAAAATATGTGATGTATGTCAAAAGGCTCACCTAGATGCTCTACTTCCATCAAATAAGGCAAGTTGTTCAGTGTTGAAAATCTGCATGTCATTACTGGCTACGTTGACTTCTGCTTCTACTGTCTAGAAAAATACAGGGTACTACGAACTGTAAACGTAATACATGAAATAGTCTTTTAAGCAAGCAAACCTTACCTTAACATCATCCTGGGTTGCTTTCCGTTTTGATATTTTAACGTTTTCTTTAGTATCCTTCCACAACTGCTTTGCCCAACCGATTTTATCTCGAGTGTATTCATACTAAAAAGACATTATTATATTTTCGAGCTGAACTTGAACTGCTTTTCAAGCCAGTCAAGTGAGATCAGAAGTAGTTCAAACATATTACGAGAATAACAAAAAAAACACATGGATAGCTTTGTGTTGGAGCTTCGGAAGCTTAGCAATCTGGTTTCAACTTTCAAAAAAAGGAAAAAAGAACAAAAGCTGCAAGTGGTATGTATTTCGTACCTGTTCTAATTGATTCAAAGTCCATCGCGTGAAGTTTCCGATACCATAATTGTAGTAACTGCATAAAAACGATAAGAAAGCTACTTGGATAGCTATATAGACTAGGGTAGATGTATATAATGCGGGTTTAAACCGCCATGGTTTACCTGCCATACCTGAAGTAGACTGAAAAGCAATAAAATCGACCTGAATTATACAAAAAACAGCAACAACGAGGCGAAGCGAAATGATGAATCAAATGATTATTATATGAAAGAGAAGTGAAGTCAAGAAATGTCAATTCTCGCTTCATTTTTCTTCAATAAACACCGAATGGAGCTTATACCAAACATAAGTGCTTTTATATACTTACTGTCTAACTATGAAAAAGCTATATGGAATGAAGAAAGCATAAAAAGAAGAATGGCTCTCCTTTGCAGTTTTATGGCGGCAGATGCTCGAAGGCGGCGCATGGTTTCACGCGTCAGCTTTTGTTGGAGCACTAAATCAAATGCGCATAGACACACGCCATACTTGATCCTCTTGATCCACTTGATCAGCTTCGTGCAAAACGCGTGCTTATCAATTTGTTGCGCCGCGTACAGCGAATTTGCGCAACCCATACAGAATTTTTACCTACGTGGCGCCAAAATGACAAACTAATGGTTTTGCATAAAACGGCTTGGGCGGATCAAGCGGATCAATGGTTTGAGCCAGGCGCCACACTTGATCCGCTTGATCCGCTTGATCCACTTCATCCACTCCACTATTGGTCAGCTTGATGATTTGACCAATAGCGAAGTGGATGAAGCGGATCAAGCGGATCAAGCGGATCAAGTATGGCGCGTGTCCGATAGGATCAAGTATGGCGCATGTCTTCAGGGAACGGCCATAGGTTGCCGGGGTTGCCGAATGACCCCGGACACAGTTGACGGCACCACCTCCCCCTCCCACCCCCAAGTAGACCTTAGCCCCAATTCCACTTTCCAATTCGTGGGCTGAGTCCTGAATTTGTGCTTCAATTCACCAATGACGCCCACAAAGTGCAGAGGGCGGGGCTGATGGAGATTTGGAGCACGATTTCAAGGCTTAGGGACTACGAACTGAAGAGTGGAATCAAGGCTAATTGTACTTGATTGGTCTATTATCTATCTAATATATAAAAACCTAATATATGAAGAATCGTTAACCCAGTTCAAAAGTCTGCCAGCGGGAAACCGCGGTGCGGTCCCGAAGCGCGCGCACGCTGCTAAAGTCGCCTGCACGAAATCGCCCGGGTTGCTGTAGGCTGAACGCACGCGAGCGTGCCAACGGGGCTTTGAAGCACGGGCACTATGGTGACTCATGCGCGCGAATGCCAATGTTAGCGCGCAAGGGACACGCTCGCGGGCGCTTAGTCCGGGCGATTCCGTGCAGTCAACTATAGCACCCTCAATTACTGGTTCACCAGTCTAACAGTACCAAATTCTGAAAGGGTCCAATTTACCGAGCCACCGTTCTCAACTGGTTATACAGGGCTTATCAATTGCAGTGTCGGGTGCACCAGCATCTCCACTCCCGAGCGGGACTCTGCACCTCTTCCGCAAATGCTTTCTAACCTAATCCAATCGATTGAGGCTCCGGTGGGAAAATGATTAGAGAGCATGTCCGCGAAAGAGGTGCAGAGCCCAGGCGAGACGAGCGCGCGGGAGCCTAGATGCTGATGCTTCCGACACTGCAATTGATAAGCCCTATAGACTCTTTGGCTCTAGGTGCCGTTACTGTGTAAAGTCCCTAATTTAATATCAGCTTGATGTAGGTATAGGGCATTCGGAAAATCGTGACGATGGCGCGACCGCGCGCGACGCGCACGCACTTTCATTTCTTGATTTCTATCTCTACTGGAATGGTTTTTCTGCTTGCGTATGATAGTACTCAGACACTGGAAGTAACTGAGCTGGGCACTGAGTTGACACCCGTCTATATGAGTGTTTTATCCCCTTGTGTGCGCAAAGACCGCAGTCAAACTCGTCGTCACGATTTCAAGAATGAACCATATCTTATTGTCAGCCTGTCCATCTCAGACTGTTCATGAGACAACAAAAGGCGCTCCAATTCAAAGTAGGCTACTGCCGAACGAAGGCGAAAAAGCATTGAGTTGCGCGGGCGCAAATGTAGTGCGCGTACAGTCTGTCCTAATCGGGAGCAGGCCGAACCGTCGGCTGAATTTGCGCGCTCGCAGCGCTGAAGGTTTGCGCTACATACGCGCGCTGTCGCAGACAGCGAAGAGATTGAGGAGAGAGCAGACTAGCTAGTCGCAACGTGTAGCACCTTGCGACACCTACTCCTGCCACGCCCAATCTTGTCCCTGGTCGGGATTGGGGCAGACTGCATCTTCACCGTTGTTGACCTCGCGCCTCATGCGCTCTGTGGCTAAAAAAACCGCGTTCGCGCCCCTAGGTTGCGCGCCTTCGTTCGGCAGTAGCCTTCACACTCTAGTATGTACCTCGTCAGTGTCAGACGATGATAAACGGATCTATTCGAGTGCAGTTATTGACCATTGATATATTCCGCTGAGACGTCATTAGAAGGTAGCGTCATTTCTAGGGTTACACGGATTCTTGCGCTGCTTCTTTTGACTCATCGTATGTCAAACCGTCACAACTATATTTCGGAAAAACTGCAGGTTTGAAAAGTAAAGAAGTTTTTTTGCTATGCGAAATGTCTTGTGGCGGCTCGAAGGTATCAGCACCTTTCGATGTGTGCTCGTCGCAGCTACAGGCGATGTCAAAAACCTATTCCCTTTTGTGCAGTCCTCGATTTGCATGCACGCGCCGCAAATCCCGTGCGCCACGTGCGCGAGCGGACGGCAGGGCATTTTGCCAACTCCCACAGACGTCATCGATCGAGGGTTGGCAAGGGCCCAAGCCGTACGCACGCGAACGGAGCGCATCAGCCTTGCGATGGGTACGCGTAAGAGCTACGGACTTGTGAGGTCCTCATTAACATGCACTGTACAGTGTAGATCCCTACTGTTCCATACACGATATTGGGCGTCTGCTAAGATGAGGTACACCTCATCGGTCGCTGTCTGGACTGTCCTCACCCGCACAATAGTATAATAGTGAGTAAACGCTGACGACAGTTTATCTTAATAGCATGAAAGACCTATACTACACTATAATATACTAAACTGGAAGAGAGTAATTAGCCTGTCAATTAACCCCTGTAGACAAAGTGTGTTCGAATTCTGAAGATTCAAGATACTAGGCTACCTAAATGAAATGGTCAAATTCCAACATGGTTAACTTTGTTTCAAAGGTGAATTAGCTATCCGTTTTTGCACTCAAGACAAAGCACTACTCCTTCTTTGTCCACCTCAGATCCCGCTTCAGAAGACCTGCAAACTGTGGAATTAGAAGCCAACCAAAATCTCGTTTTTCCCATTTTTCGCTTTTGATCGCTGTGCTTTCACCAAATATTACTCAGAGCTAAGAAGACGAATCAGGCTCCAAACAGTTCTATGGAATCTACAAGGTTTAGGCTATCGATTCATATAAATACTGTCCGCTAAAAATGTTTTTTTTTTGATATAGTTAATGGGGTGCGGCACACCCCCTTAAAAGCTGCGGCAGCCGCAGCTTTTAAGGGGGTGTGCCGCACCCCCTTAACTTGCCTTCAAAATCCAGAAAGCGCTCCATTGCTGGTATGAGTATTGAGCACACAGCTTCTTCTTGCTAACTGGAAATTTGGAGCCGAACGCCCCACCCATAAAAAAATTATGGCCCTTTCAATATGCCCATTCAGATCAAAATCAGCCGTCAAATTACGTGTGATTGTAAAGTGCAGTCACAGAAAATCGGGCGTACAGCTCTCAGAAATCTGGAAACTCTCTAGAAAAAGCTGGTCCTCCAGAATGTCACACTTTGAGGCCAGAGGTTAAGAGGAGGAAGAAGGGGTCGTTTGAGGGCTTTCATGGGGATGCGGTGCAGGAGGAACCAAAGGACTGCCGCCTGTAGCCGTAAGAGATAATTAGAAGCGCGAGCGCTGTGGAGAAGATTTGGCAAGGATTCAGGAAAACTTTGCAAAGACATCCATTAGAAACAAACCCTTATAGCTCTTCTTGGAACTAACTTTTGAAGATATGAAGCACAAATTTGGAATCAATATTGAAATACGCATTTTTCAGTAGTACGCCTAACGGATAGATAAACAACTCTGCCTTGCCACTCGAGTTCTACTTTTACCAAAAACTGAAACTGAGCCTTCAAAGTTCACCATTGAAAACTGAGGAATTTCAAGATTAATGTTGTTTGAAAAATTTTAAGTGAAATCTTTTCAACGAAATTCGGATTTTTAATTGAAAGTAGGGAGTGGTAATGATCAGACTTTTGCTATTGTGTACGAACTCGTTACCGGCATAGTTTCAACGACAAATCCTGTGAAATCTCTACCGTCAAAATTTAGAATTCAAATAGATTTGAAGTTATGGGACCTGCATATTGCATCATGACACAAACCTCCACGTGTGTTTTTATGACAGTTTGAATGCGGGACTGACTCCAAAAGCAAACCATTTCCTCATTCCTAAGAAAACAGAATGAATTTGGAATAAAAACACCGGTTTCAGCAGTTTGAAACTTCAAAATCTATAAAACAAAAAATTCCTATAAAAATTTGACTTTTGTTACCACTACAATTCCAAATTTTCAACTGCTTATAGGCCCAGTGAATGCGCCTTCCAATTTGCATCACAAATGTGTTTTTCAAATTTTTCAAAATCATCTCCACGCAAAATTAAGGAGATTTGATCCTAAAGGATGTCTCTGCCAAGTTTCTTGGATCCTTGCCAAAATGTTCTCCACATCGCTCGCGCTCTTGATTATCTCCTGCGGATACAGGCGGCAGCCCTTTGGTTCCTCCTGCACCACCCCCCTTTCATGGGAGGGAGGGGGGTTGTTTTCGAAAGACTTGTGCCTAACCCCTTTCTCAACTCTGGTAATGCTATCTTAGGTATATAGTTCAGGGAGGGGGGTCTTATTAAGACAGCAATCAGGGGGGGGGGGGGGTCGTAACCAGCGATCGTGTGCCACACCCCTTGCTTGACCCTGCTTATGATGCAGGAGCTCAAGGCACCATAATGCATTATTGAGATCATAGACAAAGGTAATCAATGAAGACGAAAGTGAACAGGCGATCAAAATGAGGAGCCTCAGCCCTATATAACCATTTTGTTGGCTATGTGCCAACGAGAAGAGGTCCGGCGGCGATTGCGAAGCTTAAGCTACCGTGACCGTGACCGGATAACGCAAATGAGCCGGTGTTCCCGGCCTCCATACTTTGAGGTGCGGGTGCATCGATAGCCGCGACGATCTTCGACAGACTAGTAATGAAAATCAAACAAATCGTGAAATACAAGAAGGTGTCCTTAACGTGCTGAAAAACTTCCAAATGCATATAAATGCGCTGTGAAAGATAAAATTGCGAGAAAAACGAATGAATAAAAATACATGGAATGAGGATTTACGAATGCACTTGAAATTGCATGTTACATGACCTGAATTCGCAGCTTCATATTCCCGATTTGAGCCGTTGCTAGTGATATTCCGCCTCCAAAAAACGCGATAATGCTGTATAGACCTCCGAATTTGATGAATCAGCGCTTGTAGAAGCAAACGAAGATTACATGTATGTCACAGTTTCTGCTCTGCAACGTCGTTGTTATGAGCTTCAGCTGACTTGGAAAAAATCGTTGACATAACACAGGCACGCTCTCGCTTGCATTGCATGCGCTTTTAGCGTACATGAACCCTTCAAACAAATTCTATTACTAAGAAATGTACTTGATGGTTTATCCGTTCATTAATAGGAGATACAAAGTAACACTTACAGATGAGAGAAAAATGAAAAGCGTGAGTAGCGGCGCATGAACATCTACTAGCGCCAATCAACATTTACTCCATCTGCAGTGTATATACAATTCTTGAGCAGTCGTGAATTTTTGATTTTTGGAGAGAGCTACTTTCGACATAAGTTGGTTAATCGGTTCAATGATATACGAATAATCAGAATATGATGGACTGATGTTGGACCACAAAAATTGAGTTTCAGATAGATTTGGATTTAGATTTCTTATTTGATTCTCGCAGTTGTTGAGTGTTTTACTCAACTCAAACAGCTTTCGTTGTTTGACTATACTACCACTATTTGAGTACGCCGCGATTATTGAAGAATTTGATTGGTAATTATGTGTTCTGTATTGTTGCGATGTTCCTTTCACCTATCTAAAATTTGGAATCAATTTTCGTTTTAGAATTTATTGAGTGTCTGAGTCTCAAACATTACCTACGAATTGAATTGCCCGTAAATGATGTCAGTGGTACAAACAAGTAAATACAAAACTGGCGTAACCATGGCCAGTGCAGCTTTGATGTCTGAAAGGGCTTGATGAATTGTATGCAAAATATAACTTTGGAAGCGGGTCCCACATCATCCTCTGTCGGTCGTTCCTCAGCTTTGACTCAACAGTAAGCTATAATTTGTTTGAAAATAGGATCAGCACATTATCGTCAGCATTGCCAACGTCCTGCGTCTACCGCTGTAGCTTGTCGTGCCAGGACCATGTCTGCCGCCTACTCATTTCCTTCAGTCTCTAGCTGGAGAGGCATGCAAAATAGCACAAACTTTTTTTCCTACATGTTTGTCGCATATTCACAACGATCCCAGTCAAACCAGTATAGGAATGCCATTCATTTCTTTTATCAGTTCCGAATCGAAGGTAGTCTCTGATAATATTGTAAAGCTACAAAAAGGTTGCTAAATTACAGCTCAAAAAATAGCAGGCTATCATGTCTTTGTATTGCATTACCAATTCGAAAGCGCATATGTAAATATCCCAGTCTACTGAAAGCCGATCTCGAGAAACTACAAAGTTTGAAATTGGACACACTATTTCTTCGGTGCATTTCCCCTCCTTGCTTTGCTAGAATTTGCCCGCCTCCTCCTCCCTCGGGCTCTCAAATGACTTTGTCGCATGTCTGAAGATCTTCAGTATTTCGCCTCTCTACCGGCCATTTTTCACCTTTCGTATGACTATTAATTAATACCGTTCTCCCGAAATATGCATAGCTTGCTCTACTTGCCATAAGTGGATATTTGTTATTCCGAAGAAGATAGATGCGCAACGTTCGGCACATTTCAGGAATGTAGGTACTATAGATATTGGAGCTTTCCTCCTCATTAGTGACATGTACTCTTGGACCGGATTTGTTTCCCTGAGAAACTAATTCTGAATTACATTACTACACATTGAATAGACATTTGATCTATTTCTTTTCTGCTTCCTCTATTTTGAGAGTAAATTATTTTTCAACTCAAAAGTAACACCATTTTCACAAAATCGACCAGACCAAACCAGAATTTGAATAATTATCAAAAAATTCTTTTGATTGTACTGAGGT
Organism: Cylicocyclus nassatus; assembly: GCA_958299035.1. Lineage (NCBI taxonomy): Eukaryota > Metazoa > Nematoda > Chromadorea > Rhabditida > Strongylidae > Cylicocyclus > Cylicocyclus nassatus. The sequence goes on along the minus strand of CATQJL010000223.1, from coordinate 6,149,106 downwards.
TTTTGGAGTTAGTTGACCACACTTTCGTATTCCCTATTAGTGCCGTTAGCCAATACTTAAACGCTGCAAAATGCCTTCGAATCTTGTAATAGCTCTAGCTTTCGCTAACAATGTATTCATAAGTGCTTTGAGTATTTTCCATACGCGGCTGCTCCAATGGGCTATTATTTTCTTTATATCTCAATAGAGGGGGGGGGGGGAGGGATCGGAGGAGGGTCAGTGAGCTTTAGATATTTGATGTCAATATTCTTTGAAAAATGTTGTGCTTCAGATTCAAAGCTGCATGAATACACCCGCTCAAATATTTTTTTTTGAAAATCATTGCACTAATGGAGAGTCCGTGCCCCTTCAAATAAAGCCACAATGATAATGAAGTGTAGGGATTCATCGTACGCAGAGACAGGACGTGATTGCGTACGCTGTCGGCGTTTCTAAGATTAAACACTCTTTCGTTCCTCTAACTGTCTGCTGTCTCTCCTCTCCTAAACTATCTTAATCGCTTTGTCTCTGCGCCATGAACCGCCCATCCAGTGTGTACACCTTTTGATCCATCAGGATTGGCGGCTGAAATTCGAGGCTTGGTGACCTAATTAAGGCTAGAGAATGATCAGAGAGCACTTTCGCGAGATAGACGCAGACTGCGCAGGCGCGAACGGTCGCCCTCCAGCCGCCAATCTCGTTCAAAGGGTACACAAAGTGGCTAAATTTGTTGACTTTTTGCTTTTTTTGCTTTTTGTAGGTGTGGGAACCAACGTGGCAGTCTGATTATTTGCACCAATTCTACATGCAGGGATAGATAACTTTTAATTTCTTCTTATTAGTTGCTAAGCTCGCACCCTCTGTACGCTCCCCAAAAATAAAAACTTCATTTCTATTCTGAAGAGTAACTTTTTTCGCTGTCTGCTCTTCACATGGCAACGAGTGTCGAACCTTTCCCAAGCGATTATGAAAGAGAATTCAATTTTCTGTCTTTGGGAAAACTCGGAACTTCAGCGCCGCACGTAGTTTCCACTTCATTCAAATTCACAAAATTTTAAGCGCTCCTATCATATTTCTAATAGACTTTTCTAATAGACTCTACTTTTCATATTCATGTTTTCGTTATGCACGCTGCACTTCTGATTGCCTCCTTCACAGATACCAATAAATTATCGTCGTGTCGTTATTTATTTGGCATCGGGTTGTTTGCATATCCAATAAAGAAATATATCAAGATCTCTTGAGTATATCGTCGCCTCAATTATAATTTCCGCTCAAGTCTTTGCAGAATAGACAGAACTTCCACAAGGAATATTGGATGGTTATTTAAAATTCTCAGTTTAATCAACATAATGGTCTCTGTCCTAGCAACTGCACAGACATCACATTCGTAGAACAGAGCAAAACCAGGTCTAAATAATTGTCTGCCAAATGAATCATCAAGGAAAAATCCAAACTTGTCTAAGCTTTTCATTTGATATACAGGAATTTCTGAAAACCTGCTTCCGCCTCTTCCTATAAACGGAGTTTTTGTCGATGAGAAATGTTGTATGAAATGTTTGAAGAAAAACTCATTTCTTTACAATTAGATTTCAACATTCATTGTGTCCTAAATGAGTTGAGAATTACTTGAATAAACTAGTTCAATTTAATTGTAGCTGTTTGCCAAATTTCGTTAGATTTGTAATCAGACTACTTATTTAAAATTTGAAATATATTCCTACGTAGGCATTAGACATTGGATAATATTGTATAGATTACATTACCACTTGTTAGCCTCTTATTCAACTGGCTTGGCGGCTGGAAGTGACCTAACTAAGGCCGCTCGCGCCCGCGATGCAGTCTGGGTCTCCCTCGCGCGCATGCTCTCTGATCATTATCTAGCCTTAACTAGGTCCAGCCCTCCAGCCGCCAAGTCACTTGAATCAGGGGGTACACATCCAAGCGTCAAAAGATTCTTAGCAGAGAAGCGGTAAAATGGCACTTTCCGAGCTATTGTGTAGATATTCTGGTCGTATTGTTGCGTTTTTTATATTCGATGTGGGTCGTTTGATCATTTAACATGAAAGTTGAAATAACCGGTCTTATCCTATATTCTATTGATTACGGTTTCAATATTCAAATCGAGATGGTTACAACTGTATATATCTTTGAGTAACTTGTACAGCACCTTCAGTGCCGCTTTTAAATACTGCGCTCTAAACGCAAGAATGCGCCAGAAGCGCCGCATTGCTATAACTTTATTCATGTTACTCCTCGAGCTCTGGTTTGAGTTTTTGAAATCAACACTGCCCGATGCATGTGTTAGGTTTGAAACCGAAAAATTTACAGTTTTTTGTGCCGTACGGGAATAAACACTATGTTACAAGGGAAGTGCCGCATCGGAATTTTCTACAAAACTATTCTTTCTGATTTTCATACTTATATTTGTTTCAGCTTTCTCTATCCGACGGCATATTCAAAAGTCGAGAAAGTCAATTTTTTATGTGCCGCAGGGCGCAATAAACGGCAACTTTTTACGGCGAAATCGCCGCATTGATATAACTACCTCAGTATTAATTCAGAAAAATTTTGTTTACATAATTATAATCAATGTCTTTTAAGCTGTCCGTTGATGTGTTTGAAAGTTCAAACTTCAATCTTGAGTGAATTACACGTTCTAAATCTTGGTCCCTTATCTTGCACTGATAAGCTGACAACGATCTTACAACTTATCGTACAAAATCTTGAGCACATATTGAAATCAGTGCAGAATATACTGGGCAGGGCTCGGCACAGGTGGCTTACTGGATATCGTTTTTGGGACAAAAAGCAGAAAGGGTTTCGTTTCTGCGGCCGAAAAGACAAGAAATTGCGACGTTTTTTTTGGTCGACGTTTCGTTTTTTGGAGATTTTCTAGGGATTATGGTCTAAGGTGGAAGGGGACTTTGTAAAAATTCGCAAAATTCAAGGGGGACTTCGTTTTTTGCATTTTCAACTAGCTACCTCGTGCCGAGCCCTGATACTGGTCAGAACATGACTTAACTGGAACCAAATACAAAGGTCTATAAAAGTATGGAATCCAATGTGGAAGACGGTCTTTTCGCACGGGCGGTCTCCAGCGTCTCCCTGATTTTGACTTGTCTTAACATGTAATGCACGCCACAAATCTTTCCTCCCCCTGTTATGCTTAGGCAAAAGCCGCCGCAGGGTGTGTCGCGCGCGGCGGTGGTCTTGTGTGGAAAGCATTACGGTCGTGCGAACCGTCCTACACCCATCCAATGTTCATTTTACCAGCTCATTCGGTTTTAACCTGGCCCGCACCTGTTATACATGTCAAATCTCTGGCAGGAACAACGATATGGACCTGTGTAACGCGGCAAAACTTGATACTCTGACATTTCCGTCACATTTGTCTCATTTTCCCGCAGCGATTGGTCCTCTCCACCTGTTCAGAAGAGATTTTGTTACCTTGTTTATTCCGCATCGTGGTCTCTTAGAGTGCGTAAATCTTGAATAGAGGGTGAAGAGAATTTCCGGGGAAATTCCAGAATACGTTTGGCTGTAGCTATAGTAATTTACTCATCATTGTGCTAATGACATATGCCTTTTGTCTTGATATATGAATCGGAAATGACGGAAATCGTTATTTTTCGTACTGATATATGCGCAGGAAGATCTGAAATTATTGCTTGTCTACGTTTATGTCGTAGGCTGCCCACCTTTCCATTTCCGGGTTCCATCCAAAGTTTTTCTTAGCAATTTTTGTCGACAAGATCGAATCATTTTTTATATTTTCTCTTTCTGCTTTTGTCTTAGAGCTTGAAAGGGAAGGATACCAACATAAGTTGGCGACTGAAGAGGAGATGTATATTATTAAACGCGTCTCTAAACGCTGATTCCAAACCTGCTTTTCATTTTCGCTGAACAACTCTCCGAACCATGTTATAAGCGTTTGAATGTCCACATTTGCCAAGCATTGAGTGGCTTAACACGTTTCGGACCGGTGCTGCACATGGTGCAGCACGCGGCTTTCAAGAATCTTTTTAACTTTACAGGAGGTTTTCTTTTTATCCAAGGTTATCAAGTCAAAGGCCAGGCTCCTACTTTTCAAATAACTCTGTAGAGCTGTGCCGCCGATATTTGTTTGGGAGATATGAGGACAAATCGAGCAACAGTTGCAACGAAGTGCGGCAACGCGAATGAGACATCGCAACTTTTCTTTGCTTCAAATTCAATGAGAAAAACCGTAGTTTCAATAATGATGTGTATCGTGTACAGCAGAGACATTTTTGGATACAGTAGAACTGAGTTCTTGTTTCTATCTTTCAAGAAAGCACGGAAGTCCTTCTCAAGCGAAAAATTCAAACAATTCGAATTCATTCAGATCTTTGGGTATCGATCTTTTCTGACATGCTGATTACAGATGTAGCACACAGTCTGGGAAATAAGGTCCCTTTGTTGGCTAACGGCTGAAAGTACCCTCTTTTTCGCCGCGCGCGATTTCGCGGTCCGAAACGTGTTAATACGAAAAGCTCTAGAGCAAACTTATACGGATTTCCACCAGCTTTGTTTCTCTTTTCAGACAATATACTTGATCAAAATGGATTACCTACTTCCAGATATGTTTGTACAGTTTTTCGCCAATTTTAGATCGCTTAATGCTTGACAAATTTGGACATTTAAAGGCTCACAGCTTCCTTCGGAAAGTCGTTTCGCAAATAAAAAGTAGATTTGGTGTCAGCGTTCAAAGACGCATCTAGCGATGTACATCCCGTCTTCAATGGCCAACACAAGTTGGTATCCTTCCCGATTTTTATAATTATTGATTTTGATGAGATTTTTTGCTGCTCTGATATGAATCTGAGTTAATGGTAATGACTGCTTCTGCAGACGTTTTGTTCTTAAAGTTTCAATGCAAAAGTCAATTGTTGAACCCTATAACAGATCCTCCAAGCATCAAAATTCAATTTTTCTTCATTCCAGAGCCATCTTAAATATGGGAATCCCAATGGAAGTGCTGTTCAAGATAAGCAATTTCTGGTTAATGGTCCAGAATGTTCTGCTATTGCGGTCACAATGGCTGTTAATCCACTCTCCTGACATCTCATTCCCGCTGGAAAATAGAAGAAAGCTCTTTGTGTGAATTTATGTGAATTTCTAGCAGATCTAACAATTTCGATTTAATTTTGAAGTCCAGCATTTCTCATTGGCGGTCGAAATTCTTTTGGAGATGATGACTGTTTTTTAAATTTCAAAAACTTGAACTGGAAAAATTTTTTAAGAGGAAAAAGCTGTTTAACGATCTTAGCTTCAGCTACAACAGCATCTACTAAGATTTCTTAAAAGAATTTTTTTGAAAATTGCAACCCTAAAATTTCCGAAGAAGAGGCTCCGGTTCCTGAAAAATTTACAAAGCTAATTCAAATTTTTATATTTATGAAACTTTTTTCTTGGCAAGGCAAGGCAAAGTCACTTATAATATTTACATTGATTTGTATGTATTCATATTTTGTTATTTTTTTTAATTTTATTATTTTTATTCATATTTCTAATAATTTTGCAGGCCATTTACTTATCCCCCATTAATACTTCGTAACATATTCAGTGCTTTCTAAAATGAGTTGTGAAACCACTGTTAACGTTTAGAATTTTTTTCCATACCATCCGGATTTACGAATTGTTTTTAGTCTTCGACAGAAAGCTTTTTTGGGCCAATGACGAGGATTTTATGCATCCGCATTTTTCATAAAGAAGAACGACGGGAAAATAGTAATTCTTTATGTAGAATAATTGAAGATTTTTACATAGATCATACTTTTTTATGGATATAAGTAAACGACGTGAGGAGCGAGGGGAGATCTGATAGATGGTATGTGCTTCCATACGATTTTTCTTTTTATCTAAGGTGCTGTAGTGTAAAGAGAATTTTCCCACTTCCTAACATCAAAACAGCTGTTCCTTTGTGCTTAACAGTCAGACAAAATCTTCTTCACTTCTTCACACTTGTGACAATGATAAATGGTGTAAAATTTGCAGGCAAGTCCTCTTCCACAGCGGAGAATTGAAGCATTCAGATTATTACTAGGCTCTGCTTGTTGGTCCTTTGCTAACTTTCGCCAACTACTCACCTCATTGTCTCCATCAAAACGGGTCATTTGGTTGGGGCTAAAGCTATGCTGCCTAGCAATGGAACACTATAAAGCCAGAGTTATGACATTATTCGGTCATAAACTAGGTAGCGTTATTTGAACATTCGGAAGCATTATTTTTCTGAAAGCAAGCAATTCCTATATGGAGGCTATTATGCTTTTGTACGTTTGATATAAGAAAAGGTAATTTCGTTCTCAACCTGTTTTTTCTTTCCCTTAGACGGTTTGAATCTATAGTTCCGTCCCGGAACCTCTCAGTAAGGAACGAAGCCTAATGTTTGAATCCTTTGGGTTAAACGCTCTTATTTTGCTAAGTAGAAGTGATAAAGTAATAGTTAACCCACGTCAAGTAGAACTATCGTAAGAATTCGGAGTTACATTTGTTACTTTTTATTATTTTATGAAGACCGTTCAAAATATTATTGGTTTCAAACTACCTTGTGTTTGAGTTTAAATGTGTAAATAGAAGGCTGTTTGTAAAGCAAGACTGAGGCAAACAAATCTACAGCAAAGGAATTTATCGTTATATTCCTTCAAAGTGGATAGTCTTGCAGCTTTAAAATTTTATCACGAAAGTTTGTCGGAAGGTGTTTTATAGGCGATTTGTTGTACGCATAGACAGGGCGTCAATACGGACGGTGTCGGCGTTGTTTGATCCTCTTCCCGTCTGCTGTCTCTCTTAGACACGAACTACCTTGGTTGGATGCAATAGCGACCAGTCTGTGCGTGCGACGAGTCGCCTATATGTCCAATCTTGAGTGTTTCAGCATATATGAATAGCTTCTTTGTTATAGTCACCCTCACCCCACTAGTCGGTCGGTGGACGAATTCAAATTTGAATTGGAGCAGGCCTGTCACGGCAGAGCGCGGCAGGAGACAACGCTCAGCAATTACAAAAACTCAATATAGGTCAAAAAAGTTGTAACAATACAAAAGCTGCTAAGCAATGGCGAAGAAATACGCTAAGTGAATGCGTGAATTTGAACGGAGAACTAAGGTGCCGTGCTCTGCCGCGACCTGCCTGCTTCAGTTCGAATTCGAATTCGTCCACCGACCGACTGGTGGGGTGAGGCTATATGAATAAGGCTGTTAAAGGAGGAATGAGTAATATCTCCTCCATGACGAAGGCGGTCGCCCAAATAGGTTGAAAGCATGCAAGGCTGACGCGCACGTGGCGCGCGGGCGATTGTCAACCACGGGTCGCGCGCACGCTCGCGTGGATGACCGCTGACCGAGCGAGCGCGCGCCCTATGGTTGACACTTGCCCGCGCGCGCGCTTTCAACCTATATGGGCGACCGCCTTCGTCTTGGAGCAGATATTAAATCTTTCTGCTTGGAAATTGAAGGTATCTGTTTTGTTACATGATTTATTTGTTAAAATATTGTCGACTGATGTGATTCCCAAGTCTGGGCGATTACAATGGTTTTCTGGACTCTCTCCCCCCCCCCCCCCCCTCCGCCTCCATTTGAATTCGGCCAACTTCTTGGAAGCTCCTTCTTCCTTTTATGGTACATGTCTGCAAACTTAAGGTTCATACTTTCACACTGCACTGCGCACATTCTAACAAGCTTTTAATAATTCCCAAATTTCTTATCCTTACCTCTATTCATCCTCTGTTGACTAGTTTGCAGCTACAGCATGTTCTTCAGTTTTTTCTTGAGAAACATGCTGTCAACGATGGTTCTGTCACTTCAGCATCACATTTCAAAATGAAAAGTTGGTGTTCGTTATTGTGGGAATTTTAGCCCGCTGTTTGCTGATTCTACATTCCTGGTAGGAATATGAAAACTTTATTCAAAAAAAGTACCTTTGTTTGGTTGGTACATGGTTTACACAGGCTTGACCGGTATAGATAAATGGCTAAACAGTTTTTAACTACAAACTTGTAAAAACTAGTAGTGATCCTACATATGTGAACATTGTGATTACCTCAATTTGAGTATTGAAGATTTTGAAGCAATTCAATAACAAATTTATTTAAGGTGTCCCAAAAAATGTGCACACACTGTTTGATTGTTAATAACTCGCTTGCTTCGATGTCTTTCGCCAATCTCTAGGTACCATTCTGTAGAGCTCGCTTCAACTTAGATTTACAGTGTAAGCAAAACTCCCATCTCCCTTCGTTACTGTAGTAATACGGTAGGAACTTTGGAGAGAGTTTTAAGCCATGAGAGTCGCATTTCGCCCCGGAAAGGAAACCAAACGAGCCGAAAACTTTTATACTAGGCTAGTTACGGCCGCTGATTACAGATATGCAGTTCGCACACCACACCATACTTCCTTTATAAGTTATTTTAGGAAAACTGTGATAACTTTCTTCTAATGTTCTTTAAAAATGTGATTACAGCTCTGGGAAGGCCAAAATTTTTGTAAAAAGTTGCCCAATGAAATCAGCATGTTCAAAAACCCTGTTATAGAAATTTCCAGAGTTTTTCAAATTTTATTGAACGGCCTAATTCACAATGGCGCTGTGTGCTGAAAATTTATACCGTAATCCTACAATAAGCAAAAAGAGATCGGAGTTTTGCTTCATACTGTACATCTAACAAAGGGAGGATACTTGGTCGAAGTGGCGTTTCCATACGAAATGACTGTCTTATAGAGCATAAAACCTGATTTCAAATCTGCTTAAACTATTTGCAAAGCTCTTCTGGGAGGGAAGTTATGAGAATTTTTTTGATGCAAAAATTCGAAAGCGTGGCTACACTAAAATCATTCAGAACTTTGATCCGCGAGCTCAATGGGGCCGTGATTATTACTAAGGCCTTTCATGCAATCAATATCTTTAATCATACAAATTCATATCAGTTATTACTCCCTTCAAGTGCCGAAAAGATCTCAGCACTTGTTTTCACCTCAGTTGAATCATTGAATTTTTATCTCAGAAAATTTCCACAACTCTCGTTCCAGAGCGCTTTGCAGATGAGGGAATGCTCTATAAGATAGTATAAATATATCGAAAAGCCACTTTGAGCAAGTATCCATCCCTTGTAAGTTGCACCTCGCTCTGCAGAATGGTACCTAGAGTTCGGGCTAGGGACATCGAAGCAAGCGAGTTATTAACGACTAAACAGTGTGCACATTTTTGGGACACTCGGTATATCAAAACTAGTTCTCTCAACTTTGACGTCAGAAGATCCATACATTCTTCACCTAGTATCTCACTTAATACCAAAAAGGCACTTACCGAGGAGGAGGACCCGAAGTCGAAATTGGCTTTCCACATGAAATAGTCTAACTGAAGAGCATCAAACGCTGATTTCAAAACTTTTTTGTTACCTGCAAGGGTCTCTAGAAGCTGAGTTATGAGCGTGTTTTTTTCTCAAAAAATGGAACGCGCGACAGGAAATTCGCATAAGATTGCGCAAATGCTCAGCGTTGAATATTAGACCACGCTAAGCATATAAACATTTTCTCCAAGATACTTGTACTCAAAACTCCTTCTGTTCAAGCGCTGGACTATAACCGTTGATTTTAGCTGGATTCTGCTATCATTTTTCGCTTCAAAAACACTCATAACTCAGTCCTAGAGCCGCTAGGCAAAAACAAAAACATTTTTGGAATTAGCGTTTGATGCTCTTCAAAATGATTTATATTCATTTGTAAAGCCGATTTCGACACTGGGTCCTCCCCTAGTTAGTATACGGAATTCTTAAGATAGCAAACATGTTATATTCAACCGATTTCGCGCAAAAAAAAAAACTCGGAGCTTATAGAAACTCTCGTTGCAAATGGTTATAACAATTATACAATATCATATCTTCTATCTATGAATGTCAACAGATCCATTCATACTGTTCAGATACAACATATCTGATTACAAAAATCTAATTTTTTTGTTATCTTTGTTTTGTTTGAGTATTTTCTTTGGGGTTGTTTTGGCGCATCTTGAATACACATAAACAGAAATAGAAACGAAAATCCATCAACATCGAAAACAGAAGCAATATAATGAAAACATCCGTATGAAAAACTGCGACCAACTAAAATCCTAGGAAACAATGCTATGAGAAAAAAATTTGGAAAATTATTTAATCTACTATACATAGGACCTTTCACCAAAATAACAGACTTGAAAATATAATTTTTACAACTTTTCTACAATTTTTTCAATTATTCTAAACCTCGTCTTCATACTATCTAGCACATTTCATTATAGCAATGTATTGAATAAATAAATAAATCAGTAAATAAACCCACAAAGTAAGTTAGTAATAAGAATAATAAGATAAAAACATTCATATGAAAGAATTCGATCAATTAAAGTCACAGGAAACAATACTATGAAAAAAACGAGAAAATCATTCAAATCATACAGAATTCTTCCGCCAAAATTGACCTCAAAATGTAATATAAGTTTCATACTTTTCGATTTTTTGTAATTATTCTAGGCCACTATCCTCTGAAGGATCTCGGGGAGGGCTTAGAAAAAAGTTCGTCTAAGGAAATGATTCTGTCCTTACTCCGTTACACTTCTACGTGCAAAGCTGCCCAAATGAATTCTGCCATTAAATCTCTCACGTTTGCTCGCTAATCCCTTTTAAAACCGCTCTTTGTTAACTTTTGTTGCTCTTCACGTCTTTATGGTTAGCTGCAGACTTCACCAAAACCACAATGATGATTGATTGCTGCCAACTTGTTATTATTTACGATTCATCACCAATACTGGCTTCATTAGCTCTCAAAAAGAGTTTTTAGCCGACTACCCACCTACTTAGGTATTCGTACACTGGTTCGGTAGTTCTTCTTCACTGCTTTCTCATTCGAAGGCCCGCCCCGAGGAGCCAACCCATTTTGCAGCTCGTTGAGGTTTCCTGTCTTTTGTTCCAAAGCCGACGTCCTAATTGCGCGAAAAAGGCCACATCGTGAACGACATCGTATAAACAATCAGCTTCATCTTGTCATTTTCTTATAAACAAATCGAGCCAAAATCAATGAGGTTTAGATTTCGCGTTCATACGTAACCCTCAGAAAATCAATTTCTTACAGCCATTGCTCATTCATAACGTTTATTTTCATTCAAAAATTCCATAATAATGTCACTTATGAATTCCATAATGATGAATAGCATTAGGTTTTGTAATACCTTTTTTCTTATAAAAATTAGCAAACTAGTCTATCCATCTATATGCAAAGAATTGTTGTGCCTATTCAGTCTATATACAAAGAATCGTCGTGCCTGTACAAATCTATATACAAAGAATCGCTGTGCCTATTTACAAAAGGTGAATTTGCGCGAAACCGCGCGGCTCCCGCAACGAATGCTCTTGCAAATTTAGCACCTTTAGATTGGTTAACTAGTCCGTAAAGTTCTTCTTTCACTGCAAATCAGTCTCTAGGTGAATCGCTTATTGTGAGCTTAGAGAGGAGGGGGGGGGATAGGGAGGAGCGACAAAAATTTCTTATATCTTCAATTACCCGTTACGAGTTAGGGGGGGGGGGGGGTATTTCTCAAATCTTTTGGCGCAGTGGCCTATTGACTTTTAGAATTTGAAACGCAGCCGTCAGATATTTAATATTCTGTACAGAGCTCAACATTCGAAATATAAGAATTCTTCTATTTTCATGCAAAAAGTCAAGTGCATTTTGGTATAAGCCAAGTAAACCATCTTCAAAATTGCAAATTATTCTCGGTAGGGGGTGGGAAGGAATCGTCACTGCTCATAGGTTTATCGTTTTGAGACTTTTTTCGCTAGGAGTAATGTTTGCTATTTGCGGCTTAGTTTCTCTCCCTCTGATACCGAATTTCTTCTTAGAAATGATTTCTTCCCATTTGTACGTCTTTATAAATCTCATAATCTTGAATACGGTAACAGAATATATTTTGTGCAAATTAGTCTTACTGAGAAATCTGAAATCTTTACTGATCTAATTGGAATTCACGGAACACAACATTTTCTTTTGAACCTAGTAGAATACTGTAGAATAATCAAGCTGACTTCAAATTTAATACTTGTTCTTTGTATGCAGAGTTTCAAATATCGCGCAGATGCATACCTCTCATCTATTTTGTTTATTTTGTATGCATTTCAAAAGGCATATACCGTACCATATGTAAGAAAATGCTAGTTAGGACATCAAATATGTACATCAGAAAAAGAAGGAAAAGGAGCATCTTGAGAAAATTCGACTGGGAAACTTATATTTTGACAGCAAAGCCTTAATGGTAGGTTTTTATGCACCTCAAATGGGGATTTGTTATGCTTCATCAAAGTTTATTTTGCGAATAAAATTTAGAATTGAAAAGTATCTATTTTGTTTGGTGCATTTGCATAGTCCGATAAGAACTGATCATCAAAGACTTCTTACCCTTTGATTTGAGGAGATGGGCGGCTGGAAGACGACCGCTCGCACCCGCGACTTAGTCTGCGTCTCTCTCGCGCCCATGCTCTCTCATCATTCCCTAGCCTTGATTAAGCCTCGAACCCCCCCCCCCCCCTCCAGCCGCCAAACCCGTTGACTCAAATGAAATCGTATGCTACTTACGCATGATTTCCAAGCCAAAGTGAAGTCATTATGTCCACTATTACATATTTCCTTGTTCTCCTCACATTATTCATCCTCAAAATACCATACACTATTGGGTTGATTGCTAACTACGATTTTACATTCAGCGCAAAAAATACGCTTGCAACGATTTCGCCATTGTTGAGTCTGCATGCGTAGAGTGCGGGATTTTATTTACGGTGTGCTTCTAATTAGTGAAAATAATCTGCCAAAAACAAATAATATTGATCCAAAAAAGAGCTGTTTTACTTAGATAAAGCATTCTCTTTTTGGTTAATTTTGTAAATTGCGTTCTCAGCGTCTCTCTTATCAGCGCACACTCTCATCCACCTTAAAGGCAGTGTCCAGGCTAAACCTAACCCCCTCCGATTAGTGTCGATCCTGAATGTAGGCCCCAGAAAAGGGGCATCTGCGTTGGTCCGGTCTTCTATTATTGTCTCTGAATGGAGATAAGGGGCCTAGAAGTTCCTGGCCCAGTCAGGATGCCTCCTGACACGTATTCACACTCCTGACACGTATTCACATGATAGTGAGCAGGAGCTGTACACTGTTGCAACTGTACCCATGAAGTTGCAGCTCCCTCCCGCTGGCCTGCCGACAGGGAAGAGCGATCTGAAACTCGTCCGCGCCCTCAAGACAGGGTCCCCAGAAATCGGGCTTTTTGTGCATTTTGGAGAGTTTAAAGTTCGGAACTGTAATCAGGGTCACGGAAAGGCCCCAAAATGGCAAAAACATGGGGGGGCCAAATTCTGGGTGGACGCTGCCTTTAACGGCTGCTGCCCTTTCCAAACACGTACTGTCTCAGTTGAACGCAATGGCATACAGTCTCTGCGCGCGATGGCTGGCCTACAGTACGTCTCCACTTCTCTTCGAAGCTCTGATTGTGAGGAAAGTAGTTGGGTTATTCATTTATTCGTATTTTTCTTGCATAACTCTAAACCTATGGTTTTTCTCGGTTGTAGCTTTCCGATCCATTTTTTCTTGATGTTTAAGCAGTCATCAATTGATCAAAGTACGTAGTATAGCAGCGTGCAGTTGCTGAAATTGCGATCACCTTAGTTTTTATTCGCCAGGTGGTTCTTTTTGTAATCAAATCCATCTTTTGAAAAAAAAGCTAATCCTGACATTGAACAGATGTTCTCTAAACTTCTTCATCCTTTTCGCACATTCAATAATAAACCTTCTAGTCTTTTTACTGCTTTTAATCAGTCCTTTCATAAATTTGCTTTTGCGTTTATTTTCTTTATTTATCGCCTAGAGGCACTAGAATAATTTCCGGATAATGTGTAGAATTAGAAACAGGCCCGTTGAGGATAAACAATTGGCAGCGTAGGCAGTGGGTCATTAATTTGCTCAAAGTTCTGTGATAAATCACGCCATCAGTACTTTTTCTGTCGTTCTTTGTTCTGAACTCTTTCTCTAACGCTAAGGTGTACCAGTTCGAACGTTTCAGGCTTCTCGCATTCGCCACCGCAGCATCGCATCTCGACAGCAAAATGCTGTAAGTATTTACGGTATAAATGATTTTTCGCTTGATATAGTGTGCCGAGATTGGGCGACCAAATTTGCGCGTGAAATAATAGCTAATCTGTATTGCCGGCGACTTGCGCGCGCAGACTACCAGCATTAGCAACGCAGCTATTTTGCCTACGCGCGAATTTGGTTGTTCAGTTTCGGTACCGCTATATACAGGGTGTCCCAAAAAATGTATCGAACGTTGGATCCTTAATATCTCTTTTCTAAAAAAGTCTTTTCTCTTGCTTCAGGTAGTACCAATCTGTAGAGCTGGCTTCAACTTAGATTTGCATTATAGAATGAATCACTCATTCCTCTTCATTACTGTAGGATTACGGTAGAAACTTCAAAAAGGATTTTAAGCAATAAAAGGCCATATTTTGCCTAAGAAAGGAAACAAAACAGCCTGAAAGCTTTTACACTAGGCTAATTAGAGTTGCTGATTATAACTGTAAAGTTCCCAACTTATTATGATGCTTCATTGAAGAGTTATGGCAAGTAAGAGGTAGCGGCCATTTTTTCAATGTTCCTAAAAGGTGCGATTACACCGTTTAGAAAGCTTCGCAATCTTGTGAATAGTTGAGTATTGAGCTCAGCGTCCATAAAAACCCTATTACACAAGTTTTCACAATTTTTTGAAAAATTTTGAAACGGCAGCTTTTTCCACATTGACACCATATGTTTCAAGTTTCTACCCTAATCCTAAAGTAATGAAGAGAGAGAGGTGATTCGTTCTATAATGCAAATCTAAGTTGAAGCCAGCTCTACAAAACGGTACCTGAAGCAAGGCAAAAGACTTCTTGGGAAGAGAGATATCAACGATCAAACGTTCGATACATTTTTTGGGACACCCTGTATATGAACAACAAAATCTACCAGACTCTAGTGGTTCCTGGTTTCAAGAAGAGCAAAAATGAAACTGAGATTTTTCAGCGACGCAAACATGGAATTTGTCGACGACGTCGCAAGGCGAAAGTCTGAACATCTGCTCAATTCAGACATACGGGTAAGTTTTCATTTTTATTTTTCGTGGTTCATGCATGCAAAGTACAAATTTTGAATTTTAAAAATTTTACTGGGTTAAAAAGGAAGGCGGTGAAACCGCGTAGTTGTAATTGTAGACACATGTGCACGAAGACATCTACATTGTAGATAAATTGGAAAGGTAAGCATTAGAAAATTCCGAAATTCCACAAATTATTCTTAAAAGTCTCTTTACTATGTTTTCCTTTCTTAGCAACGGATATACAGTCGATTCAACGCACCTAGAGAAGCGCGCAACTGCGGACGCTGCATGCGTCTCTCAAATCACCGCATATTTCGTAACTCTGATCGTCTGTGTCTTTCCTTAACACGAACTATCTCGATTGGACTGCGCCCACTTTTTACATGCGACGATTTCATATAATCTTCTTTTCACAAAAAGTTGTCTCCTGGTTGCAACGGGCATTAGCTTTGAGCTTTCGAAAGTTTTTCCTTCTTTTTTTTCTCTTCAGCGTTCGCATGGGAATTAACTCAATTTTTTTTTAACGAAAGCTAAAACGAATGTGGGAATAAAGCCGACACCTTTAGCAAGTGTCAGATTTCCTTAGAAATCCAATGTCAACATCAAAAACACATCGTGTGTTTTCTTTAGCTGCTCAAAGAACTGGAAATAGCGTCACTAACGGAATTTTAGATGTGATGCAGAAAAAACTCGCGCGTTCCGCGTCATCTACGAGTAGATGCATCTTCTATAGCTTCGGAAGATAGGCTGTGGAAATATCCGGTTTGTAGAAAGTGAAAGCAAGAAATAAAGCTGAGAAATGATAATGAATACATCCAGCTCTCGAGCGATCCCTCCTTCATCTTAAGGTCGTGAGAAAATTTATCATTGCTCGCTACGAGATTTAGCGACTCATTCTTCATGTTAACGAAATGGACTCGCATACTTCTTATAAATTTGTTGAAAAACGCACCTCATTTCTAAGTGGCAGTGATTTTGAGAGTGGAGCACCTATCGTGTGCACAATGCTTTAAATTTCCTTTTTGTTATATTTGGGAAGATTCCATTAGAGTACGGCTATAATAGTTATCTGAGAAAGCATATAGAGCGTATTTAAAACTAGCAATTTGGGATGTACACTTTATATCACCCGAGTATTCCCTTTTCCACTAGCGCAATAAGGCGCATTTGGGCATTCAAATTGGCCTCGATTGAGGGTTCGCACGCGAGGCCGTTGCGTTGCGGATGCGTAGTTTCTGCGCGAAAAGGTGTACATAATTGGCAGAAACTGTATGCTGGCTGTAATTCATATCTAACATTGCAGCACAATCGACATGGTTGAAGTTTCGATTGGTCGCTGTTAAAACAATTTTACAAAATTCGTGCGATCTGACGCGCGGACTTGTGCCACTGCGGACATCTTGACGTCTCCATGTCACACCTTTTTCGTTTGCCCTATTTTGCAACCACATTGCTACAGGCTAGTAGACCTGGTGGTAAATGTAGTGTTCTTCTGGTGCCGGCATTTGCCAACAACATTTGCACGTGAGAAATTTGCTACAATTGTAGTGCCGGTGATTTGCGCGCGCAAAAGGTCGCACACATTCAAGTTCGGGGTCTTTTGGCAATTTCTTTATGCGCAGGATTTGTCTGCAAGTGTGGGTATCGCAAGGACACTTATTTATAGTCAGATTCTAGTCTTGTTTCGAAAGAAACATAGCGTTGAAGCTAGGGTCATTTAACCAAGCCTTGGTTATATATATTATATATATTTTAGAAATGTATAGTCGTCATTTCCTACACTGCAATTCTGCGCAAATTAAGTCAAATAAAGGTCCTTCATAAGTCCGCTTCTAGAAACTCTTGTACTCAAGAGCTTTCGCACTTAGTGAAGTACACTGCGGCTTTCAAGCATCGCTCTTTATGCGATTTTGGAGAACGTAGCACAAAGAGAAACTGCGCTGAGATCCATCGGACTTCTAATTTTGTGCACAAAGAATTGCTGATCGAAAAGCAAGCCTGTCTCATCCTTTTTCTTTATAGAAAAAGCTGGCAATTGAGTACGCATGGCCAGCAAGCTCAGACAAAAGCTGAAATGTTACAGCAACAGCAAAAGAAATTATTCCAAAGGTCTTTCTTCATAGTCCTGCAAAACTGAGCTTTTGAAACGTTTGTAAATAAATCATAAACACCAGCATTAACAAACATTGCTGACGCGATAGATTTGCAGTACAAACTAAGGTAGGGGGATTTTTCCGACATTGTTACGTTTTTTTTGCTCACAAATATTGGGACCTTTTGGCAAAACTAACGGTAAATATCATATTAAGTCTTTGAATCGTTGGTTCCTCTAAATTCATTGAAATTTTGACACAAGATAAGTTAGAAAGAAAAATCATGCGCTTTTCAAAATTGCTCAGAAGAATTACTGTCGTCATGCCGCGTCAACAGAAGAAAGAAACCAGACACTGAAGAATTTTTTTGATTTTGAACAGAAAGGTCTCTGCAACTTCCAGCTTTTTGGTTTAATGACCTAATGTTGACTACTTGGATGTCTGGCACTGGAATGCTTATATATCAGGTCGTTCCGAAAGTAATGTCGCTTTCTTCAAACGTACACCACACCTCGTGGAACAAAGATATGTAAGAGATTCTGGTAGTATATGATGCAGCATTTCATTCTCTTTCTAATGGTTATATGATTACTGCACAAAATCCAATAACCTCTCGAAAAATTATCGAAATTTGCGACTCATGCTTTCTAAGAAGGCCAAGTTTCAAAATTTTTCAAAGTTTTTATAATAACCGCCGGAAGGAGGAGAACAAGTAATGTATGGATAGAGCAAACCCTACAGGAAACAGCACAACTTTTTTCTACTTTTCAGAGCTCGTCATAATTTCTGTATAGATTTTTTGATAGAACTATTGAATTTTAGCATGCTCGTCTCAGACATAAATGCATCAAACACCAGTAAATCTTCGGATTTTGAAACTTACAAAGATGGATTATGGTTTGACGCTAACTTTACAAAGCAAATGAGCGTTTACCGCTTCAGATTAGCAACTTTCGAAAATTCGGGCACAGCCTGGGGCGCCCTGGAAAACTTGAATTATGATGATTTTATCCCGGAGAACTTGATGAATCGGAAATAAAAAACAACTGGTAGAAAGAGGAGAAAAAAGCTGTGTCGAATCACACCCGAGTTTCTTGCCGATTGTTGTTCTGTGAGGTTTGAGTTGACCAAATATGGGATTTGATGGCATTGAAAAATTGATTCCAGAAACTCTAAGAAGCAAGCTAAGGAAAAGAAAAAATTGCTTTATGTCCTACAAGGTTTGCTCTATCTAATTGCCACTTGTGCTTCTTCGGAGAATAGGTTCAAAAGTTTAGAAAAATAGCCGAACTTGACCATGGCAAAAAGCATGAGTCGCAGGTTTTGGTAATTTCTCGAGGGCTCATTGAACATTATGCAATGAATTTCGACCATTAGAAAGAGGATGAAATGCTGCATCGAATGCTCCTAAGATTTCTTGAAAGTCTTGATTCCATGAAATGTGGCGCTCATTTGAAAAAGCGACATTACTTTCGGACGACCTAATATATATATATATAATACCTAATATATATGATTACGTTCCTTTACTACTGCATTTTTCAAAGCATGTTTCGGGAGACGAAATGCAAGTGATAGTTCTTTATTCACATCTACTTTCATATCGTATCCTTTTTCCTTTCTCGTCGATTCTGACTCCTCTCAATTGTACAGTTCAAGAAAACCTCCCAATATACCGATAACAAGGAAACTACTACTTACTCACGATTGTATTAAAGAACCCTGCTAATTGATTTTTATGTACTTCATCTAAACAACTCAATGCACATTATTGGAAGCTTTGAACTCGCACGTCAATCAGCATTTCGTTGCTCAAATGTGGAGTTAGTGAAGGAACCAACGGACACATGTATGTATGTATGTATGTATGTATGTATATGGATGGATGGATGGATGGATGGAATGGACGATTCGATGGATGGATTGATGGATGGACGGTACATCATGTACTTGAAAATGACCTATTACAAGTAATACTTCATAACACTTCATTATTTTGAGCGCAATACATACTACTTATGCTGGTCGCTATGCATGTGTTCGAAGCTCCTGATAATGTGCAAGAAATCCATTGATATTTTTTGAGACCTGATTCATAACACCATTGCCATCCAATTTACTCTACATTATTTACCTTCAAACACCATCAAATACATACTTTCCCCAGAAGTTACACTTACAACAACGTCACTCGCGGCCTTATCAGCATCCCATGAGCTTTTCCTCTTCCTGAACTTATATAAGAACTCTATAAGATTTGTTATTCGGATACGACTCGAAAGTGAGAGCAAATTCAAAATCATTCTTGCCTTTTTCTCCCACCCCCGTTCCATATTTATTTACCTGTCTGTATTTGTGAGGTGGTGCATCGTTTACGATGTATTTGATAAATAAATAAATAAATATACAGAGAATCTCCAACGTCAACTCGCAAAATGGAAGATACGGCATATCAGCGGTTAGGGATCCGTCAGAGTTTACCGATGTACCAGTGTTACCGGTGTTACCAGTGTTACTCCTGTTACTCGTGTTACCAGTGTTACCAGTGTTACAAGTGTTACTCGTGTTACTCGAGTTACTAGTGTTACCGCTTTTATTGCCGTTGAACAGTAAAATAATCATCAAAATATCACCAATCATTTTACTACTCAACAGCAATAGAAGCGGTAGCACTAGTGACATGAGTAACAAACGTAACACCGGTAACATCGGTTACACTGGTAACACGGGTAACATTGGTAACATCGGTAACATCGATAAACTTTGACGGATCCCTTATAGATATTCGTTCATTCTTGCTATTCATTTTTGGATCGTGATCGCGTACGAGAATGAAAGATGCTTCCAAGGTCTTTGGTTCAGAGATTTGGTTTTCAGGCTAATATCTTGCACCTCATATCATAGTAAATATCGCCGTGCTCTATCTTTCTATGCTTCCCTAGTGGACTCATCATGCTCTGTTTCCTTTTACTGGACAAGTTTCGTTTTTACGTACTCTTAATGGTCGGCCGGTCTCACAATGTAATTGGTGGAGCACTTCAAACATTGGATCTCGTAAACGACACTACATTTAGTACAATCCCCAATTTTGTAGGGACAGATCACGAAATCCTATGAGTTACATATGCCATCTAGTCTATTGCGGACCAATTGAATCTTGATATTGTCTCGAGGGATATCCATAGAATAACGTCATCCTTGAGGTTTGCTCGTATTAGTCTCTATGGCACCGTTTGTTCGCCATAGAGACTTTTTTTGTAGAGATGAAAGGTAGGCAAATGGGTCCTTTATCGGTAATCCGATCTTTTGACTTTGTTGCCTTTCCTCGTCTGGGTCGCGTTACATAACCATTCGATACCATTATATCGGCCGACATTTGTGAAGACTCTTGCTTCTCACGTTCATCACTACTACTGTTCGCTGCCGTTTTTAGCAAGTCGCAAATTATAATACGTTCAATGGTTAGGAGATGGGCGGATTGCGCGTGAAAACTATGTTTTTGTTACTTTCTTGCGATTCATTTAATGCACACCAAACCATTCACAAAAGTCATCTGCGTACTCAAGAAGGCCAACCAACCGTTTTGAGGCTCCTATTTTGTTAGACTTATGTAATCCAGCTGCTGATTGAGTATCTCAAAGCATTCGTCCTTTTCGGACTATGTCGTTGTCACCATGCAACATCGTCTATATAACGACAGTACATAAGAGGGTCTCCAAGTAGCACTGGGTGTTCTGCTTTGCTCATAAAGCAAAACCCTAAAAGATGCTAATCGTTACCATCGCTAAATCTCTACTTGCGCGTACCCTTTGATTCAACTGGCTTGGCGGCTGGAAGGCGGGGCCTCCTTGATTTAATCAAGGCTAGATAATGATCAGAGAGCACGCGCGCGGGAGAGACGCAGATTGCGTCGCGGGCGCGAGCGGTCTTAATTCGGTCACAACGTCTCGCCTTCCAGCCGCCAAGCCAGTTAAATCAAAGGTTAGTACCGTCCCGACCAACTAAATGTATTGCAATTCAAAAACTCCTTGGGTATCGTCATGATGCGTGCCTTATTAAGACCGTACGTCGACGTAGGGATATGTGAACTGAACATCTCGGATAGTGCTTGTAAGGCATTTCACTGGATACGTTATAGAATTTTGTTTCTGCCTAGCTTTTCTTTCAAGTTTTACTAGAAAAAGCTATGACAAAAAATCCCCACTTCATTCGGTACCGATAGCGATTTCACTAGAATAAACATCTCAGAAATTATAAACTGAGCCTAAGGCGCAGCTCTAAAATGTATTATATAATTTTTCCATCACTCACTTTTCTCGCAGCCACCCGGAGAACATTATGCATCAACTAGGCCGTCGATTTGTCTTATCCTTTCTGAAGAAGAGAAAAGCTTGAGAAATGCCTCACTTTGAAGGAGGAAAAACGCTTTTCTAATCCCGCTTTCACGGCGAGTAACGTCATGTCCTCGCAGAACTTTTGAAAGGGGTTATCTTACTAAGGTTACAAATCATGGTTTATAAAAATTGGCTTTAGGATCATGGCCTTAAATGAAACCAAGGGGCAAAAGTTTTGAGAGGCGAGGTCTGCAGTACTGCAGTAAGTAGGGTGTATCTAGTTCAGTGCATTTTATTTTATCACGTGCAGTTTTCGTCTGAATATTCTGAGTTCCATCGTAGAGCAATTTCAAGCTCTCACTCAAACTTGAATAGATATGAAATCCAATTTGTAGGAACGAACTCACAGCGAGTTCGAATAGGCTGCGTAAATAGGCATGCGATTATAGAATTCTTCTGGACAAAATAGGTTCTCACGCGTATTCTCACACTCGTTCATCTTTCTCGACAACAAACTTTTTATAGCATAGCTTATAGATTTATGACATTTTGCGCCATATGGTGTCTTATCTACTTTTTGATGAGTTTAGTAATTTAGAATCCTCCAAAGGAATCTGTCTGGGTTGCGCCCAAAACAAATTTGATTTGGTTCGGAAAAAAAACTTTATTATTTATCACTTTCTATGAAAAAACAGATACGAAATCTTCTAACTGGAGAATGTGATAGAGATGCTGCATCTGGTTCTGTCTTTTGACCATGAAAACAGTTATTTTCTAGAACTCAAGGTTTCCTGAAAATTTTGTCGGTCTTTTCAAACGACTATAAAACCATGTATAGTAAAGATCTATATAATTTTGATTTGCATTCGATGCAGCTTTTCCTTTTCTTTCTTATGGTTACATTCTAGCCATAATTTCCATACGCTTTTCTTAGTTGCCAAAAGTCTTCGTATTTCTATCTGCTCGAAGTTCGGCTAATATTCAAAATTTTTATTCTAAAGTTTTGGAGCGAATGAAGTATGTCGCAAACAGGGTGAATCTCGGACCATATCTGCTGATCTAGCTTAAAAAAACATCTATATTGAAATCTCAATTTTTGGTAAGGTCATGAAATACGCAACTGCAGCAAAAACATGAACGCTTCCAAGGTTTGTGCGAGTTGAAGTTTGGTTTTTATCAAGCGCTATTTGTGCGACATAATTAAGTTTGATTTTGAAGAACCATTTTTTTTGGAGTTTTCGCTACTCCTGATCGTTCCGGGGCCCTCTCATGTCTCTTATTCTGAAAATGAACTCGAGAATCAGCGAAAATCCCGACAATCTCCGTTTCGGAGAACCCGCAGGCCGGTCTCGGGGACGGTGATTGGATAGGCGCGCAAGATGGGCGGGCATGGATGGGGAGGGCGGTGCCGTCTGGTTATCCTCGTGCATCTTCGTTATTCCGGAGCGATTTTCTCGCTTCCGAAACGACATTTTGCGCTGCGACTTGGGCATTGCCTTGATAGGGGCCCTAGTATCACACGCTGTTAAAAGGTTAAGACTCTTAGGGTGAACGGTGCCTTTAATGAGGGTAATATAGCCGAAGGTTTACTCTACATAACAGCCACCAGCGCTTGTTGAAAACATTGGAATGAAACTTTTTTAGTTCAGGAAATCTTTGGCGTCATTATTGAGCTGTTCGAAGAACCATGGCGATAACATTGCAAAGACAGTATAGATTGGGGAGAGAGTTTTAGCTCTAAGAAAGGAAAAAAATCTGAATTGAACGGTACCTAACCCGTTCAACGATCGGTATTCTGCGAGTTTGATTATCGTTAACCCATTGACGACGATGTGGACCACCGGTGGCCCATGCCCCTTACAGAATCATTTCCTTCCCAGGTCTATATTTTTTGCAGAGTTCAGCATTTTTTTAATGTTTTACACTCTTGGAACCTGTAGACTTTGTCGTCCAAAGAGATGGCTGTACTTGTTTACAAAACATTTTTAATTTTCATAAATGAGCACAAAACTTTCCCGCGCCGCAATTGTTGTGCAAAATCGCGTCGTCACATAGCGGCGCCATGCGAAATTAGGCATCGTCGTCAGTGGGTTAAAAAATAACTTCCGGGCAACTCAATATAATGCTTACGCGACTTGTATGCACGGAGGAAAGCCTCTCGAGTTTCTATGGTATCCATATTTGACTTTGGCTTTACTACTGTATAGGCGATTCGCGCACGCAGAAACAGAATGCCATTGCGGACGCTGTTGGTGACTCTCTAATTGTGCGTACTTTCGTCCCTCTTACCGCCTGCCGTCTCTTCCACGTCCACGCTATCTCGGTCGACAGCAACCACGCCAACGTCTGTTTCTGCGGATGAATAAGCTGCAGATAAATGGAGACCTATAAGATTCTCACGCGTTAAATGTGCTCACATTTGTTCTCTACAAAATCTGAATAATGGCAAGTGATATTTGTTATCTTGCTGCGTACTGTGATCAAGGGCATAGTCCGTCAAATAATTTCTCTACACGCTTAATATTAGGTTGGCATATTATTTTTGCAACTATGTTTATAAATTCTTTCTCTTTGAATGAGGCGCATTCAAATATTGGCATTATTTGACCTTTGATTGATCTGGCTTGGCTTCGGGAAGGCGGGGCACTGTGACCTAATAAAGGCCGCTCGCGCCTGCGACGCACCTGCGTCTCTCTCGCGCGAGTGCTCTCTGACCATTAGCTAGTCTTAATTAGGTCACGAAGCTCCGCCTTACCGAAGCCAAGCCGGTTGAATCAAACGGTAGACTCGGAAGTGAAGTACAAATGCGCAAGTTGTTTGTTTTTTTTAGACAAATGGAAAAATCTACGCATTTTCATGACGGTCAAAATCAAGGCACATGGTTTTTCTAGCAAGAACAAAGACGTATCGAAAATAAATTGACCAAATTCAGCTGGAACTATAGGCAAATTGTTCTCAGAAGTTGGTTTAAATAGAAATTTGGCGATCTCTTGAACTCAAAGGAGTTATTGCGTCAAAGACTCCATGGAGATTCATCAACGCCGAAAAGATTTTCATTTTATTTTTTGAATTCTCGTCTTGCGTGCAGTGTTTTCAACGTTGCCTAAACTTTCTAAACGTAGTAAGGGCAGTACATGCAAAAAATAAATGGATATGTACACACTAAATAAGGGGCCCGGACAAAACATTCAATAAAACTACTTCAAAATTTGTATGAGCTTTTTGATCGAATTAGGAGAGATCGCATTACAAGTCAATTTCATTTTACCTTCAGTCACTTTACTTACTTGATAAAAAATGTTCTTGTGCGGTCCTTATGATTATGTCAATACAGCGCAGAACCGCTAATGCGTAGTCCTTTCACAGAAATAAATTATTCAAATCGTAAGTCCTCATTGCCACTAGGCACATTCCTTGCGTACTTCTTGCACTTTGTACGGGTCTAAAGTTGTAGTGTAGGGAATTGTTCTAGTTTTTCAGTACTCATTCGCTTTCTTCCCAGGAACTTTGTGTCCGTGTACATGAACCTTCATTTCTAGCCAAACATGCTCTTTGATGACTTTGAACAGCTAAGATTAGTGATTCTGCTCTTCCGTCTAGCACCTTGTTTTCTTCTTTCAGCTATCCACAATCTTATTCTCCCTTTTCAACAAGTTGTTGAGCTTTGTTAGCTTCTTAGATAAATTCATATTACTTATCGATAGTGGGAATCAAATCAAGTCAAATCTGGTTGCTAAGATAAAGTATCTAGGAATTTTGTCATTTTCTATACCAAGTGTTGCTGCGAAAAAATCAAGCTGAAACATAATTTTGCATCAAAATTTCCGATAGCAATGAGTTTATTTTGATATGAGTTAGCTGGAGGAAGTCAAGCGCTTTTAGTATCGATCAACGCAAAATGTGATCCTCATACAGCGACAAAAAAGTTGATAGAAAATTGGAATTGTAATTTTTACATATTTTTTTCGGTGAAGATGAAGGTCTAGTAATTCCTGATTTCACTTTCTGTTTCAATTTGACTTTATATGTTTAGGTAAATGTATTAGGTTGAACCGAAAGTAATGTCGCATTGATTTTAAAAAATTCGTAACTGCTCCCTATGTGAACGCATTTCCTCATAAAAAATGGTTAGAGAGATGCATCTAGTTACTAATATTTCTTTCACTTCTCTATGACAACAAGAAGCTCCATATATCTTTTTTATTGCCCAGAGATAGAAACTATTAGAAAGAGCAGCTCAAAAAACCTATGGGAAACGTACTCTCAGATTTTTCTGTAGTGATTCAGATTTTTGACGGTTTATTTTCAAAAATTAGGAGTTTGAGTAGTCATTCTTTTCTGACTTTTATCTCTAAAGTCTCCTGTTGTCAAAGAGCAGGCAGGAGACTCTTAGAAACCAGATGATTTTTTCTTTCCAATGATATTTTTTGTAAGCAACTACGTTCACATAGGGAGCAGTTACGAATTTTTCAAAATCAAAGCCACAGAACTTTCAATTCAACCTAATACATAAAATGACTTTGTACTAATTGAATATCTCTACAAAAACTTATGTTTTCGAATTTTTCTTGATTCTTTTTCAAATGAAATAACATGTTTGATTGAGAAAGAAGTGAAACATTGCGTATATCAAACGCAAGAAAATAAATGTCGTGCATTTTGATAATACCTTGACCTAAGCAGTTTAGGTATATGAATTTCAAAAAAAAAAATTTGGTGCAAGATTTATGCTCCAAAAGTTGCTTTTCTTCTTTTGAGAAATTCTTTGATTACTTATACGTTTTTGGCTCAACGCTTGGCTTTTTTATTATTATTTTTATCATTATTATTTTTTATTTTATTTCTCTTGTTATCTTGGTTCAGGCAATATCAAAACATTCTCATCAATATTTATGAGAGAGATTCTAATAGACACTTAATCGTAATGATTTGGTTTTATTTTATTCACTATTATTTTACTTACTTGCGAATACACTTCTCCCTTGCTACAAGCAAAGAATGACCCAGTCTCAAGACCATTTGTCCGAATAGCCACATTTACAGCTGAAAAAACCAACATAATGCTTGAAACTGCATAAAAATCTGGATTGAATTACCGGACATCGTCCAAAAACTTTGCTTCCATCAGACTAATGGATTCGAATGCACAAACTTTGCTTTGCACGTGTTAGCATCCCAGTTAGAGTAAAATCATTTTTCCAAACATAGCACAACCAACCTTTTACACATTTTCGTATCTGCTTCAAAACCCCCTCAAAGCACTGACTGGCTGATGTCACATCAGGCTTGTCTAGATCGAAAAGAAGATAGATTTTATCTCAGCTTCCATTTCCTAGTTTTTTATGGATGTTGCGGGAATATGCACATTCCATGGTTGGTGATGGTTTGTCTTTGAATTCATTCAAAATGGAACAAGTGTATGCTTGATAATATTAGGCCGTAATCACTAGCGAACCGAGAGGGGTGAGGAACGGGGGGCGGGGGGGGGGGGGGGGGGAGGGGAGGGGGACATGGGTTATAAAAATGTGCAAGTGACTCATTTTCGTAAATGATTAGAATAATTTTTAGAATTTTCAAAAATTCAAGTTAGCCTTGTCAAAAAATTTTTCGGTGAGCATTTTTCAGCCACATCTTCTTTTTCTAGATTATAAGGGTTATGGGCCCGCAAAAAATTCGAAAAACCCAAATTTTTGGAGTGCGTGGCTGAGGTCACGCATCTTCACTTGAAGAAAAAATCTTTGCCACCCCCCCCCCCCCCCTAAACCTTGTAATTTCCTAAATTTTTTCTCATTTCCAAATTACGCCAAGAATTGTGGACTCGATATATACATACCAGTGGCGTACTGAGCCGGGAAGGGGGACTTAAAAGTTTTTTACAAGTTGATTTGAATTTTTAATAATTAAAAAAAAATTCAAAATTCAAATTAGCCTTGTAAAAAAATTTTTTGGGACATCGCCCCGAGGGTTTTTTCTGGAATTTCGTCAAATCTTGGGGTCCCAAAAATTTTGGGAAGCATCCCAGGGAATTTTTCAGAGTGCATGGTTAATGCTACGTAGCTTCCAAAAAAACCTTTGTCGTCTCCCTTCCTCCCTCCCCCCCCCCCCCGAACGGAAATCTTGGGTACGCCGCTGATACATACCATAACAATTTTTTTCAACCCCAGGATTTTATTTTTTTAGCCAATTTCTAAACTGCGTTATTAAAAAGCTTGCTTTCCAAAATGCCTTCGTATTTCTACTAAAGCTTCCAAAATGAAAAATCCAAAAAATGAAAAGAAGATGAGAGAACGTACAAAATAAAAAATTGGAGGTCGATGCCTCGAAGAATTGTACCTTCATATATTAGGTTGTCTCGAAAGTTTTGTCGGTCTCTTTCATCGCTCATTAAATCTCACAGAACACCAATCCTTGACGATCTAGGTACCTTTTGTTGCAAATTCTCATCCTCTTTCTCACAGCTACATTTGCTTTCTGATTAGCCCTGTCTTTTCGATTACATGGGCGACGTTTATCAAGTCAGTAATTTTTTATTTAAGCAAAACCGCCTTTTGATTATGTTTACGACGTAAAAGTACCGAAAATTCCAAAAAGCTGCTTTTTCGGAGCAAATCAAACTTGGTTATGTTGCATAAATGATGTTCAATAAGAATCATGTTTCAATACGCAGAAACTCTAAAAGCTTTCGTGGATTTGCTGCAATTGCTTGTAATATGACTTTCCGAAAATAGAGACCTCCGAAGAAATAATTTTTTTGACGTTACAGACAGCAGAATAGCAGAATCTATAAACATCACCTTGTAGTCCGAGAGTTGCTCTATTTGAGCTATGCTTAATCCTTTCAGAAACTTTGAAACGAATTTTTTGGAAATTAGCCGAACTTTGAGCAGATAAAAATGACGAGCGAAGAATTTTAACAATTATCGAAGAAAGCATACAGGGCAGTGGTTCGAAAGTGCGATCGCAAAAAAAAAAAGAGAAGGAAAAGCTGCATTGAATGCATCTTGAAACGCATCCAGGTCTTCATTGTGCATAGTTTTATAGTGGTCTGAAAAAACCGACAAACTTTTGCGAACAACCTAGTATATTGTTGATGTTATCACTATTATTATTCCGTGTTTATATTTACCCCCCCCCCCCCAAGCAATTCAATCGAAATGAAGAAAGCAAGGACGAAATCCAAAAACTCTCTCTTTTTTGATAATTGTTTCCACAATTCGTAGAACTGCTTTGTTTATTCTCGTATTCCTAAAGCATCCTTCGCATTTTCGCTCCATGATGGAGATTTGCCCCTTCCCCTTCAGCTAATGAAAAACAACATCTCATCTGTACGTAATTTCGTTGGATACGCATCTTATATAATGTCTGACTCACACAGAATCTCAAAAGTGTAAACTGCAAATGTGCACAATTGCTCAGCTTCCGGCACAATTTAGCGCAATTTGTGCACTTTCACATTTTATGAAAATTTTCCATTGCATATGAAAAACGTCAATGGGCCTTTGAAGGCATGTTTTTTGCGAAACAAATTATAATTCATGTAATTTATGTGAATTGCTTTCGGAACTGCAAAAACGCTTTGGTACACAGACATTTTTGTGCAATTTTGCGGATTTATGTGGGCTATGAAATTACATGCGCAAAATTTGATGTGGCTGTAATGGCCGATAAAATATGAAAGCTGATTCTGTTAATGGACTTTGAAAAAAAAAAAAGTGAGTGCAGCTAGAATTTCCCTTAGCATTCCTTGAGTTTACTCTGGCGAATATGACCGAGCAGATGCCGGATTTTGTTGGTACAGCACCTACAGCATCCGTATCTCAACCATCGACTGCTCTTCTATCTGTAAGCTTTTTTGCAATTTTGTTTCTGAGCGGAGATCATAACTTTTCAGCGATTTTCTAGCAGTTCTTTCGAGCCAATCAGCCTCGTACAATACCGCTCATATTTTCTGAAAAAACGACGAAGTCGCCCGATTCATGTGATATCACCGTAGCGTGGCCATATCTCGATTCAGGGTGAAGAATTTTTGATCCAAGAATACCATTCGACTCAGCTCGGTGCAGCGCATCTTCCCGTATATAGAAGTGCCCCTTGGACACAGTAGGAGCCAGATTCCAATGTTTCAGATTTGCTTACGGTAGGTTACAGGGAGTGTAATGAATAAGAACACTGAGTAACCTACCGTAAGCAAAAATCTGAAATTCGTGAAATCTGGCATCCTACTGTGTCCAAGCAGGCACTTCTATACATCAGAAGATGTGCCACGCCGAACTGAGTCGAATATGCCCTTGGATTAAAAATTCGACCACTCTGAAGCGAGATATAACCACGCTAAGGTGATATCCCAGAAATCGGATGACTCTGCGTTTTTTTTTCAAAAATACGAGCGGTATCGTACTTCATTGTCGTAGAGGCTAATGAATGCGTGCGAGCCTATTACTGACTCGCGGGGGCCAGCCGGCCACCGAATCAGTGCCTTTATCCTCCCAAATCACTCCGGTACCAATTTACGGTACCATAGAGTAGAAGGCTTGGTCAGGGGTGGGATAGAGCTTCGGTCCGACCTAGTCATAGCGGCGCTTCATACCACTACGCCCTTGTCCCGTCATATTACTAAACTTATAAATTCTCACGAAAATCAAAAGACACACTTTGAAAACACGACAGCCTATAAATTGGTCGCTGGTAGTGTTCTGGATTCTAGCAAAATGAGAAAAGAAGCCATTTTCTCACTGCATTGTTAACTATCGGAATAGATTAGTCCATATAAAGTTTTTAAAAAATATGCTAAATGGTGAAATTGCCCTGTATGGGCGATAAGAGACAATAGCCATTCTAAACTGGAAAATTTAGCACTCTTATCTTACAGCTTGTCACCATTTTGGTTCTAAGTAGTTGTGCCCACCAAATTAGATGTATGGTTTCCTTGCATTGTAATGGAGTCGAATTTTTACTCTTTCATGATAAAAGATGAGATTGTTTTAAGTGTCGTGGTAATTACGTTTATTGTCTGGGAACATGTATGCATCTATTACGTGTCATTAGGTTGATACATAAGTTTTACAAATTATTTCGCAACATTTCTCTTTTTGATGTGACGCATTCATTTTTGGGCACAATGTACATATTAGGTTGATGCAAAAATAATGACCGTTGCATCGGTACCAAAGCATATGGATTCAGAAATATACGAATGAGGTGCCATTCGATAGAATGGCTACTAAGAATCTATCTACATATTAAGTCTACATAAAGTTTGATGCCAAAATCTGTGAGCATTTATTCAGCTCAAAAATCGAATCTTCGCTCGGAGAAGTCCTACAAGTCTCCCAGTTAGTCATCACATAATAGACACATACTAACGTTCATTCATGCACTTGCTGTAATTTTTTGTCACTTGAGATTCAAGAAAAAACGGAAATCGAAAATCAACTCCGCCTCTAACCCCGCCTCTTTCCCCCAATTCAGCTACAGTGTACCACAAAGCCTCCGAAGCATGGCTATGAAATTTCAGCCTGGTATCTGCATTGATATTTGAGAACAATCACTTCTAGCTTTAACTAACCTTAGTACACGGCCATTATTTTTGCATCAGCCTAATAGATGAGGTTGTTGGGTTTTTGTTTTATGAAACTCTAGAAAACACATAATCTTTTTCGAAGATGTATTAAATCGAATGAATTCGTTAAAACTAGACAGAATTGCAATTACTTGAAAATTTTGGTGCAAGAATTATAGTTGTAAAGTCAAATATCAACGAATTCGTTTGATTCAGCACATCTTCGAAGTAGAAAATCTTGTGCTTTCTAGATTCGATGATTCAATTGGCATCCACCTACAAGCTGATAAAGAGAAAGTCGAATTTCTTTCGAGTTCCGTTGCTAAAAATTCGTATCAGTAAAATCTAATTTCATTTAAATATTTAGTAGTTGGATATCTTGGAAGATAGCTTGACCTCTCAAATTTTTTATTAATCAGTTCAATTGTGTGTCAGATAAAATCTTTTATATCTATAATAAATTAGAACATTTAGAAACATCTACCATGTAGTCAAAGACTACTTTTTTGTTTGATTTTATGTTATTATTACTGCTATTATCATTATCATTACCAATACTATTATTATTTTACTATTATTCAGAGTGAAAGGTTTCTTTATAATTGTGAACTTGCGGACAAACTAATGTAATAGTAAGGCCTCGGACAGAGTTCACGCGATTTGATCGTCGCTAATGGCTACAGGACAACTGTTACGAGTTCATTGCATGTCGATCAGCTTGCATTTCGGTTGTGATAGTTTTCCAGCTCGAAATTTTTTGAATGTAAAATGAAAATGAATGAAAATCGCTGCGATTGAATCACGTGAACTCTGTCCGAGGCCTAACAGTAAAAGTCTGAGGTTCCGTCCGGAGTTCAATAATCAGTAATCATATCATTTTTTTGTCTTGTTTGCATGATTAGGATTGATTGGGTTTTTTCGATATATTTTTTGTCAATTTTCGTAAAAAAATTCGACGCTGATAATAACACACTTGCTTTTCCTTTATCTGCTTTATTACTTCAAAAATAGCTTAAGACTGTCAATGTAATGAAAAGATTCATGAAAGAGCTCAACACTTATAACTATAACTTTTGCTTACAAACGGATATTGATTGATTGTGTTGTTGATTAATTGTTCAGCCTGTTCTTGTAGAGATTCTGTCGGGATAAAATTTAACTGATTTGTCAATGGTTGTTAAAGAACAAATTGACATTGTTTTGTTACATGACAGAAAGCACAACTCGTCCATTTTCCCAGAGAGACAGACAACTCGCAGCACCT
Source organism: Cylicocyclus nassatus (assembly GCA_958299035.1). Taxonomy (NCBI): domain Eukaryota; kingdom Metazoa; phylum Nematoda; class Chromadorea; order Rhabditida; family Strongylidae; genus Cylicocyclus; species Cylicocyclus nassatus. The sequence continues at coordinate 6,116,717 of CATQJL010000223.1, read as the reverse complement.
GTTCTAGTTCAGAGCAATCATTATCCATGTCACTTCGTCTCGTTCGTTGGTGTAAGAATAGGCCAGCTGAGGGGCGAGAGAGGGGCGTGCCCTTGGGCGAGCACGCGAAAACATGTACATCCGCTTAGACACAATTTCTATTCGTTGATACCTCCGTCAAAAAGTCCTTTAATTTGACTTTGTTGGACTGAGAAGCAGCTAAGACTCAGGATTCAGCCAGAAATCTACCTTCTGCTCAAAAAAAAATTCCCGTTTCTGCCCCTAAAATCACTGCCCCCTTCCCGCTTTTTGGCAGCTCGCCAACATGCAACATCAACTCACTCTTGCTGATCGTAGAAAACGTATGATGCGAAGGATTCACACCTTCCAATCCGAGGAAGGAGGAAGTACACATGAGGATTCATTCGAAGATTTGGATTTCCCTTCGGAACATTACGATGATGATGATGACAACCAGCCCACTCCGTCACAGCAGCCTGTTGATCGGAAATTATTATTTGTACCAGATATTCATGAACTTAAACTGGATCAAGGAGAGAAACCACCGCATAAAAGGGTTTGCACGCATTGTTGCATTCTGTTTTGAGAATTTTTTTGGATTCTTGCCAATCATATCTTGGCCATTTTTAGGATGTTATCGAGAAAATTCCCATGCGTGTACGATCTCAGAGTTGGTTGATACGTACCAGACATCTTCTACATGAAGAACGGGTAAGCTTCGACATTCTTATTCTTTAATTGATTTGGTGCGCTTAAGACGTGCTATAAACAATTTAGCGGTTTATTAAAACGTAAACGAGTATGGCAGGCTAGCCAACTAGCAACAAAATAAGTAAATGGTAGAAGAAAAAGCAAAAAAACGACGTAAATCGGAAATGTAAGCTCAGTGATTGGGGTATTCTTTTATTTAATGTGGTATATAACTATTCAAAACTTACAAGTAATGGTGGCTAACTTTCTCTCATTGTTTGGGTTTTTTGTTTATAGAAAAAAATTGATGTTTATTTTTTTAACTAGTAAAGAATCTTTCAAGTTTTACAATTTTATGATTTTGGCGAGGAATAAATGCAGAATCCATTTATAAAAGGTTTTGCTAGCAAATATAATTTTCTGAAAATATCAACACGACTCAGTTCATAAGCAATTCTTCGCACGCAGAGACAGAACGCCACTGCAGAAAATGCCTGCGTCTCTCAGACAAACACACTTTCATCCCTCTAGCTGTCTATTCTCTCTTCCTAATACGTGCTATCTAAAGGAACGCGCTGAGATGCTTGAACCAATAATGAAACTCGAAAAAAATTAGCAGTTCACTAAAAAAGTTTGGAAAAAGTCAAGCAACATGTGTTGGGGCAAGTGCGGGAACATCGTTCCCATTCGGAAAAGGGAAAAGTCAAAAAAGTGCTGCTTGCATGTTTAAGATTTGATACTCTCTGAAAGACATAAATATGCAGAAAAGTTTTTTTCTAAGCTGGCATGCTCATGCATTGAATATTGAATATGAAAAATGTTTTTCGTACCCAATCTACGTTTGAATTTTTGCAGGAACCACCTCCGCTCATTTCACATATGATGTTCATCTTTTCATCAGTATTGTTTGTGATGTCATTTCCATGGAGTCTGTTCTTTTGTGTAAAAATCATTAAGTAAGTGTCCATCATTTTTTCACACTTGCTCCTCAACAATGCTTATTTTACAGAGAATATCAACGAGCTGTGATTTTTCGGCTTGGACGGCTTATCAAAGGTGGAACCAAAGGCCCTGGGCTATTTTTTATTCTGCCATGTATCGACACATGTAAAATAGTGAGTTAGTAGTAAAATAGTGATTTGTTGCGTGGCCATTTTCCCACACACATACTCACGATGCGATAGCTCCCCTGGGACAAATCTGTCATTAGTGCAATGATTGAACGTTGAGATTCGCGTTCTTCGTTCCGCTTTCGCGCGAGATTACGGAAGATTGTTTATAACTATTAGATTGTCCTAAAAGTAAACTCTTTTTAAAGTAGTTCAACCTTTTTTGATTTCTTAGTAGACTTGGGTAATCATCCGTCAGAGCAGATCAAAATGACCGCTAAGTATCTGCCTAAGTCACATCTCATGGAAAACTTTGAGCCGAAATCGGAAAAAAATTTTGTCACCTAATGGATTTTGCGAGAAAAAAATCCTAAGGACCTCCAACATGGTCACTCAGTAGTGCACTTATTAGTACTCAAATTTGTCTTTACTGGATTTTTCCAGAGCATGGAAAGCTAGAGAAAAAGATAGTCCAAAAATGGCAAACTCCGCCCCCACCTTCTCCTACATATGTCATTGTACACTACAAATTTTACTAATTATAATTTCAAAACTTTACCCTTGCATTCTCATAATCTAAAACCAGATTTTACATGAAAAACCCGAAAGAAGCGGCATCTTGGCATTTTCGGACCATCTTTGTTTCTCAATTTTGAGCCTCGGAAAAAATCGCCAAATACATTTTTGGATACTGCTATGTGTCTACTATATAAAGGCCAAGTTAGAAGTTCGTAGAAGCTATCTAAAAGGAGATTTTTTAGAGTAGCTGAAAAATTCTGATTTTTCTCCCCAAATCCTGGGTGACGACTCTTTAGTGGTCTTTTTGTAGAGCTTGCTCCGTTCTATCGAATAATACCCTAAGCTTGTTAGGAGAACAAAAACAGTTCAGTTTATTCAAAAGTGTTTACTTTTAGGAGACCTAATAAAAATTCCAAATTTTTGAAAGGTCGGCCCAAAGTATTTGTTTCTCATTGAACGTTCTCAACACTGGCAACATTCAACTTTGCGAATGTATTCCCAGGATGTGTAGCGACAGTAGCTCTTCCCATTTGTCATCTTTCAAGACATTGCCCTGCAATTACTCATTCATTGAGTACTTTCATGAAAATGATAGCTTTTTTGGTTTTCATCTGACATACGAAATTTCTTTACTCTCCTCCCAGTATGGCTCAAAAAAGGCATGAGAAAATCATGTCATTGCTCAGTTGGAGCTTATATTTCATACTCCTGAGAACGAACAAAACAGCACAGGTGGACATCTTTCAGTAAACAATGACAATTGACTATTATACTTTGTAGGAAATTTGATCTGTTTTCGTTCTAACGAGGAAGAGTTCCCAAGACAGCTCGGCCAACCCGGATGAGTCATATATCATTGTAACGGGCTTGTAACGCTGATTCCAAATCTGCTTTCCTTTTCTGGGGAGCGACCTTCCGAAAGAAGTTATGAGCGTCTAAAAGTCTAAATTTGTCATGTTTCAAATGGCTTAAAATTGGCGAAACCTGTACAATAACACATAAAAGTGATTTATCAGTTTTGTATCAGTATGTTGATTCAAAACGGAACACAGACAATGAAATTTCGTTAGGTGTTGTTTTACAGCTTTCAATTGATTTTAAGCCACTTTGAATATGACAAATTTAGACATTTAAACGCTCATAACTTCCCTCGGAAAGTTGCTCCGCAGAAAAGGAAAGCAGATTTGAAATCAGCGTTTCAAGCCCGTTACGGTGATATATGACTCATCCGGGTTGGCCGAGCTGACTTGGGAACTTTCCCTTGTAAGTTATTTGTGCCAGATCCAGGTTAGTACGGTGGTATCATTTATTGACCTTACGTTTCGACAAAGTCGTCGTCTTCGGAGGTCTGAAGTAGACTGCAATTATTCATCTGCGAGATAAGAACTTGGAACTTGATCTGTTTTTTTTTTGCGTACTGCGTCTATCACTAGTTGCATGGAGCTTTTTGAGAGATGACAAAATAATGACTTGGTAAAAAAATTGTAAAATTTTGAGAAAAGTGGTTGGGGGGATCACTAAGAGACTCCTTTCAAGAAACTATTTTATATTAGGTTATCCCGAAAGTTTTGTCGTTTTTTTCAAAAATCATGAAAACACGCAGAATAATCGTAAGCCAACAGGTAAGATATCATTCGACGCAGATTTTCTTCCTCTTTCAGGCAGTTATATCATTGTGCTAGTTACTTTATTAGTTACTGAAATAATCGTCAAAATTTCAAACCCATGGTTTTTAGAAAGTCCAACTTTGGCAATTTTTCAAAACCTTTATTTTGAACTTTTGAGAAAGCTTTGGTAGCAGTCAGATAGCTTAAACCAAGTGCAACGCATGGCAATTTTTCCACCTTTACAGGTGGCTTTTCCAAATTTTGAAATTATTTCTCTGATGTTATCAAATTCCAATTTTGGTCACCCAAAAACTCAAAGAACTGCAAATGGCGCACAATCAAAGTGTCATTCAATGCAGCTTTTTCTCCTCTTTCTGGAATGCGTTTTTTCTCTTCAGTTCATACAGTCTTTGGCAAAAAAACTTCAACAATTCTTGATTTCAATCCCATCCGAAGCTATACCTGTAAAAAGCGAAACTTGATATTTCGGAGCGGCTAGCGCTGTATTGCTTCGAAATATTAGTGTGTAATCATAATCGATTTTTGGAAGTTCTAAATTCCGAAGATTTGTTAGTGTTTGGGGCGTTTGTGTATTTTGCAATTTCCCAAAAATGAAGACTTTTGGAAAAGTTATTTTGAAAAATACCAAAAAGGCAGTTGGAGGTGCCCAAAAATTGCTATGTGTTGCACTTGGTTTAAGCTATCTGACTGCTATCAAAGCTTTCTCAAAAGTTCAAAATAAAGGTTTTGAAAAACTGCCAAAGTTGGACATTCTAAAAACCATGGGTTCGACATTTTGAAGATTATTTGGTACTTTTCCGTTATCCGGACCCATTTTTTCAAAAGGCTCTCAAAACATATGTTCTTTAGTCTGAGAATAATTTTTTGTAGATTCTACGAAGACTACCTCCCCGCCACGTAACAGGAAAAATTTGACACGTTTTAGTCCATTTTGACTTGTTTTTTCGAAATCATTTCCGGTGAGGTAAAAAAGCGTTTGTAACCGCTTAAAAGTTCTTCAAATGTTTTCTATGAAAGCAAAACTGTCTAAAAGTTATCGCAGAACATCTCAATTGCTTTCAGCAATAATTCGAACTTGTCTTCTTCTTCAAACTTTCCGCCATGTGAAATTAGTCAGGAAAGACTATAAATGACAGCCTGCGGTATCTCGCTGCTGCTTGTTTCGCCGCATGGATAATGGAATCCTAGCACAATTCTCCATTCTGGGCAAATCTGATCTTTTCAATGACAACAGGATGATGTTATAAGTATAAGTGTTCATTTCTGAAACCTTTCATTTCCTTTATCTGAAAATGGGGTCATTACCGACTTAAACACAGATTGAATTTACGTCGTTAGGTAGTGCAAAAAGCCGTGGTAAAACCTGTTTGAACATGTAGATGACATGTCAAATTTTTTTGACACGTGGCAGAAGGTTGACACTCCTTCCTGTGAAATTGGGACCAAATATGGTAGAAGAAAAAAAGCAATATCCTTCTTTGAAAAATGGGTCCGGATAACGGAAAAGTACCGATTATTTCAGTAATCAATAAAGTAACTAGCACAAGAATATGATTGCCTGAAAGAGGAAGAAAATCTGCGTCGAATGATGTCTTACCTGTTGGCTCACGATTATTCTGTGTGTTTTTATGATGATTTGAATAAAAAAACGACAAAACTTTTGGGACAACCTAATATTTTAGAAATTTTCAAAATCAATTCAAATTGCTTTAATTATAAGCAAGTTTGCGCTCTCTAACAACCCATATGGACTATTCCCGGAAATCCCACCGTCCCCCAATTTCATATTTTGTCAGTCCTGGTGATGGGTTCCCAACCATGTTAACTAATTATCTGTATTTTTTTTTCGAAAACTTTATCTACTTTTATTGATGTTCTTGTCACTTCGTAAGTCGTTTCTTCTTTCATCAAGTCAAGCCTGAATCAGTTTCTTGTTCTAGTCCAGCCTATTTCCTATCTCCATTGAATATGATGTCAATGAAACTCTTTAAGAAGAAACTTCTAGCCAAAATTGCTGTATAAGTTCTTCGCCTGGACTTATACAAGAATGGAGATTTTTTGGCTTAGAAAGTTTGAGTTTTTACTCCCTACGTATTATACAATAATCTATGTTTAGGTTGATTTGCGAGTGCTCTCATTCGATGTGCCACCTCAAGAAATTCTCAGTCGCGATTCAGTTACCGTGTCCGTGGAAGCAGTCATCTACTTCAGGGTTTCCAACCCGGTAGGCTCAGTTAAATTATTGATGATTTAGACTTTCAGTCTTTTTCTTAAAGTCGTTTAGACATTGATATGAAGGCTCATTATTCGACTGTTGCAGGTGATTTCAGTAACAAATGTGAACGATGCCCAATTCAGTACTCGCCTTCTCGCACAAACAACACTTCGAAATGTGCTGGGCACGAAAACGCTGAGTGAGATGCTGTCGGAACGGGATGCGATAGCAAATGTTAGTTGTCTCGTAAGATGTATGTTGTGATGGATACATAGGAGCAGCTGGCATATAACAGATTGGTCGCACTCGTGCGATGATTGTCATTGAAGAATCGCTTGTGATTTATTTATCGTAAAAGAAAAACAGCTTTTGGTAGTCTTCAGCGACCCAGTAGACAACTGGTGGACAGTTTTGAGTTTGGACTGGAGCAAGCCCTTCGCCGTAGAGCGCGGCACTATTCTAGGGCGCATAAACTGAGAATCAAATATGGCGTGTCATACCGCTAACGGCAGATTCAGTTCAAATTCAAAATCGTCCATCAGGTGTCTACTAGGAAGAGGACCATCCTAGTAGCAATTAGCATGGTATTTCAGATTACCGAAAAAGTGCTAGACGAAGGTACGGTGCCGTGGGGTGTAAAGGTATGGCTTTGCAAAGGTGGATCTACTGAAATTAAGCTCTGTAACAAAAAATTTCAAGGTGGAACGCGTTGAGATCAAAGATATCCGTCTTCCTCATCAACTCACTCGAAGTATGGCCGCTGAGGCAGAAGCTGTTCGGCGAGCGAGAGCCGCTGTCATTCATGCTGAGGGAGAGAAAAACGCTTCAAGGTGAGCAAGTTTTGTATGTTGGGAGAATCGCGAGATTCATTCAGTGTCTTATCGCAGCACTTATTTGTGTTATTGCACTACTTCTCGCATTTGCAAGAAGTTGTAGATCCATAAGGTTGATTCACAGGAAAGCTCGCGGGTACATAAACAAACTCCGCCAGTTTGAGCTTGCCTTCGGTGACAACTGGTCCTTTCGCAGTATTTTTGCATGTCGTTGCAGGATCAGTAGTCCGCAGTGGCGGTTCAAACTGGCGGAGTTCGTTCCCCTACCCTGAACTCGCCTCTACGAACAAGATAGTTCGTGTGGAGAGACAGCAGACGGTTAGAGGGACGAAAGTGCGTGTCATGTGAGAGACGCCGAAAGCATCCGCTGTCCCTGCGACAAACCCATACCAGACTTTCTAAATTTTGATTAGTTTTTTTTGAAAGTGCCCACCAAATTTTTTTTTACAGGTGGATCTCCGAGGCAGCCGATATCATCAGCAACAATACGATTTCAGTACAACTGCGTTATCTCCAGACCTTGCATCAAGTTGCGGCACAAAGGTAATCTTCCAGTGGTCTAAAGAGATTCTAAATGTGATTTCGTTTACAGGAACAATACGATTGTGATTCCATATCCGATAGAAGTTGCAAGACGTCTGGTGAAAAAGTATGGACAAAGAGGATTTTCAAAAAAGTGATACAGACTATAAAATAAAGACAATTATGTACAATCAAGGAAGCATCGTTGTTTGTTGTCCATACATATTGAATCACTCATTACACTCCCACTCTCAGCTCAAACACGTAAGTTGGATTGATGAAACTCCCATGCTTTAAGAATGCAAGTGAAGCTATCAGAAAAGCCCGGTCAACAATCTTGGTTAGCGCTAAGCTGTAATGACAGATTTACCAGTGGTGGACCGAAGGAGACCCCCCCCCGGAGAATGGGTCGCCTTTTGAAATTCACTTACATGGGTTTTAAGAATGTGCAAGTGACTTGTTTATTTTTGTTAATAGTTGAAATAAATTTTAAAATTTTTTAAGAAATCAAATTTACCTTGTAAAAAAATTTTTTGGGGCGTAGCGGGACCACGCCCCCTTTTTCTAGATTTTAGGGCTTATGAGTTCGCAACAATTTTGAAAAGCACCCCAAAAAACTTTTCGGAGTGTGCCGCGCATACCCTCCTCTTCTTTATCTTCGCCATTGTCCCGCGGGTGCAGGGTCGGCGGTGGTGCATTTTTGCTTCCATTTGACTCGATCAGCTGCTTCTTGTGGTTTGAGCTTTGCAATGTGCAGGTCGTTTGGAATGGTGTCCAACCAGCGTTGCTTCGGACGACCACGTGGTCTCTTCCCCTGTGGATCTAGACGAAGTGCTGTTTTTGCTACTGTATTATCTTCACTTCGTAAAACGTGACCATACCATCTTAATCTGGCACCTCGCATCTTATCCGCGATAGGTGCAACTCCGAAAATGTGTCGTACATCATCGTTCGTGACGCAGTTTCTTCTCGTTAGGCCCAGTATCCATCTTATCATTCGCGTCTCCATCGTGCTCAGGATCTGCTCGTGTTTTCTGGTTGCTGGCCAACATTCGGCTCCATACAGTGCGACTGGCCTCACCACAGTCCGATACACTTTCGACTTAAGATAGAACGGAATTCGTCGGTCGCAGAGTACTCCTGTTACTTGCCGCCATTTTAGCCACGCCTCGTTCGTCCTAGCACGAGCATCAGTGATCGTGTCGCAATCTGACGTCACTCGGGAGCCCAGGTATTTGAATATCGTGACCTTCTTCAGCGGCTGCCCATCGATGCTAATGGTGCCATCGGTTTGCTCTCCGCATTCCAGGTACTCGGTCTTTGCTACGTTCAGTCGTAGGCCATACTCCGCTAATCGTGTCTTCCATCTCACAGTCGCCTCTTCAAGCTCTTGTCTCGACCCGCTTGCTAGCTCGACGTCGTCTGCGTAAAGGAGCGTCCACGGATGCGGCAGCTGGATGTCCTTGGTCACCGTGTCCATGCACAGTATAAAGAGAAGCGGTGATAGAGCCGATCCTTGGTGTACTCCGACTTGGATTGGGAATGGCGTTGACGTTCCCACTGCACAGCATATGGCGCCCGTCGTGTTCGTATAGAGGAGTTTGATCCAGCGAACGTACTCTTCTGGGACGTCGTGTTTCCTCAGCGCATACCAGATCAACCCGTGCGGTATCCGATCAAATGCCTTTTCTAAATCCAGGAATGCGAAATGAATCGGAATCCGTTTCTCCAAATGCCTTTCCATTAGCAACCGTACCGCGTGGATGGCGTTGATGGTGCCAGATCCTTTTACAAAGCCACATTGATTCGGGGTGACCTCCACTATACTTCGAATGCGTGCGTCGATGACTCGTTCGAAGATCTTTATCGTGTGGCATAGCAAGCGTATTGGTCGATATGTTGAACAGTCGCTGACGTCGCCCTTTTCCTTCCAGATAGGGACTGTGACACTCGTAGTCCAGATTCGCGGCAACTGTCCGTCTACGATAATGCGGTTAAAGAGCGATGTGAGATATGCCGCTCCACGCTGCCCCATCATCTTCCACACTTCAGCAGGTATGTCGTCGGGTCCCGGAGCTTTTCCGCTAGACATCTTCCTCAGTGCCTGCACAACTTCTGCCTCCTCGATCCGGGATACCGGTCCATATGTGGGGGCTCCTTGCGGTATTAACGGGTGCGGGAACTCCTCATTAAATAGCCCTTTGTAGTATTCACTCCACCGCTTGAGTATTGCCCTCGGCTTCGTCAGGAGGTTGCCCTCTGCGTCCTTAATGTGCATGACGTGGTCGATGTCCTGCTTCGCTCGATGTCGTGCCGCGGCCAGCCGGTAGACCTTGTTCGCTCCAGCAGGTCCTTCCAGCTCGTCGTAAAGTCTCTTGTAGTGAGCTTCCTTTGCTTCGGCTACCGCGTGCTTCGCCTTCGAGTTCTGCTCTCGATACCGACGGAGGTCTTCATTTGAGCGTGAGCGTTGCCAGGCTTTGAAAGCTTCTTTCTTCTCCTTGATCACTTGCTGGACTGACTCAGACCACCACCAGATCTGCTTGTCTACAAACCGGCGTCCTGGCTTGGTGGTTCCCAAGATTGTCTCGGCCCTCGACCGTATCTGCGAAGTAATCCGATTCCACTGCTCTTCAATCGACTCCTTATCATCCGTCGACACCCTCAAATCGTTAAGAGCATCTCTGACTTGCTGGCGGTGTTCGGGGAGCTTCCACCATTTGATCCTCTTTGTAGTCGTCCTTCTGGCTCGTGACCGCAAGTGGATGTTCAGTCGAAGATCCAATACAAGCAACCGGTGTTGTGGCGCAAATGCATGTGTCGCCGTGGGTATAACCTTCGCGTTCATCACCATTGGCAAGTGGCATCGGCGCAGCATCCAGTAGTCGATTTGAGTTGAGCGCTCTCCACTCGCGTACGTGATCAAATGTGACTCTCGCTTCCTGAAAAATGTATTCGCTATCGCCAAGTCGTGTGCTTCTGCTGCTTCCAGGATGCGTTCTCCATCTTCATTCCTCTGACCGTATCCGTTTCCACCATGGTATCGCTTGAATCCATAGTGTTCGTGGCCAATGTGCCCATTGAGATCGCCTCCTACGAAGATGTAGTCTGCAGCGTCGAATGTCCTTAGCAGGATGTCGAAGTCCCTCCAAAACACGTCCTTCTCGGCTTCGGTACATGCGGCTTGCGGGGCATAACACGAGACCATTCGGAGCGTGGCATCATCTGCTTCGATCTTCATCGCCATCAATCTATCTGAGATGCGCGTCACTTCGGTCACTAATTCGCGGTATCTACCGTTGACGATGATCGCGACTCCGTTCTGGCGGCTGCTATCTCCCGTGTAGTACAAGCGATATCCGTCGCCGATGTCCTTTGCCTGCCTCCCTTTCTATTTCGTTTCCTGTATACATGCGATGTCGACGTGTCGTTCCTTCAGATGATCGCGACTCCGTTCTGGCGGCTGCTATCTCCCGTGTAGTACAAGCGATATCCGTCGCCGATGTCCTTTGCCTGCCTCCCTTTCTATTTCGTTTCCTGTATACATGCGATGTCGACGTGTCGTTCCTTCAGCCTATCGCATAGTTCCCGACTGCGGCTCGTCAGCGTTCCTATATTGATCGTCGCTAGTTGGATTTCCTGACTCACTTCTTTGGCCTGCCTCGTCCGGGGGCAGGTAGCCCTAGCTCACTATTCGCGCCATGCGGGCAATGACGCGCGTCGCCTCCGGGGGACGCCCTAGCAGCTTGACAAAATTCCTTAATAGTCCGATGCATGTGACACGACTGATTCGTACAGTCCCCGGCGCGTCGCTCCGCCTGGCGGGACAGTGCCCTCGTCGTTTGCCGGGGTTGGTCCCCGTTGCCAGCCGGCACCGCGGGGAGGTGACGATGGGACTTTGCCGGCCATGCCGCGCATACCCTCTCCCAGACGGAAATCCTGGGACGGCCACTGGGATCGGGGGTTGTGCAGGAGAACCAAAGGGCTGCCGCCTACATTCGCAGGAGATAATTAAGAGCGCGAGCGCTGTGGAGAATATTTTGGCCAGTATCCAAGAAAACTTGGCAATGACATTCTGTAGGAACAAATCTTCATAACTTTGCCTGGAGATGACTTTTAAGAACTTGAAAAACAGATTTGTAATGTGAAATTGAAGGCGCATTTACTGGGCCGAAAATCAAGTGAAAATTCAGAATTGTAGTGGTAAGAAAAGTCAACTTCTTTATAGAAACGTTTTTTATGAGTTTTGAAGTTTTAAATTGCTGAACACAGAATTTTAATTCAAAATTCATTCTTTTTTCTTTGAGATATAGGAATAGTTTGCCTTTTGAATCAATGAACTAAAGCAATCAAATGTTGTAAAAACACGTCTGGAGGCTTGCGTCAAGATGCAAGATGCAGTTTGTCTCATAACCTCAGACCTATTCTTATTCTAAATTTTGACACTAAAGACTTTATAGGAATTGCCATTAAAACTATGTCAGTAATCCTTTCGAGGTTGTACACAATAGCGAAAGTTCATCACATGCAACTTAGTTGACTGTATCCCCTGATTAACACTCCCTACTTTCTCAACTTCAAATCCAGAAATTGATAAAAAATTCATTCATAATCTTTCACACAACATTGAACTTGAAAGTCAGTTTTAACGGTGAATTTTGAGGGCTCAGATTTTGGTGAAAATAGAACACGAGTAGCGAAACAGAGTTGTTTATCTATCCGGTAGGCGTATTACTGAAAAATGCGCCTTTCAATACTGATTCCAAATCTGTCCTTCATGTCCTTGAAAGTTGATTCCAAGAAGAGTTATAATGGTTTTTTCTAAGGATGTCCTCACTAAGTTTTTCTGGACCCTTGCCAAAATCTTCTCCACAGCGCTCGCGCTCCTAATCATCTCCTACGGCTACAGGCGGCAGGCCTTTGGTTTCTCCTGCACCGCATCCACTGGGATCTGCAGGCTTCTATATAACTGAAGTTAAAAAGGTGCTAAACTTCCCACTGATCACCTCTGATAGAGGTAAAAAATTTGTATGAAGAACAAAATGGGTAAAGCGGAGGGGAGTGATTGCTTTTCGAACAGCGGTTTGTATTTGAAATTGTCCCCGTCAGTCTATCTCTGAGCCTAGGCTGCTCTCATAACTTCTTTTTTCTTGCTATGGGACGAGCCAAAAATCTAGCTATCAATGCACGACTTCCCCGATTTAGCTCCTCAGGTTTGTTCAAAACCAGATGTTTGTCAGGAAGCTAACAGAATGACGGCTCATGTCTATTATCCTGCGCTTGATGTTGAGAATCAGCAAAGGGTTCCCACCCTGTCAAAAACGAATGTGCGAACGAAAAAGCAAAGCAACCGCATCATTTCGAGAAGTTTTGATTATTCTAGATGCGAGTGGTAAACACGCAGCCAGATCAAGTGAATTGAACTGAACCGTTAACTTCAGATTCATCAGTTGAGATAACGGCAGTTGACCGAACAAACTGCCCAAAGTTGAGGACAGGTCGGAAGGTTAACTGCCGTAGATAGTGTGTGAAAGCGGAGTGCGGAAAGTCCCGTAAGTTAGTAACTTGCGAGTCACGGAAGATGATACCATACTGCTGACAACCGTGCGCGAAGCTATACACTTTTGGGAGGCCTGCGGATGGAAAGAATCGATGTTATACCTTTTTCTTGCAGAAAAACCTTCAGTTTGCAATTCTTACGAAATACCTAAACTACTGGAATTTCTTTCCTTTTGTTTTATATTTATAAGGGTTTCGCGGTCACGCCCACGGCCTGCTTCTTTCCTCTCTCTTCGATTCTTTTGATCTCTCCGACAGCGCGCATATGGGGTGTGTGCCCTTCTGAACCGCTTCGTCTTAGCGCTAATTACTCTGCCCGGGCGGCACTAATTACTTCGCCTTTCTTATAATCTATCAGAGTTTTTAAATATTTTTGAGCACTTCAAAGCAAGCGAGGCACACGAATAATGATAGTGACGATGTTTGAATTATGAAGACAGAAAGTTTGAAAAGTTGCGTGTTTTTTTACTGGGCTTTCGTGATTTCTTGCCATTCCCACTTTTCAAAACACCATGAAGTCTCCACGTGTAAGCTAAAGAATTTACCTAAGCCGCCCACGTATAACATTTTTGAGTTTCAGCTCGAAATCTTGTCAAGTACTTTTTATCATGAGAATGCCTTTGCAGTCCACTTCAGATGTCTTTAACGACAGCATAGCTCTCGCCCCGCGGCAGCGCCGACCAATCGGAGGCTCGCAGTAATTAGGCTCTAATGCTAGCGGTTCAGAAGGGCCGTCTCCCCGCATATGCAGCGCAGACCGCTGGCGCAGCGAGCGCGTAAATTCACGTCGAAGGTTCGGCCTGATCCCATTTGGAGCAGACCTTAGTAAGCTATCGTCCTAACCCATTCAAAAAGGTATTTCAAATCTCAGCTTATCCAGCGTTATTCACACTATATACAACGACGTACGGTACGACGTTCATACTAACGTTCCTAAAGAATAACCTGATTAACAAAGCATTTCTAAAATTCACTGGTGAATTCATTCACCATTACTAAAGCAAAATTTTATGAATCTCGTGCGTGCTAAAATAACTCTGTCACGTTTGATTCTCGCCACCATTCTTTGAATGACCGCGTATTTATGGTTATCAAATCTACGCGGAAAAGCTTTGGGAATGAAAGCTGGAATGTTAAAATCTGCAGTTTTGTTTACTTTGTAAAGAAGTTTAGAAGAAGCTCCGCCCCTCAATAAACAAACCCCGCCCACTTAATAAACAATTCATATAGAAATTCCGAAATTCCGTTAAAATCGCTATTTTTCTATATGAATTGTTTGTTAAGTGGGCGGAGTTAAGAGTTGAGGGGAGGAGCTTCTTCTAAACTTCTTCTCCGATTTTTGTTTATCCATCCATCAAGTTAGAGGGGTGACTGCATTCAATTTCAATTTTTCCAATTGATTTTTCACCGGTAAATTAAACCGCTCTTATCTATGGGATTTTAGGGTAAAACAATTATGCATTTTGGTTCCTGAAAACAATGATTGCAGCCGTCTTCAAAAAACTGCTTGCTTATTTTTTATCAAGGGAAAGTTTTAGGGCTGCTGCCTTTGAGATAGATCGGTGAAGAGTCCTGGAAAATCTAAATATGCCAAAGACTTTGTAGTGAAAGGTTTTATGCGATTGGGTGATCCAAGTAATCTGCGATTGCGTTTATCTAAGGAAAAACATTGGCTGACCTAGAGTTCATCTAATAAAATCTATTGAAGAGTGAACCACCTGCTCTGCATTGTCCTCGAGTTCCAGGTGCGAAAACCGTATACAGCTAATTTCTCAGCTCCATCCCTTCCACAAACACGTCTGCCAAACTCGCTCGTGGTCTTTCTCGGACGTTTTGCGTCGCTAGGAATCCACATTGATGTTCTTAATGTCCATCTGTCGTTTGCTCTTCTCGTAATGTGACCGGCCCATTAACGTTTCGCTTTCGCGATGTGTTCTGCCAGGTCGCATCACAAAGAAGGAACATTCTTCTTATATCCGCACTGCGAAGTCCGACGAGATGTGCCCGTGTCTGCTGATCTTCAGAAAACTGCGCTCAAGAGCTCTGTGGGTGGCCCGTAAAGCTTAACGTTAATATATTAGGTTGATCGAAGTGATGGGGCAGGTTAAAAATTCTACTTTGAAAATTTTGTTTTCATCTCAAGTAACCAGGCGGCAATTATAATACCGCTATATAAGTGACTTTCGCCTACTGTTCTGACAACGCGCTACCGCTATTCTCCCATAATCTTTAAAGTGGCACTTCGAAAAAGTCGTAGAAATTCAAAACATATATTATAGTCCATTTATAGATACTGGATAATAACTGAGCCTCGGACATGTTAAAAACATCTTTCAACATACAATATTATCGCGTCAAAATCCATAAACATCTTTCAACATAGATATTTATCCTTATCGCATCAAGACAGGATTTCAATGACCCGGGAGAAGAACATCAACAAAACAATAAGAACAAAGGAGATTTGAGCCGGAAGACTGGCTTGGTCGTTGTAAGTCAATCATTGTCTTGTTTAGCGATCAGTAAACAAATCGTATGGCAAGGAAAAAGATGACCGTAAGAACGTAATAAGATAGGAAAGTAAGAGTGATAAATTCGCATACCAAATATATGCAAGTGACAACCTTACGCCTCCCCTCCTTAACAAAAATCCGTCCTCAAATTCAAGACGTATCACGGAGGGGGGGGGGAGAAACCGGTCATTGAAAAAATTGAGACCCGCCCACGCCAGCTTCTTGGCACTAGCGCACCACGGCTGATCACGTCTCGTCGTCCTGCAAAAAGGTGACTGACCCACGATAAACAGGCCGTCTTTACCTCGGGAAAACGCTGTGTTCATTCGCTTGGAGTCGGAAAAGAATGTAGCAAGATCCTTTCTTACCACTTGTGTCCGTGTCGTACATGGTATGACGACCGATCTTTCGGATCCCTGGGCGCTTGTTCCGACAGTGACTCCTGTGCCCTGTAACATAGATTGACGGAGGAATTCTGATGATACAAACAAATTACTAATATGTCCTCTGCTCTCATGCCTACCGTCATGAGTAAGCGCTTTAAGACTACCACGCCTCTGGCTTCGCTTTGATTACTGTATGAGCCATTGATTGCTTCGCATGGCTGGGCACATAGATCAGTGCCACTGAGATGTTGTTGTTGTGCATCTGCAGTCGTGATGGTAATCTTCGTCTTTGCTTTTCGAA
This sequence comes from Cylicocyclus nassatus, assembly GCA_958299035.1. Lineage (NCBI taxonomy): Eukaryota > Metazoa > Nematoda > Chromadorea > Rhabditida > Strongylidae > Cylicocyclus > Cylicocyclus nassatus. Next base: position 6,100,445 of record CATQJL010000223.1, on the reverse strand, counting down.
CATGCCACAGATCAACTGGCCATTGTAGAACAGCTCGGAGTTGAGCCTCATAATTTTTTCATGTGACGTGTAAACTGTGCTCACGGTGCGTATAGGCACATTACCATTTACATGCGCGATTTCCAGCACCGATCGCGAGCTCACTTCGACTGCCAATGGAATGGTATGTACGCCATGGAATGGTATGTACGCCGATGTAGGGAGGTAACTGTTTACTGGAGGTAACTGTTTACTATCACCGATTAGAGTGAAGCGAGCCTTCTAGAATTGCGATAGCATTGCCATTAGCGCGGCCTAGGGGTGTCATTGATGCCTCGTCTAAGAGGACGCGCTTCCACGTATTAACTATGGTGGACCAAAACCCCTTTTGGACATCAGATTAAGCGCTCTATCGCGCACAGATAAACATTGGGCTAATACAACTTCGAAAAATGTGCTGTTATTCTTATCTGATCGACAAATAAGTTGATGTGTTTATTAGAGACTACGCATCTCTCCGTTTCGGTGAACATGAACTCGCGCACTTTGCCTGCTTTTTGGGAAATTTTTGAATTCTGAAAAATTTGTCGTTCAGCGGATGGATACCTGTGCGTATTGCGGAGATTCTCCATGAGTGTTTTGGGCGCGTATGGTGACCTGTTGGTGAGATCAGAGCCATTATATCGTCTCAAAATACCGAACTGGACGGATGTTTTCTGACTGCACTTGCGCGACCTTCGAACCGATCACGTCAACTGCGCTTTTTTGCACAGGACGAGAACTGCTCACCCCTATTCACGGCTTCTTAGACCATGACGGCCGCGTACCTGCACCACAAACACTGTCTACTATCATTATGGGAAAGTCCTTACTGAACGTATTGACAGCGCTAACCTGGTGCTGTTTCAGCTGCACGGAAGATCCCGCGATGTTCATAACGATTTCTTCCTGCTCTGATGCATCGGCTCCCTCAAGATCGATGTCTCCTATAATCAGTGCGCGAGTTGACTTCCATCCCAGTGTGCCGGAGTGGAACAGATTCGACAACACTGGTACCTTCAACATTATTGAAACCTATTTGCGCGCTCCTCTATCGTATTCAGGAAGATGGTCGAGACTATGTGACCTAGAATCAACAAACACGTGCGGAAACGAACGCCAGGGCGTGTTTGTAGTCGCGCCGTGACCTGGAAGCACTCGGTGCTCATTTCATTTTGAGTGACCTGACCGTCTGAAAAGTCGGCCTGAAAGGTGCTTCGGATCGAACTTCCCACAGCCAATCTGATTTCTTATCTATGGGAATAAGGAAACCGGCAATTGATGGAAGGCCGTTCAAATCCGAGACTTTTTGAACAGTTGGGTACGCTACCGAGTGTGTCGCATCCGCTACGGCTGCCAAAATTGTCCTGCAGGCTGTGCTATAAAGGGATTCTGCAAATCCGAACACCTGGGCTGGTGTTCAACAATTCGAAATTTGATAGTTTGCTATCCATTAATTCTGTTCGTTACTGGTGGCGTACGTCAAACGGTACCGTTGCGGACGCTAAAATATGGTATATCTGCTACGTAGCTAAGTAGCCCCGTCTGGCTTTTCGCTTCACATGCATACATAATGTAATTAAATTTGCGAGCCCAAAATGGAGCCCGAAATAAAAGAATTCGTCTCCAAGCTCTGAAATCCTTTTGGATTCTCCATACGATTTGACGTTAGAGATACCAATTGTTGATGTTCATCCATACATATCTGTGCTGTTTTTGGTGTAATATTTACCCAAAGCCGAGGGTTGGCGTGAGCTTGCGGTGGATTAGTTTGAATTTCCACATGCGCCAAACGATTGTCTGACCTGGTATGCTTGTTGGACAGTCTGCGGTGCGATAAGTTAGGTTGTTTCGAACTTGACCGGTACTGCTCGAGTGTATACCCAAATCGGTCGATGATGATGAGTAGGAAATCCAATCGATCAGGAAGAACCACTTCAAAGTGTACCGCTTCCATTTTTGCGCCATTACGGTGTTTTTACGCGGTACAAAACGGGTGCTACAGGACCATCATAAACTAAGCCGTGAACTGTTTTTGTTAGTTCCTCTTTTGGCGCATACTTGTGCACTGGCATAATAGGCAGCGGCTGCCTGTTTTCGCGCAAAGTTTCAAGCCCGCTGTATGGATTTTGGCTGCGGAATGACTCAACGACTCTGGGGCCAACGGCCTCTAAAATGTTTCCTTCGACCTCAGTGATCTTGGAACAGCTCCGATTACTTCTGGAAATACTTCCACCAGTTAAACATCTGCAAACGGATGTTTAACAAAATGCTCATACTCTCTTGGTGTATGGGCACCTCTGCGCCAGCGTTCGTTACCCTCCCTCATATGAACAATATTTTTCGGTTCTGCCCAGGTTGGTTCTGCCCAGGTTTCCTCTACCGCCGATTGTGTAAGGGAAGTGTTCTTGTTCTTTACCGACTCTCGAGTACTCCTTCCAACTCAGCGCTCATTTTCGACATTTTCGTGAGACGCAAATATTCCTTGCTATTTGACCCCGAAGGAGATCCAGAGTAGCTACGATTCCTTCTTCTGTTCTTTTCGTTGCTAATTCTTTTACGGTGATGAGCTCACTACAGCAAGGCTCGTCTCCTTACGAGGATGATCCACAAATATACGGTATTTTCTGCTTTAGGGTCCCTTCGGTAAAGTGACGCGCTGTACCTGATCCGGCTTTTGCGATTCCGTTTTCACTGGAGTAACTGCACCAAGTGGTCAAGGACCGCCCTGATAGCATCAGCCCATTGTGCAAGTCGTGCTCTCGTCAGTGTCGTCGGTCCGCAGCGTTTGAGCAGTCCGTGCGGTTTACGATACTTTGGCTCTGCTTCCATTAGATGGTCAGTAGCTTCTTTCAAATCCTTCTCCATTTCCATCAAACGTCCAAGATACAATAAGAAGACGTATCCGTTATAGGGGTGCCTTGCAGTTCCATTTCCGCATTTTCACAAAGATGTTTTTTACAAAGTCAGTCTTCTAGTTTATTCGCAATTCGATCTTTTTTCTTATTTCGCTTAGGTGCCTTGGCATGGTCTCTGCTTTAATGATTTTCTCAAGAAAAGAACGATATCTACGAAAAAAACTAGCATCAACTCGTATGCCTCTTGCTCCATTTAGTAACTTCCTTACCTACTGCACAGCACGGTGAACATCGGGGAAATTGCGTGGCCTTGTCGGACTTCCTTTTTAGTAGCTACATCGTCGTCAATTCATACAGCCGACCAACGTTCTCACATAAGCTGGGTTCACTTCTTATCGACAAGCTATGATAGGATGGCGTTAGTTTCAACGCTATCAAATGCTTTCTCGTAGTCTGCGAACGTCAGGACAAAAGGCAGGCAGCCGGAAGACTTCTATGACCGTAACCCATACTCCTTTCCTTAAGGCAAATTGCTCCCGAGGAAACCGGTCTCCTACAGTCTGTCGTATGTAAGCTGAAGGCTAGCCGTTAGGCCTAAGGCATACCCCCCGCGATTCCGTCAAATTGCTACATCTACGCGACTTGGCGTTTTGCCAGATGTCTACAAATTGATCGTGCGCTAGTGTCAAATGCCTAGGCGCGTAGCTTTTGTAAGTTCTCGCAAAAGTAACAAATACAGCCTAAGCAAAGTTCTTTCACGAATAATTATTAAGAGTCGTTGCAGCGCCAGGACCCGCGGCGACCTGGAATCGCGCGAGGTATGCCTTAGGCCCTAGGATCATAGCATGTGTTTAAACATGCTATCGGGCGATAATCACTGGGCTCTCGCGTCATCGTCTGTTTTACCTCCTTCGGCGTCAGGATTACACGGCCCTGGCGAAGCCAGGAAGGAATCATCTTCCTCGGTTTCACTAGCGCTTGACAGCACCAGCGGATTAAACCGAACCTTGTGGTTGAAAAATGCTTCAACCAGAACCCTTGAATGCCATCCGGACCAGTCGCTTTCCATGGCTTCACCTTACGGAACAATTCTTGCCACGCATTTTCTAAAAGCTTCTGAGCCGTTTCCGGAGTCGATCCAGTTCCCAGATCTTTGGCCCACTTCTTGAGCTGAAATCCAGCACGAAATGGCGGACTTGTCCCCACAATGGGTTTCCAGTACTCCCTTACGGTCGTAACTGGTACTATCACTGTGTCCTTCTCACTGGGAGCCTGATGGTGGGCAACGTATGAAGCACCCTTACGTCTAACATGCATCAGACGTTTGGATTCCTCAACACGTTTGATCTTCTGCTGATTAGTGTTTAGCTGGTCCTACCTAACTAGCCCCAAACGACTACCAGCATTATCGCCAAATGTTTCAGACAGTTCGAGGTACTTCCGGGAAACCCGTTTTCGCTGTCCCGCTTACGCACTTTTCTTCTAACTAATTCGCTCGAGATTATTGAGATCGAAATGACGAGAACCCTTCGCCGCTCTATCTCTTCTGATAGAGTCAACTTTAGGCTTTCGATACGATTTTTCACGCCCCAGGCTATCGGTGGTGGCTGCTATCGCACGCGTGAGTGCATACACCAGGTCATTTAGCTTGGTAATGTATCGTTGGCCCTGCGAGACCGGTTCCGGCATTCTGTCACTTAGAATTTCGTTGCCGATCTCAAGAAGAACCTTGGGAATTTCAGACCCAGGTCTCCTTATAGGCACTCTATCTCGGAACGTACAAGCCACGTTGAAGTACTCCTCAACTCTCTGGAGGACCTGGTCTTTCAGACTAGGCTCACAGAGAGCGGCAGTAACCGTAGTCGCGAGGCTCGGGAGATCCCTTGCCGTTTCGCGGCCTACATCTTCTTGAGAAGCATCGCGGCTCAAGTTTCCCCTTGCCTGCCGGAGGACATCTCGAACTTCACCTGAAAACCCGAGGCTCAGATTTCCCCTCGCCTGTTCGGAACCTTCTCTCACTTCAGCATTGCCTTCAGTTGCAGTCATCACAGGTTTCTTGCGCAGTTTCGCGTAGGCTGCCTTGAGAGCGGCCACGGTTCGCTGCGGATCTTCGGGACCACGCCGGCTTTCCGAAGCTAACGAAGGTTCGACCATTGGATCCGTCCGTTCAAGTTCTTATGACGGCTGACCTCCAACGAAAGTTTGTGTAACTCGCAAGCAAGCCACACTATTCGACCGCCAGTCCTCCCCGTCGAGCGCTAGGCTCTTTGATGGGATCAGCAGACTGGGGGCCAGTTGTCCTAAGGAGGACCGTTTGGAGGTTGTATCGTCGGGTTCTGGGGAGCCCGACTGAATACGACTCGGAGAGTTTACCCGGTTAAACGGCCGGGACCTAGCTTCGATCATATCATATGTGTTCGAGACTAGCCGCCGAGCGCCAGCGCACTCGGACGTTGCCCAGTCACACCACGAAGAGGTTTCGAACATTGTGACCATGCGCGTCAGTGGTTAGCTGACGAGGCATTTGGCTACCTTAGGAGAGTCGTAGTTACTCCCGCCTTAACCGCGCTTACTCGAATTACTACGATTTAACATTCAGAGCACTGGGCAGAAATCAGAGACAGTAAACGTCCACAAGGACCATCTGTCTCCTCTGTTTTAATTAAACAGTCGGATTCCCCGACTCCGTACCAGTTCCAGTTCGACCGTTTTGATGGTCGGTCAGGATACTAAGCCCGAAGACAAAGCACACACCTGAAAACCACAAGGCAGTTTGTCACTAGTCCAGCTTCAGCGTGAGCGTCTGCCAGCCAAAGTTTGTACAGCACACTTAGCAGACATCTTGAGCTTTAGTTTCGAGGATCTTCGCCCTTCTTGTAGAGAATGCTTCATGAAGTTTTCTGCTCATCGGGAGTCTTTCTGAAGTTAGATGTCAGATGCGATGCCAGACTCGTGTATGATAGGCTACCAGGTTCCTCTGGAGGCGGTTTGCTGACTTTTCCTGATTACAAGGACAAACTTAACGAGAGATTACGAAAAACATTGCCTTTGAAAAGTTCATTCTTCTACTAAAAGAAATCCGCAACCCGCCTCCGCTCGAACTAGGGAGCCGATAATAGACGTTGCGTTCGGGCTTGCATAAGTTCGACAGAAAGATGATACGGTCCTAGCCGTGGATGTCTCCATGATTTGGACATGCGCATCTCAGCAGATAGAATCAGTGGTATCCAGCGGGAACAACGGGCCTCGGCATGGGTGAGGAAGAGGTGTGTGGTGTGTCTTTGGATTAGGTAATTCCCTTTATTGTAACTTCTCTTCGTCTTTGTGGTGTAGGGTTGTTACCCGCAGCAGACACGCAGAGTTTTCTTCACTTCTTGAGACTTCGCCTTCCTTCGGCCGTTTTCAGTATCTTCGCTTGCCTGTACTTCCGAAGACCTTCCTGCAAACTTGTTCTGCAGCTGGAGTCCGTTATCAGTCACCATAAGTTGAGACGCATCTCGATGAGGTATTATTAGGTTAAACAAAAGGAATGGGAGATCTGGTTGAGGGACATTCTTGCTCCATGAATTCTGTCACTTGGAAGCCTGGGATCTGAGACTTAATGCTCTCTCACAGATCGAAGATTTTCGAAAGAATTTTGCAAAATGCGATCGACGCTAGGCCCAAGAAGTTAAATGTCGTGACAAAAACGACAAATGGATGGATTGTCCGCAATCACACGACGTGTCGTGAAGTGTGCAAAAGTGTCTTGAGCGAGATGGACGGTGCGAACTGACCTGCTGTTTCTAAAGTTTATTAGTAAAAAAAGGATAATTTGGCTTTTGCGTTTGCTCATTCGTGTTTGATTGTGCTTACTTCAGAATACAGTTGAATTCCATAATGCCAGCTGAAGTGAATGTGCCTCTGACAACCTACGAGCGGCTTCAGAAGTATCAGGTTGGTCTTGAATTCATTTTTCTGCTCTCGCATTGTAGTTCTACACGGTGCAGTTTTTAGAGCCTTTTGCTCAGATTACCGTCTATCTTTTGATTTCAGGAAGAATTCGGCTCTGCTCTTCGTCATCCTGACTCACCTGCTTGGTTCAACAAAGAATACAACGAGAAATTGAAAAAGGAGCTGATCTGGGCGGCTCCATATGATGCTCGTTTCCCTCAGGTAAATCAGTTCTGTAACTATCGTTCTCTCTATACCCTATTATCTCAAAGTTTAGGTGCGCAAACAGCGTCAATGTTTCGCTTACTATGTTGATTTCCATCGCTGCAACGAATTAATGGGTGCGGACTATCATCCTTGCAAGTTTTTCCAGAATGTCTACAAAGTAAGCTCTCAAAACTGCTTGATCCCTAGTTACTTTCTACACATGTAGCTCTCTTTTTTTTCCAAATGTACTTTTCCAGTTTTGTTTTGTAGTTAGGAGCTCTTCGTTGAGTTTTTCGAGTTCACACTATGTATATTTGGCTTTCGGTCATGATTTATATTTCAAAAGTGCATTTCTTTTATACTTCGCTTGCTATCTCGTGCAGTTACTATCGAAGTCTCAAAATACGTTAAAACTTCACTTTTTGAATGCAATCTGGCTGAAAGCACTTGCAGTGTTACAAGACTAATGGTTTTCTAGATTTAGCTATGAACTTGTTTTTGTACTTTGTCAGCGCACTCGTTATCAATTAGACTTGGGCAGTTGTAAAATCGCTCGAAATTCGGATTCGAAATATGTTATCCAAAATGTGTTCTTGTTTTTTTGTTATTTTTCAGTCATTGTTATCATTGTTATTGTTACCACTAAATTTTACTACTTTTCCTTTCAGGACTTCTGTCCGAATTTCTGGATCGAGAAGTGGGATGAATTGATCGAAGAAGGACGTTTCCCAGCCAAATTCGACCGCTAAAATCGATTGGAAGATTATATATAGTGTAGTCTTGGTTAAGGATAAACTTGATTGTGATTTCATGGTACCCTCTTGAAGGTGCAGTTGCACTACCTCTTTGTAATGATGCATCAGTGCTTTGTAAATAAAGCTGCGAAGCGAGTATTGATGACACTAGTTTTGTGCGATTCTGGTGTGAAGGCCGATTTGATACTTTACATGAGCAGGCGAGATGGAGCATCACATTTTTTGGTTAATTCTGAACCATCCTTTGACAGATGGCAGAGTCGACTCGGGTTAGTCCTGAGGAAATAGCGAGACGAGAGAAGTATCTCCGAGCAAACTTGCGGGAAGTGAACCTGATGGACCCCTTCACTTGGACGTATCCCTGGAAGGTAAAGGGCTTATACTCATAACGAATGTAAACAAAATCTGTAAAAACCAATACCTTACGTAGCTGTCAATGAGGGTTGGAGCGTAGCAAAATGTTAGACCAGTTTATTACAAATCGAACATTTTTTGCGCAAAAAGACATTGGTGTAGTTGCCGTGGGTTGGGCAGTTTAGTTCTTAGAAGTTTTTTGGGCTGCTTTATGATTACCTGCGTTTTTTATACCTAACATTACGGGGGAACGGAACTTACATACACCGAAAGGCTTGCCGCCGCATAATTAGCGGAGTTCATAAGAGGTCATGAACTGGCAGCAACACTAATTTGCAGGCAATTCTACCGCAGGCGAGCTGATCTGCACACGGTAACTCCTTCACCATCCTACAGTTTATGAAAGCGGGATATTATCAAAATTTCAAATTCAAAGTTCAGCAGTGAATCTAGTCCAGTTAGGCTAAAACTTGTATTTAGGGGTATTTTGTCATGCTGTTTCCCAATATGATGGTGGTTTTGCTTGAAACCTGAAATTTTTTTCTTTGAATACTACTTGTTTTCATAAATTTTCCGGCAAAAATTCCAAAATTGCAATTTAAGGTTCTGACATGCTGTTTCCAAATATGATGGTGGTTTCGCCTGAAAAGTTGAAATTTTCTTTTTGAATTTTGATTTTTTGTAAGTTTCACTGCAAATTTGTAAAACTGAAAAACAAACGAAAAAAATCAGCTACCCCCAAAAAGATAAAAGAATGTCAGAAAACCCCTAACATCATTTTTATAATTGTTGCCGGAAAATTTGTGAAAACAAGTTTGAAATACAGAATTTGCAAGATTTCAAACGGAACCACCATCATATTCGGAAACAGCATGTCAGAAAACCCTTACAATGCAATCTTGAATTTTTATTGGAAAATTCATGAAAACAAGTAAAATTTCGAGGTATCAAACGGAACCACCATCATATTCGGAAACAGCTTGACAAAATACCCTTGAATACAAGTTTTTAGCCCAATTGAACTAGATTTACTACTGAACTTTGAATTCGAAATTTTAATAAAATCCCGTTTTCACAAACTGTAAGGATGGTGACGGAGTAACCTTGTGCAGAATCAGCTCGTCTGCGGTGGAATTGCCTGCAAATTAGTGTTGCTGCCAGTTCATGACCTCTCATGAACTCCGCTAACTATGCGGCGGCAAGCCTTTCGGTGTATGTATGTTCCCTCACCCAACATTACGAGAAAAAAGCTCGGGTGCAAACCTTGTGAATCAAGCCTGGACAACTCATCCATTCATTAAATCCTCTATAGGGTGCTGGAGTGATGTTTGCCGCTTCAGTCATTTCCGCTCATATGTACAATGTTTGGAACAGAAGACCATACTATTTTGGTGAGATAAACACTAGAAATTTTTTTATCTAAGGTATACGATAAAATGATCGGGAGTATGGTTTGATTTCAGCCATCGTACCCCGTTTGGTCTTAACGGGAGTAATGACAGCTATAGGATATGGTATGGGAACGATGAGGGAGTATCACTACAAGACGCGAGATGCCGTTATTCAACATTACATCGAGCTTCATCCGAAAGATTTCGATCATTTCAATGACAGTAGGTTTTTGCTCAGGACTACGCAACATTCGTGGGAAACCTCACTATTACAGGATCCGGCCGTGCATTCTCACAGATTCTCTTACCCTGGTATCCTCGTCGCACACAGTATACGAGATACGATTAATTAGCGAAGCTAGAGTTGTAGACAAATGTTTCTGGTTTATGTATAGAATTGTGGCTCATTAGAATGAAAAAAAATGTCTGACATCATTGTATGAAAATGGATATGGTTTCTACCATGCCTCTTTGAGACCCATTTTCTATCAACGTCTGAATATTTTGTACATATTTGAGCATCATCAGATGGACGAGGCCACATCTTCGGAATCTGCTGATGCGATTGCGAAGAAAAAGGAGTTGCTTTTGCAACGGCTGCAGCAGAGGCGACCAGCTAAACAGTCACGAGCAGGTTAGTTTGCCTTCCAAAATGGCAACTACTATTCATATTTCATGTTGGTTTTTTCATATCAATTCTTGTTATGTTTTGAAATCCTGCTACAGATACTGAGCAAGCAAAAGTGCGAGAAGAAGAGCTGACTGAATTGCTGAATCGTGCAAAGGAGCAAGCCGACTCGGGTGTTGTAAACGAAGAAACGATAAAGGCTTTGGGTCAGTTGTTCTCCTATTTCACATCTCCTATCCAAGTCCTAGTGCCTATAGAGCTCCAGTGTTTTATTTTTAGAGAGTTTCTTGTCGTTGGAAGGATGCGGTTGGTCTGCCAAACGCATACAAGCTGCTTTAGAGATGTTACGAAAGACTAGCGTCGGAGTGAGTGGTGATGGTTCACAAAAATCTGCGTTTTCATTTTCGGTGAGTTCTTAGCTTGTCACTTGAGGTCACTTTTTATGGAAAGCCATAATTGCTTAGTTCATTGGGGCTTCGGGAGTACTTCTCGTTCATTCGCTTGTGTAGCTTTGAATGGCGGAAGAAAGTATTGTAGGCCCCGAAGAAGCCATCCACACCATCACATCGTCCAAGAAAGAAGTCATCGTCAGTTTCATCAGAAACGTCTTCAGTGATTGAGAATGCGCCTTCGGATAATGTGATCAGTCTCTCAAATATGGTAAGGAAATCTTCAATTTGCTATGTCTTTTTAGCGAAAAACTTTAGAGTGACGAAACGCGACTTGTAGCCGGTGAGAACGGAAATGACATAAAATTGAAAGAAATCAAGAACTGCAAACTTTCTTTTGCCTTCCGTCCATCCACTGTTCATATCCAGGTAAAGTGAAATATCCATAAAAATTATCATATGCTCTAATACTTACTTTGAAGGGACTGTATGATTCCGAACTAGTCTTTCTCCCCGTTGAAACCTCTGTATTAATGAGTGACTGCCAACGGTAAGCTGATCTGGACGTACAAATTACATTTGGACGTTCAAGCACATTCTTTCAGTTCAAAAATCTTTGCGTCTGCGCAGCAGTTACGTATTCATAATTCCAAAGAGCTTCGACTTCATGTCGGTGTACGTGCAGCTGTGATTATAGAATCCTGTACGGGCATTCTAATGGCTCCTTACAGGTGAGCGCTACGGCTTTGTAGTGTCCACTTGAGTTATTTGTTCTTTGATGATTTGTTTTTCTTTGCGTTTTATTTTATTATCACTATGTAGTGGGCGGAAGGGACATATCTTTAAGTATGAGAAGGCTTAGCCGGTCTAGAATTTTTAAATTATTACCTTCTCACAGCAGATCAGCAACTGTTGCTAATTATTACATCAGTTCTCCATTTCTGCCCTGATTTTCGCCATTAAAGCCTGGTGATTTCAAATCGCTTAGATAATTAGACTAATTACTCAGTCTCTCGGATTGCAGAGTCAAGCTGAACGAAGAGTTCATAGAAGCACCACCAGGTGAAGCATGGAAACATCCGAACGATTTTGACTGGCTTGCGGAAGGTCAAAGTCCTAATTGGGTCATTGCTCCGGAAGCTGACTGGGAAACTGCAATGCTCACTGTCCCTCAGTAACTTGTACATGCGATATTCATAAATATTTATCTTTTGAACTCATAATATTCAGCAACAAATTATTCAGAGCATTAAAACTTGTAAGATATTGAAAGGCAGTTTGACGGTAGCACCCATGAATATGTGAATTAGGAAGATATTTTTGTTATTAAAATATGTTCCCTGAGATAAAACTGCCTAGACAAGCTTCCAATCAAAATGACCCGCATATTTGTCATCCATCGCTGCGAATTCATTTGCACATTCATCGCGCTCATCCATGTTGCCCTTCTGAAAAAAAAAACAATTCCCATGCGGTTACGGTACTAGTCTTTCGCTCAATTCACCTCATGATATAGCATTGCCAGTTCCTGCAACACATATTTTTCAAATAAGAAGGCTCCTGCTTGCTGAGACTGAACTCGAGCTTTGTTGAGATTAATTAGGGATTCTTAAAAAAAATTTTAGGTTTTTGTAAGGTTTAGTGGGATTTCCCAAGTCTCACCTCTACTCTTCTTCTCTGCTGAATAAATCTGTGCTAATGCTATAGAAAAAAGCGCTCTCTCTAGTATCGAACAGTAACGAGTAATTGATGCTTCGCACTCGATCAAGCTTTTCAACGCTGCTTGATAATCTCCACTCATCAGCTAGAATTTCGTGGTCTTTTCAAAACTTCAAAAGTCAAAAATTGAAGGTTATGCACCTGAACAACGGCAATTCTTCTCTGAGCCATAGCGGCTACGTTCCGTTGCTCGATACTGTTGGCTTCTTCACAAACACCTTGTAGCATCTCGGTAGCCGCGCTCCATCGACATTCTGCGCTAAGGATCATTGCCAATTGTAAACGTAGCCTGAACAATCGAAAACTACCATGACCACAAAGCAAAATTCCCGAAAGGTGCAGTCGCAACACCTTAGATGTGTGAACATAGTTGCAGGCGTTTCATATTTTGAATATGAGGTTTCGAGAAGATTTCGTGCTGAAGTAAGCTCTCCACGAACAGCCGTAAGTAGGCTTTTTCTAAAAGTTTTTGTTAGAATTTCGTGCAGAAACATGTAAATTATTAGGATCTCACCGAAGTACGGCTTCCGCTTCGTCAAGAACTTCGATGTTTTCGAGCAAAGGAGCGCATTTCTCCCATTCACCGCGTAGCATGCAAGTATCAAAGCTCACTATATTATCGCATAGTTGCACATGACGCGCCGTCTAAAATTTATTTGAATTAGTCAGCGACTACTTGAAGAGTTTTCAAACAGCTCTTCTCAGAGGCTATGGCTCGAAAATTGGAGTTTGGTTGATAGGCTGGTTGTGTCAGGTTTGATAGTGGGTGATATTCCTCCACGATCGTAGCCCACTCACACTCCAATTCATGCGCTAAGTCTCGAAGACACGCTTTAGTAGTCCACCAGCCCCTCCCAGTTCCATCAAGTCATTGATGGGCTTTTAAAGCGCGTTTTCAGGACTTAGCGCCTGAATGGGAAAGTGGGGTTGGGGTTACGGTGTAATGGAGGTCTTCTCTCACCCAAAATTACCAAAATTGACAGGTTTGCGAATACATTTTGCGAACCATTGCCTTCAAGATAAATGTGATCAAGCAATACCTGCCAATTCAACTCAGGAGTAAAAATCGTCTTCAGTCGGTTCAGAATACTAGTCGCCCTATCCCATTCACCGTCCATTGCACATGCATAGACCATGTTTACCCCGGCTATCACCTCAAACCACATATGTTTTGTAGAAGAAAGAACATGCACGAAAATAGCTTACATGCGCTTCAGTCTCATGCCTAGGTGCAGATCCATCAGCATAGTTGGTTTCGACAAGAGAAGAAGCTAGAGATAGTGCAGATTTTGTCAATCCATGCCTGAGTCGTACACTACTCGCAGTCGCCCTGGCTGCATCGCTTATCAACCGGGCTCTACCGCCATCATCAGCACCTGACGAGCACCTCACCGCACGTTCCAGACCATCTTCTACGCTGTAAACAATGCGTGGAGTTAAGGTCAAATTTTAATAAAGACATACATAGTGGGAGGTTTGCAACGGCGAGTCGCTGTTATAGCCGCCATCAGGTGCACTAGAGCATTCATTTGATCAAATAAATGCTCAGACTCTATCGCATTCACAGCAGGATCACGATGATCCTCACCATCTAATCTATAAAGAGCACATTAGGAAATTGTGCATTTTCTTATAATTTCAAAAAGGAGAAAGATTGTAAGAAAGCGTCTGCAATATTTTTCGATATCAACATGTAAAAGTGGATACCTTGTTTCTGAATCCGAAGCTTGATTTATCATGCGTAGTAAACCTTCTGTCGTCAGGAGACTTTCCATAGATTTTCCTGCAAAATCTACTTGACACCACGCAGACAAGATTATTATGAATAAATGACTGACCTTCTGAATTTGTCTTCAAATCGGCTTCGCTTGCGGGCATAGCTTCTAAAGCGGCCAGTTCGACCATTGCCATGCGCAAACAGGCAACGTCGTGATTCTGTGCCTGTTGAACACATTCGCTAAGAAGTAAACGTGCAGCATGCCTGAGTTGAGGAGAGAGATTGTGGTGCCATAGCTGATTAGATGAGAATAATCACTTGTCACCAAATAATCTACAAAGTCTTGCTTGAAGAAGGCAAGAAAATCTCAGCGATCTCTGGTCGAGTGTGCCCATCCGACATGCGCGAGTAGTTGTGGGAATTACTACGTCACTCATCCTGTTAAAATTTGCACTATTTCATACTTTTGAAAAAATTACTGACAGCCTACCGAAACATGGAATAATCAAAGTAGAGTCGAAGAGATTCTAAGGCTCCGCTAAGATTCATGGCGCGAATATGATAGAGCATTTCAAGGAGATTCTATAACAGAGAAAAATACAAAACAAAATAACAATGAGTAATTCTCAACTAATTGAAACTTACCACTTCAACTACATCAGCATGGTTCTTTTTGATGATCTGACACCATTCCTTTATCTCACAGTCCGGTAGAGCAGCCGAGGGGCACACCTAGTGAAAAATTTTACAGAAGAAAGTTGCAAACCAAAAGTTTCGGAATTTCCTCATATTGCAGAATTCACAAAGGACATGAAATTAAAGGCAGTTCCTGGCAAAATTTTATATTCCAGTTTCTCCCTTTTCGGACTCGCCATGAGGAACCCATATCTGTGTTTTCCAGCGCATGAAAATTGCGAAAGAGCTTTCCTCAAAGCTTTCCAGGTCCACATTCAATGGAAAGTAGGTGTAAGTCGGCGGGGCCTGGAACAAGGGAGGCGGGGTGCGAAAGATTTCAGCGTATTTTCACTAAATGCGGATTTAGGAAGCTTCGGGCTTAATTTCGCCATCTTCATGCGCTAAAAGCCTAAATATGGGTTCCCCATGCTGAGAAGGCTCCGAATAGGTGGAAAACTGGACATCATAATTTTGCCGAGATCCTGCTTTAAAGATGACAAGAGTAGAAAAACAGCAGAGGAACGGAACCCACGATGAATACATAATAATGGCAATTTCAAAAAGGTATACGAACCTGCAGTAAGTGCATCTGATTCAAAATCCATTTTCGTGCTCGCCCGGATGATTCAATCTCAAACGGTACTACAGCTTTACTAGCTTGTGGAAGAGCGATGACATCTCTAAAACCGAGCAGCGCATACGGGCTATCTCAGCTTGACAGACAAACTCACGTCTCTGTTTCACACATCATTTGGGACTCATCCTGTGCATCGGTATCTTGTATCCACTTGGCAAACTCAGCATTTAGATCAAAAAGACGTTGAGTCGACTGTCTGCTCCATTCGGCAAACAACTCAAAGCAAAAACTTGATTGAATCATTAAACTAGAGTTGATATTACCTTTTTCAGCCAAATTCCTATATAAGACTTCCCACATACAAAATTAACCACATTAGGGCGAGTCTGAAGCATCACATCAATCTGAACCATAATATCATCGCCGGAGAGGTAGGAATTGATACTGCAATGATGAAAGCTGATAGTACAATAACAAACAGAATATTTTTTTTTCAAAGGCGGCAAGACTTCGCAAAAAGTTACACTTACGACTCCACGAAATCATCATAAACACCATGACGTATTGTCCGATCTATCCATCGCACAATTCTTTTCAAGTCCAAATAAGACATGTCACCATGTTCAATGATCCCATACAAGGCGGAGAGGATCCTGAAATAAAAGAAAAAAAGGTTCTTTGGAATACTCCGTTTCGTTCCTTTCCTTAGACGGAGTAAAGGAGCTCAGAACTCTCCCCGGAACTCCTCAGTAAGGAAGGAGAGTTCATGAGTCCTGTGTATATTTTGAAACAGTTTTTAGACAAAATTTTTTATTTAAAAATTGTTGTAAAATTTGACAACTTACGTTTTTTATATACTCCGTCTTATATTATAATATATATTATATAAAATAGTAATATATGAAATATTGTGTTGATTATATACTATATAGTAGAGTAGTGACCATATTGGTAGATGAAAGAATAAAATGAAACATGCTAGTGTTTTTGTAGTTGAATTTATTTATTATGACATAACTCATTTTGATGCACTACTTTACTAAATTGGTTGTTTATAGTAGATTTATATTTAAATAACTATATTGATTTAAAATATGTAATATTTATTAGGATTGAATGATTTTGTATAGTTATAGATTGGTGTATGATATGTATTAATTAACTATAATTTGTGTAGATTATGATATAAAATGTGTAATAATTTTTTAATTTTATCATAATTGTAAAATTTGTATTTATACAGTATAAAATTATTTTTATGTAAGCATTTGAAAATATTTGAGTAAATCATATTTTCATTGTATCCATTGCAAATAAGTAAATTTCGTAACTGTATTAGTTTTTTGATAAAATCGTCAAGATAAGTGCAAGTACGGGCAATTCTTAAAGTTTCTGTGTAAATAATTGCGTTTTTAATGTGTTTGGATACACCAGAACTAATGTGTATGAATCTTTTTCTGAAGACGATGGTTATTTAAAGAAAGCGAAAAAAGTGATGCAGCATATAAAGACTTCTCATTTCCCCCAACATGAGAGTACGTCTATTTTCCACAATGTTTACCTGGTACAGACACACCCGCCTTTTATCTTCGAGAGTCAGACCGAACTTATTTTTTCAAAAATTTCTTCTAAAAAATTTTAAACCGCAATTACGCCAAAGCGCGTAGCAAGCTATGAAGCACAACGGACGCGACGCTGACAGCGTCCGCAATGTGCCCAGTCTCTGCGCGCGATAAATCGTCTATAGCACTGCACTTTGCATGCGTGGAACCTTGATCATTAACTTACGAGCAGTGCTCAGAGGGCGTGAACGCTTGAACGTCTTGATGAAGTTCATCCAGTGACTGAATCAGAATGTAGATGGCCAGCTAGAACAAACAATTTGAGAAAAAAAAAGTTCCATAAAACCACTCTCACCTTGCACGGCGTAATGCGTTCACAAACCACGTTGCTATGAACATTTCCGAACAAACTATCGAGATTCACCCGGGTATTGAACGGTATAACAATACGATCTTGACGTTGATTCCATTCTGCATAAGCGCTGGTCATTCACTCAACCTTCAACAGGAAGAATTTCCGAGGAAATTTTCTGGACGTTGTCGATCGACTGCACGGACTGCTCGTAGATTGCGGAGCACGCGCGACGCGGCTAAAATGTCACAAAAGCGCGACTTGTACAACTGCGATTTGAAGTGGTACAAGCGTTTTGAGGGAGTTTTGAAGAATGAAAGTATGGTACATCCCCTAGAACTGTTCCCATATTAACCATCAACGTGGCTGTCTTTCGTTCATTTTAATACGTCAACTTCGAATAAGCGCCTTAACTCTGCTGGAGATAACGTGTCAAAACGATCGAAAGGCAGCCATGTTGATGGTTCATATGGGAACAATTCTGGGGATGCACGATATACACCATCATCTCTACCATGACTTGCCACAAACCATAGAAAACTACATCTAAAAATTTCTAAAACTTTAGTGCTTTATTTTCTGCGGGCCACCTCTTAAAATAAATTCCCATGTTCAGATAAAATTTGTTCATTTCGATTTCCCAATTTCGAATTACGGAAAACGACATCTTAGTCCGTAGTCAACATTCAGTTGACGTCTAATATTACGGTAGCCTAATATTCGTCCATGATTGAAATCTTTGTGTTTTTCAGTACTGAAAGGCCATCATGCCTTTCGCTTTGATCCTTTCATGATCTGCCATGATGCCTTTTGGTCTTTTACGGAATTTGGCAATTGTTCGAGCCCGAAACTTGAACCGCATCTCTGATTTCACTGTGCAACTTCTTTGATTTACAGATGCCTCGAGATGATCCTATCGCTGAAGAAGAACGGAGAGCTAGCACTGCCACAGATCTCATTCGAATGCGTTTAGAAAGATTGCAGCAGAATATAGTACGTATTATAAAATCTCTTACTTATTTTGTTTTTCCTTCAATTCTGCTTGCATTTTTTGCTTGATGTTGGTGGCTCTGTACAAGTCTGACATTTCTAAATCTTTTGGTGGCGTCGTTGGTACAGCTGCCTTTGAAAAATTTCAAAAATCACTTTTTGACGATTTTTTAGCCAGTTGAGCTTAATGGAGCGCTCAATCTCACTTATCTGGGCGGCGATTGGTTGATCGGCTTCGCCCAGTTTTTGGTCCCAGAAATGTTGGCAAAAATAGACAATTTTGACGTTAAAAATCTTTGCGTATTCAGGCTCAGCACATCAAATAGGTTGAGGCACAAGGAAACAGACCAAAGTCGAAATTTGTCTGTTAAAATTCTTTCAAAGAAGTACACAGTCATTGTATACACTATTTCTCGATCCTCCTTTTCGGCAAAACAGAAATTAGAACTGTTCTCTAGTATATTGATCTCGTACTTAATTTGTTTCAAGCTTTTGCCCCAGATTTTGTTGTGGGATTGAGTCAGGCGTGAGGGAAAGACTTCCGGTGTCGCCTCCGCTTGAAAAGCCTTTCTCTCATTCCAACGCATTGACGCATTTTTCTTTCGTTCTTTCAACATTTATTGATAGAATTCTGCATTGTGCACAAAGACGCACATCAAGCCAAATATGCTCTATGTGACTTTTTGTGTACTTGCACTAGTGTCCTCATCTTCGAGGTCGCAAAAATTTGTTGGGTCTTAGCAATTAGCTGAGCCCATTTAACTGCTGTGATTAAGACTCCATCTTCCCATTCTGGTGTTACTCCTGCTCGGATGTGCTGAAAACTGTTTCAGAACAAGCCAGCCCCAATACCTGCACGTCGTACCTCTGACTTAAAGGCCCCTAAACCTCCTCCGGAGTTTGTCAGGAACGTTGTTGGCTCATCTGCTGCTGCAGGAAGTGCCGAATACCACATTTATCGGTGAGTTTTGCCAAGAAACGTAAATTTCATAATTATAGACCTTTCAGAGGAAATCGATGACTCATACAATTTCAGCATCAATCGTAAGAAGGAACAAGATCGCCTGGACTACATAGCTCAAGTAGCGGAGCAGGAGGAACTTGATGAACAGTATAGGTGAGGGCAGTTTGTCGAAGCACGCGTAACATCGCTAAATTTTATGCATTCAGAATACATAAAGAAGAAATAGAACGTGCAGAAGCTGAGAGAACAGCAAAAAGAAGGGCAAAGCGATTGAGACGGAAGGAGCGTGCAAAAAAGAGAAAAAAGGTATGTATTTTTTATTTAACTTCTTCTCTCGTGTCTTTGCAATACAAGTTCAGGTAAAGAAAGAGGAGGAGAGCACAGAAGAAGAAGATTCAGACGACAGTGAAAATGAGAGCACCACTGAAAGCATTACGCAACAGAATGAAGCAGTTAGTGTTTAACATTTTCTATACGATTTCGGTGCCGTTTTTGGATTTTCACATGGTTGCCAGTTACAGTTTTATATTGTTAAATTTTGCCGCCCGTTTAATGAGTAAGTTCAATGTTCGATCAAGAAAAGTCATTGCTACCAAGCTCACATTTGGGACGGTATGAATCAATCCTCCGATGTCTAGATCCATGTTTATTCAACGGTGTGAATGTGCACCTGATCAGGCACAAGCGCCCGATCAAGTGCAGGCAGGGTGATACGACACATGCCCTGCGACATGAGCACCCTGTCTGACTGGTATCAAGTTTTCACGTAATTAGCACTTAGTACGAAAGATAGTTAGTCTTCAGATACACCAATAGAACTTAGCGTTGTCATTGCAGCGAAAACGGTTGTCATGTGCTTACTCCCACATCTCGATCCAAGAATGACTTTTTTGTTGATAACCAAATCATTCTTTGTTATTTTTGAAGATCATTCCTATTATGGTTCAGTTTTGTAAGTACTCATCAGTCAAGTAGCGGTGCCTTGCTCCTGTTCTCAAGGTCATATTTTTGTAGATAATGGCTCCATTTGTCTCTTTTTTTGCCCCAATTTCGTTAGGAAATTTATTAAGGGTGGGAATAGTCATGAATGTTTTTTATATCTGCTGATCTGTTTTATTCTGCATTATTTTTTATTTTCGCCTCGTAGCCAAAATGCCTCTGAATTTTTCCAGGACAAAGACGTCAAGGCTGAAGCTCCCGCGAGCGAAGAATCTGAGAACAAGGAACCGTCGAATGAAACAAATGTGAAAAATGAAGAAAATACCTCGTGATACAGATTCCCCTATATCAAGTAGCCTTTCTGATGCGCCGTTAAGTGCGCGAGACGATAAAGCTGGATCTCTGAAAAATGTGAAGAATATGAGTGGCGACTCGCTTCCACCTGTGTCTGAATGTGAATCGTCCTATGATCAAGTTAGTTCTAGCATAATTGAAGATCCTAGCATGGGACGGATCCATGCGTTTCTTAATGGGCCCCGATTATATCGAACTTTTGGCCAACCGGAGAGAACGCCGAACATTGTTGAGTCTATAGGGAATAATTCCATGTCTTTGGCAAGAGGTAAGCAAAAATTGATTTTTACCTAATTTTTAACAAAAACATTTTAGGGTTGCTGTATTTTTCTACTTCATTGGCTTTTTCGCCTATCATAGTCGTATTTTTGTATAGTCGAGGAGCATTGAATATTCACACCGGGGTAGTTCTGTTAAAATATGCTAGCTACTTAGCTATACTTGCATATGGAGGAAGGTACGATCAAGAAAGAGCTTTGTTTTGTCTTCTAGCAGTTTGTTTATCCATTCATTTATCGAGGCCTTCATTTCAGATTAATAGGTCGAACAATGGATAGTGAGTATAGACACTTTCTTAACCTATGGGTGAAAGCAAAAGTGTCTGGCAAATTAGAAGATAACCGTGTAAGTTCTTAGAGTTTTTCTTTTTTTATACGCTTCATGCAATAACAGACATAGTTTTGTAAACATGGTATGATACACTACTCAAAAGCACCGTCCACCCAAACCTGAGGTTGTTGAGATTTCAATGCGGTGAAGCAACGAGGCCCTTCACTAGATAGGCCCAATCCTGCTGCAAAAGATTATTTCAAAGCGAGAGAAACGAGTCAGAAAGTGGATACTTTTGGGGGTCGTCACGCCCATCAATGTGGAGTCTAAAAGTGATGTGACTGAAACTGAATTTCAGTATACCTAAGTGTTGAGAACGTATATCATAATGAAAGGCTGGTTCGCAATAAGTACTATTGGATCTAGTTTCAGCTCATTACCTTCAGACCAATGTTGATGGGCGTGGCGACCGCGGCAGCATCCACTCTGAAGCGATTTTCTTGCTCTGAAATACACTTTTTGCAGCAGAACTCGAGGGTCACTTATTTTTTGGCCTCGCTTTGAAACATTAAAACCTCGTCTATCTCTAACCTCCCATATTTGGGTGGATGGTGCCTCAACTTTTTAGCGATTATTTGCAATTGGGACGATGTACATGTTGTAAATTGTTTCTTTTTTCAACATGATGAGCTGTCTCTGCAATTCAAGGTTTAGCTAGTTTCTTCCAGATGTTGAAAAAGTACGACTTCGATCTCGAAGGAGTACATGCGGATTTTCACGCCGTAAGAAACGACAAGCTGTGGTTTCACCGTGGCGTATCCATAGAACGTAAGTGCTTTGACTAGTAGCATTCGTCGTCTTTGATGAGCTATAAAACGCTCAGGTAGCCCATTGCTGTGGTGTGCAGGATGGTACGCTGTGCATGCTTTTGGAAGGCATATGATGTATCCAGGTTCAGTAGCGCTTTTGAATTGGTTGCTCAGTGGTAGTTTGTTGTCAGCAAGGAATCTCATGGTTTCGGCTAAGGTAAGAGTTTACTCATTAATGGATTAAGGATTCGTGCTTTTTTTCTGATTTGACTATGTTTAGAATGGGCAGAGAGCGTGGCTTAGAAGTGTTGAAGGTGATCTGATTGATACGATGTTCATACGGGGAGAAGAAGACACCCCTGAAGAGAGGTTTGCAGCCCCGCATTCAACTCTGTGCTGTATTCTAGAATGTTGATTGCAGGCATCGAACTCTTGTAATTGGTTGTGAAGGTAATGCCGGCTACTATGAGATAGGTATAGCCAACACTCCATCTCAGTTAGGATATTCTGTAAGTTGCCATTCCATTATCTATAGTGTCCTTCCTGTTCCCTGTTTTCGCTTTTTTTTGCTCCTCATAAAAGGGAAATAGTTTCACATGTTTGATGTGCGTTCACGCCTTAATCAAAAAAAAAATACTCTGGAGGTGACAGCTGAGAAACCTGCGCGTAGCCGGCAAAAATATGCTTATTAGCGACAACTTTGTGAAAGCATCACGGCACCTTGTGGACTTGGTTGCGAACATGCGCTGGAAACAATGAATTTACGTGTAATTTTATTTTGTAGTATTTGATTTGTTGCTGCACATACTTTCAGTTAATTGCTAAATTGCTTATATACCAACGCATTGTATTCTTATGAACATTTCTAGGTCCTTGGTTGGAATCAGCCAGGTTTCGGCCAGAGCTCAGGCTTGCCCTTTCCAAAGAATGTGCTAGCTGCCGCTGACGCTGTGATGCAGGTGATTTACCCACCTTTGCCAATCTCATTGCGCTTAAATATGCGCATTTTTCAGTATGCTATGAACGTACTTGGCTTTCGAGAGGAAGACATTGTGTTGTTTGGATGGTCGATTGGCGGTTTTCCTGCAAGTTGGTTGGCGGCAAACTATCCAAGTAAGTTCTCAGCTTGCCTTCCTACCTTTAAGAATTCTCATGATTTACGTCACCCCAATGTTTCTTTTCAAGAGGTCAAAGGTGTCATTCTCGATGCTGTTTTTGATGACGTTCTTCCTCTGGCCCAGGCTCGAATGCCAAAGGTATTTCTTCATAAATGGTGTAAACGTAGTTTCTCAGTTAATGTCCATTCAGTTACTTTCCAACGTGGTTGAAGTTGCTGTGAGGACACATTTTGATTTGGATATACAGGCTATAGTAAGTTTAATCAGTGTGAAATCCAAAAATTAGTGGTAAAGAATTATTTTTAGCTCGCTCACTATAAAGGTCCAGTCAAGCTTATTCGTCGTTTGCAAGAAGAAATCTTAGTCACCGATGAGACCGGTACAGAAGCGGATCGTCGCGCTAGTAATAGGTTCGTCCGACTGGCGAATTCACAGTTGTGAAGCCTTCTAATATTCCATTTCAGAGCGAATTTTCTTCTGAAGAAACTTTTGAAGCAACGACATCCGTCATTGATAGATGGTTTAGAGTCTCAGGTTTGTTCACTTTCAGAGGTCTTTGCTGTTTTGATTTATCGATTGTAGTCTATGTAGGGATGAAGGGGACTTGAAGTATATGTATGACAATTTTTTTGAAACCTGAAGGGCGCAAGCATGAACTCAACTTGTTTCTTCTTCACTCTTTGCAAATAAATTTTCTTGACATTCAATGGAAGCAGATCACATTATGCCATTACGTCATTACGCAGATCACATTATGGAAGCAGATCTCATTATAGGAAAGTAGATCTGTCGCACAATATAGAGTCTTTGCGTGTCGAGGTTGGGCGGCAAAAACTGCGCTCAAACGAATATCTATGCCTGAAATGCAGGCATCTTGCACAAGTGCCGGCATTGAAGGCATAGCTGTTTGTTCACGTGCAAATTTTGTCGCCCAATTCAGTACTAGCCTGATTTTTTTTAGGTAGACCGATGGTTGGCGATGCCGCCACACCAGCGAGCGATGGCAGGGCATGCGTCAAATGACTCAGAAATAGCTACGCGACGTGCTAGGCTGTATGCGGCCTGCGATCACTACCTCACTGATTTTGATGCCACTCATGTGCAGCCACTGGATCCGCTGTAAGTTCTGCATAAGCTCTCACTTATACCCTAATTTCAAGTGTACAAGGCGCAGGGGATTTTTTTTTCAAAAATCGACCGGCCCAAATACGCCAAAGAACTTCGCAACCAAAGGACCCTATGCCTTGCTGTATATTGCCTAAGAGAATCGTATGGCATAAGGATCGCTTTACGAAATAATTTGAAGCGGCTGAGGGGCTTAGTCGAAAAATCGAAAAAGGTGCGTCATGTACGCGTGAAATTAGAGTAATTGTTTGCAGTATGTCTACCAACTTTGAGTAATCGACTAAAATCCGTTTTTTCTTGAAAGTTCATTTTTCAGTTTTTCTAAATTTTTTCGTTTTTTTAGTACTTGGTAAACTTTAGGTACTTCAACATTCCCAAACCCTTCCGTGATCTCAAGTAAACTCCACTCGTGCAGGATAAACATAATTTCTTAAATGACTTTTGTACTTAAAGCTTTATAAGAGAATGCTAACTTAGTAGTCGTCAGTCTAATAACTATATAGTCGTTCTTGTGGTAACTCAGAGCAGCCATAGCTTTCTGTGATTAATTATTGTAAATTGGATGAACTTTAGATTTATCATGCAGGCTGTTTGTAAATCTGTAGTAGGTGATTCGACAAATGTGCACTTGTATTCGAAATGTAACAGCAGAATAAATAATTTTCGCTAAATTTTATGGTCGTTTACTAGTTGTACTGGTCGTTTCAGTCAGTTGTGTGGATATATGAATGGAGTGGCGTCTCGAGAGAAACTCTCGTAGGCACGCGCCATACTTGTTCCTCTTGATTCACATCATCCATATCACTATTGGTCAAGTTAGTGAAGTGACCAATTGCGAAGTGGATCAAGCGAATCGAGTGTACGTCCGCTTCGCTATTGATCAGTTTACTGATTTGATCAATAGCGGAGTGGATCAAGTTAATCAAGCGGAACAAGCATGGTGCATGCCATAGGCACCATAAACGTGGCTGCCTTTCGGTCGTTTTAACGTGTCAACTTCGAATAAGCGCCTTAAAATTGCTGGAGTTAATGTGTTAAGACGGTAGAAGGCAGCCAGTTGATGGTACTTATGGGAACCCTCTGAAGCACAAATCATATCTATGTCTATCATGAGGTTGACGAGTGGTGTCTTCGGACCTAGGTTCGATCCCCGCTCTTTGGGCCAACTAAGCTCTGTACCCTCCGGGCCGCTAAATTGGTACCTGAGTAATTAAGGAGGATAAAAGTACTGGCTTGGTAATCGGCTGACCCTCGGAAGCACTGTATTAGGCTCGCACGCACTCAGTAGCCTCTTCGACTTGCCCGCAAAGGATACCGAAGGCGCCGAATCCTTTGAAGGCAGTGTCTCACCAAAGTTGAGGTCGCGCGGATTTTCACATATTCTACTATAGGGACCGCTAAATAGGCCATTGCAACAAGTCCCACACAATTTGACCCCTTCCACGCTGAGAAAAATTCGCTCAAAGTGGTACGCGGAGAGCGACTTGGTACGCGCGGACGACTCCTTCCGTCTCTCCCCCCCCCCCCCCTTACGCGTTTGAACATGTCCCTCCACTTGGCATCCTCTGTTGCTGCCACTGTGGCTGAGGCTGAAGTTGGAAGGTACAACTCGTCCTCGTTGCTTCCGCGGGGCCTCCAAAAAATGGGGTTTTTGGGAACTTCGTGCGTTAAGCCCATATAGTGCTAGACAGGGTTCAACAGGCTTGCAAAATGCAAAAATCTCGGCAACTAAATTTTGGTGAGACACTGCCTTTAACCTTTTATTTGTCTATCATAGGACTAACAGACTTCAAACCGCTTGACCACATTGTCTAAACATGAATGAACTTGTTCTTCTCTGGTTCCAAGTAGTGATAAGTGACAAGATAGATTACGAGTATAGATCTGTTAAACACGCGATCAGGCT
This sequence comes from Cylicocyclus nassatus, assembly GCA_958299035.1. NCBI lineage: Eukaryota > Metazoa > Nematoda > Chromadorea > Rhabditida > Strongylidae > Cylicocyclus > Cylicocyclus nassatus. The sequence goes on along the minus strand of CATQJL010000223.1, from coordinate 6,074,556 downwards.
AGCTTGAACAATGCAAAGCGCTTTCAAGTCTGTTATTCTTGGAATGAATGAAAGTCATCTTTGCTCAATCTTTCTGTTCTGTGAAACCCGCGAACTATGTCACATTCGAAAGAGGTTTTCTCGTTGACATTTTCAAAAATAACGGCAGTGTTTTTCTTGCCCTTGTCACAGTTCATGCTCGCAGCTGTCACTCTTCGCCAATTTATCATGTGCTGCACACACTGTGGTGTAAATGTGTAAAATGTTATGCACTATGTTATGGCAGGTGTAGCTACACTATCTGTTTCTAAGTGCTGAGAGAAGAGAGCAACATCAGTGACTAGAAAGTTTGCACGAATTTGGAAGGACGTCATTTTTTTTGAGCAAAGCTTTGCGTGCACCATTTTTTCTCAAACTTAACGAGGGCTCGTAAAAGCTTCAGTGGCCACTGGCCAGGCAGCAAAATACTTGGCTTATCTAAAGGCGTGAGAAATTGTTAAATTTGAAAAAAAAAGGTGATTTACTTACGCAAACTCAGAAAATCTACAAAGAAAAACACCACAAGGACATTGCCATTAGAAAAATGAAGACTAAAAATGCATTCAAGGAAACAGTAGAAAAATGATTGAGGGTGGGTGAATGATAAGTGGTTGTAAAGGCCGTCAAGGTTGCATTTGAGCGCCATTTTTTGCTAAATGTTTTTAGTTTGGTGTCGAAGCAAAAGAAGAAGGAGCTATTTTCCGCTCAGAAATAGATCGTCCATGGAAGAGGTTATATAAAAAATTAGTAATCTCAAATGATTTAGAAGAGGGATAGGTATAGGCGACTCATAGCGCGTTGAGACAGGGCATCGGCACTTATTCTCACACCCTTTGCCGTCTGCACCCTCCTCCAAACACGAACTATCTCAATGGGACGCGACGCGAATGCGTCTGGTACCTGCGTGCGATGGCTTATCTACAAATGCATGTTCAAGCCATTTACTATTAAAAAGTGCTCCATTTCTCATTTCACCTCAATAACACAGATTTATGTACCGCGAAAATCATTGCACTCAACATTATTGAAAATTTGTCGTGAAGCTCGCCAAAGCGGTGAATCGGTTCAAAATCTTACATGACCATACTGTATGGTATCACAGTAAAATGTTTTACTACCATATTCAGATAAATCACTATTCACTTGTCGATAAAATAGGCCGTACCGCCTTGCCAGCTCTTACACTGCTTTAATTCAATGAATTAGCACGGAGGGTAAAAATGAGAGAAATAAATCTGGCTAAGTGGTACTACTAGCGAGACCCGCATCGTCGAATTAGATGAGTGCTATTGTGAGTGAAAAAAGCTCTTACAATCAAAACGGCCATCGCCCGCCCTTGACGCTTTTCGTCGAAAAGACATTATATAGATAGGTACTGTTATTTGGCTCGAGATATAGGGTGAGAGGGAAAATCGTCCTCTTTCTACCGATGCTTAATGCGAAATTTAATAGGCACAACTGCGGCTATAAGCTGACGAAAAAAAATCACTCAAATTTTTCTGCTGTTAACCATTAAAATTCCAAGAGGTCCAATAAAATTTAATTTTATCTTCGGTCATAATTCTGTAAATTTTCTTCAACTTTCGAATTCATGTTTGCCGTTCTTGGCAAAAAGTTATGACTTTTGCGTTTTCTCTGGCTTTTTATACCATTTCAATAAAATTTTTTAGTGCTCAAGCGTTGAGCTTTTCTACATTATAAAATATTTACTTTCGAACTAAATCAATCTTTTTTAGCATTCTCAAGAAAAATTTGCTAAACGAATTCTTTCCTATTCGGGTGCAAGCCTTATGGGACAGCCTAATATTTGGCCCAATTCAGTTCTTAGAAGTTTCGAGAAAAGTCCGGAGATCTTATATTACGTCTAATTAGTAGAGTGAAAAGGGCTAGAATAGTAGCTCCTAATTACATAGGTTAATTTCACCCACTTCTATGAAATTGTCCAAACTCTATTCTATCGGGTTGACGGATTTTTTTTTGTTACACTTTTTATTTGAATTGTTAAATTTCTTAGAGACTTTCGAAAGGTCTGCAAAAAAGTTCAAAATAACATTTTCAAGCTTTCTATAATCATTTTACATGGTGCATATAAAAATAGAAAATTTTTTTGTGCTGTTTTTTCCAGCCCTCGTTTTTGAAACGAGGCATGGATCTTGCTATGTTCTAAGTGTAATTTGGGGTTCAGCTTCTGGACTCAGAAAAAATAGAAAGCTGGAACAGAAATTATCCGACAATACAATGGGTTTCTGACAGAGTGGGAAAAGACCAGATTGCCTATAATTCGATAATGCTTTTTTCTCTATTCAAGGCGACAGGCGTCTTCGCTACAGCCGAAAAAGGTCAAAATTTTTCGAGTTCATTCGGAACATCAGACACCAAAACAGCAGAAGGTCTAGGCTGATGCATGCTTTGGTCGAGAGCTGTTCACCGTGTTCGGAAGCGATGTGTTTCCGAAAAGCCTTGCTTCGATCTTCGTTTCTCCGTGCAGTTCTCTTTGATGCGACCCGGTCTCAGAGTCAGTTGCTCAGCAGACCGCGATGCGATGCACGCGGTTATATCTTTTCGCTCTACTATTTCTAATTATTGCTGCTGTCAGGTAAGTCTTACTGATTCTGTTGTTATTTGTTGCTCCTACGCGTAATTGCAAACCTTGGGGACCAGTTCTCGCATCAGAACTACATCATCGCGGGATTTGCTAAACTCCATCTTTTTGCTACACCTCCAATGATCTCATTATCCTACTTATGCTTCCTTCCCTGCTTATGCCCGGTTTATTTTATGCTTAACGAAACACAGCCGGGACCAGTTCTCGCATCAAAGCTGCATCACTACGGGGTTTGCTACTATCTCTAACGTTTCGCTAAACTTCAAAATTTCTCTATTTTCCTATGATTCCTCCTCTTCTTATGCTTCGATTTACTTTTCTTCTCTTCTTCTTCTTCTTTCATCCTTTTCTCCCCATTTTTCTGCACTCTGTTTGTAATCAACCAGCTGTTGGCTTGAAATGAGCGCGCTCGTTGTCTCAAATTCGCCTCTCGCAACACGGCAAAAATCGCAAAATGTGTAAATTTACTCGTGATAGCATCTAAATGATCCTAACATTACGTTAATGGTGCCTTTTTTTTTTGCTTGATGTATTTTTTGACGGAAGAGATGCAAAGGCTTATTGCCGATACGGCACATTATAAAAGCGACACGTGGAGACGCTTAGTGGTTATTGCTTACAGATGCAACATCGAAAAAAATGCATAGAGAGTAAAGTAAATGCAGTTTGGTAGCGGATTTGAAGGAAAAAATAAGGGGACAGCTGGTAAGTAAGATGTGTCTGGAATGCTGCAAAAAGTTGGCTAGTTTAAGGACAAGCATAAAATTTTACAAGCATAAAATTCTCAAGCGAAGACTTTCAAACACCAACCACCTACCAGCCCCCTCCTCAACTTCATTCAACCTCTCTTCAAAAAATCTGACTTTATCTAAAACACACATATCCACATTGGAAGAGGTGGACTAAAAGATTGATGGCTAGCGTTTTCAGCCCATGGTCTATAAAACAAGCATTGTAAGCATCAGACTTCCTGGTTGATATGTTTCCCCACCTCAGTCAACTTTTTCTAAATGCTGTCTTGTCCCCTCAGCAATGCCGAATATGATTTGCTAATACAATGGTGTTGTCAGCTTCTAAGTTGAAAAAAGGCAATCTATCCACCAGTGGCAGTTCCCATATTGCTCGAGAAAATGATCTATGAGTCACGAAATTTACTTTGGCAAGCGAATTTTTCACTTGGTAAAATCGTTTCAAGAAGTTCTGCGGAAAGATTTTTCATGGACACAACTGTCCTTACGCCCCCTTTTTTGATCTGTCGAAGGCCCAGAACATTTGGAAAGAATGTCAATAATCTTTTGACAGTTATTAACGCTTTGCGTAAAACTACTTGGCATGCTTTCGAAATGCTGGATTAAGAATGAAAAAAAGTGGCCTAGGGGTTTTCCACCTCCTGAGAACTTTTTGAACAGCTAATCCTTTATTTGCACAATTTTTCAATTCATGTAGATCACTTACATAGATTACTCATTTTCGATCCGTCATTATCAGATATTGCAAGCGATTTTCAGAAATCTCGTGTCGAAGTCACCATCAACCGGCCTTGAAATGTCTATCGTGCAAAGTCTATCACACATATATGATTCGATGATTTTTTTCCTCTCAACTAGCTGTCGTGAAAAGGGAGAGCGATATGGTTTACAAGAGGGTTTTGATCCCAATTTTTTGAAATCAGGACTTATTAAATTATTGATATCGTGAAATTTTGCCACTGACTGTGTCTAAATCAGGCCGCAGATATCTTGGAAATATCTGTAATCATTCTCACATCAATGTCTGAGACAAAGAAAAGACATGCACAAGAAAGATTTTTTTATTTCTGCATTTTTTGCAAAACGCAATTTGGCTACACTTGAAACTTCAAAAGTTTATAAGTAAGCCTAGGTCACAGTTTGCAGCAACTTAATACTTTGTGAAACCTTATCCTGGACATTTTGCGTGTTTCATACTCTAGCCAACTGACATAGAATGCAATTCTACACCCTCTAGCAATCTGTTTTGTAAAGTATTTCAGTAATTCTGCACATTGTCTTGCAGAGTGAAGTAGCTGCTACTTTAACTTAGAAAGTGTTTTTAAGCGCCCAGTAGAGAGTTGTATGAGTTTCCGGGCTGTCTTAAGATATGATACACAATCCTTCAAGTGTAATTCGGGAGTGTTTCTAAAAAATTTCTCGCGTTTGTTAGAAGTGCTCATGCAAAACGGAGTCAGGTGTAAACGTAAGATCCATGACTTTTTAACTGTATGATTGATGGACGCAAAGTTATCCCTTATAAAACACCGAGGAACAGTTGGAAGGTATCAAGATGAAGTATTATTCATGACGCTACTTGGTACTTGTCCATGATTCCACCGAATTTTTTCATCCGTGAGAGTGGGAAATCCTATCAGACATTAATTTTGTCAGCTCAAAAGGTGCGTAAAAATTAGTCTCAAATATATGGGAGATTGTCGAATTTTTAGAAAGCAATGCGGCGAGTTCTAGAAAATAATTGTTTTTTTGAGCTATTTAATTTTTGTCGTTGATCTACTATAATCAACGACATGAAGGAATCACAGACATATTAGCCCTCTTTTGGGGCAAATCAGTTGGACTTCCGATTTTAAACAAGTAAACAAAACATGTATAATATTGTAGAGTTACCCATTTTTGGAAACTATAACATCATGCGCAATATTCCACTCCGTTATTTACCATAATTGATTTCCGTAATTATATGCTTCAGCCATTTATGCGAAATTTTTACATATGCAGTGAATGGATCAAAAGAATTGTGAATTATATAGCATTTCCCAATATTTGGGTAATTTTCGCAGTAATTTAATTCCTAATTTGGTCCTTTTTGTGATTCTTATTTCACTTCTATGAAATTAACAACCGCGTTTTTCTTTAACTCTTTTTTCTATCGTACACTCTACTCTGCAATTAGCAGTAACCTTTTCATGTCTTTTCGCGTTGGAAATGACTTTTATTTTTGGATTCTTTTTTGAGCAATTTTTCATCTCTTCAGCCATAAATTGAAAGCCTAAAGTCATTTGTTCCAGCCTTTTACCTCACTCTTTGCTTCTGCAAAAACCCAGATAAAAAATGACTTTTCACAGTAATTTATTCCTAGTTTAGCATTGAATCAACTGGGTACTTGAGGTGTTGCAAAAAAGTTTTTATAAATTACTTTTGACAGTAAGTAGAAATTCCATTAAATACTTGGAAAATGGGAAATAAGGGCTGCCATCATTGCCCATTGCTTCCTGTTCGCGATACCACACGCGGACTTTCGGTTTTGTGATTGTTTTATCAAAATGAAGACAAAAATTACCAGTATTGCTAAAAATATAAAGTGGTGGCGGGGAGACATTGTAGTGTCCTAGCTCAAAAACAACATTCTACAAATCGCTTTCAGAAGTTTACCTTAGAATAAGTTGTATTCTATAACTACCCGAGAATAAGATGTATCTTATGATCTATAAGTTACGAACTTGCTGGAATAAAAGAAATCATCGCTTTAGTACTTTTCAACCTAAAAAATATTTTTTGGAACGTTTTTATCCCGAAAAGAGGCGTGAAGGAATGGCTGCACATCAGTGGCTGTTCAAGAATTCCCGTCCGGGGTGGTAAAAACTTTCTTCAAATGAGCACTCCGGAAAAATTTGGAATACTTCACAAAATTTTTGCTGGCCCACAGTCCCTAAAATCTAGAAAAAGGGGCGTGTCGGCAGCCCCCAATAAAAATTTTTTACAATTTGAATTAATTTGAATATTTAAAATTTTTTTAAAAAATTATTACAATTTTTACAAAAACGGAAAAGTCACCTGCACATTTTCATAACCATTGTAAGTAAATTCCATAAGAATTGCTGCCCTCCCCCCTCCCTCCCCACTTTCCCCTATACATCATTTATTTGGTGGCCAACTTAAAGTTTTGGTTAAAAACTTTGGTGAAGCTTTAGCATTCTCCACACATGTGCAGAACACCCTTGACCCGGTTGTGTAGTTCTCAGACAGCACTAGAATCAAAGCTGTGACCGCGTTGAGACTAATGACTCCATGGGAAGGTGTGCACTGGATCTATACGATCACACAACGGTTTATGGCTGTGCGCTGTGTAGGTGCGAACAATTGATGTCCGCCGTTGTCGGCGCTGATATTAATGATGGGCAGGTGCCGAACGTTTTTCGGGCATGTTAATGATCTGCTTAGTCGAGCGGCTGAACGCTGTTTTGAAAAGTGTGGCGAGGAAAAACCGTTCTTGAGCTCATTAGGAAAGTGGCGGCATGAGCGTCAGTAAGTCAAAGCTCAGTAGAAGCTCAGTAGAAGATCACGGGGAACATCACAAATCGGCGCATTCGATTTTGTATTTTACCAAAAAAGAAATCTCTTTCTCCAAATAGTAATTGTTGTGTCCTCCACTTCGGACACTCTTCGTCGTCTTCGCGTCTGTCAGACGGCACAGGAGCAGAAAGAAATATTTATTAGACAAAATAAAACCGTAAAAGAGAGGCGAATGAGTGAACACTGAACTGACTAAGGGTATGAGTGAGCGCCTTTCATAGCGCTCACTTCCCGCGCACTCTGAGGTTGCGATCGACTACACGAGGCAGATCACTGTGAGGAACAACTGATCATTCACAATCACTAACAAATCATCTTTCTTTTTGCAGTTTAATAGTTGAAGATAGCTGCTCTGTGTATTGAGTTCAAACTTCCCCCTGATAGCACTTCTTATTCCCAAAAAACCCGACTTTCTAAAAATCTTGGCATGTTGAGTAATTGCCTGTTTAGATTATTTAGCCACGATCAAAGTTGGTGACTATCTATTAGGCTAACATTTCGGCAATATCTCCTTCTTCGAAGAGATAGGTGGAAACAATTACAACTTACCCTTCAAACATATCCCCAGTCCTACAAGCGAAATTCTAAGCTTTCTTTCGAACCGCAAACGGCTACCACATGCATTACTCGCCATTTTCGATCGCTGGTAAAGCTGTAGTGGGCGAGCGAGCGTTTACTGATTGCTTGAGTGAGGATTTAACCTGTATTGTTTCATTAATTCAACTTCTTGTTCGTGTTTTTATGTCAATTCGTTTTTCTCTTCCTTTCCGAATGTAGCAGAATTCCTCTTGAATAGCAATACCGTCCATTGCTGTTTCTAAATCAATCTCCTTGCGCATTACAGAGTGAATTTGCTTTCAATACTTGGTCTGCGGTTCAGATACATTTTTTCAAATTAAACTGGGAAAGACAGTATTTGTCATATCGAGGGAACTTCGAGGATAAAAATTCCAGTGCTATTGTATACTAGCTTGCTGATTTTAGATCACTCAAATGGTCCGTCCTCATTCGTTGTGCGCGCCCAACTTTGACCATTTGTCTTCTCGTTAGTTGCTTGAGCCTAGTCCAAAATTGGTACAGAACTTTATCGCAGAGAACAGAATACAAACTAACGTTTCGGCGAACTCGCCTTCTTCAAAGTCTAAAAAGTCGAAGGCACTTAAGTAAACTATCCGATCAAACACCTCGTCGACTACAGAAAGGCCCAACCCTCTAAGAAAAACAACAGCCTCAACCAGAACCAAGATTAAGCTAGTGCTCACCTTAAAGGCAGCGTCCAGGCAAGCTGGACCTGTTGTGATTTTACTTGGAAAGTAAGTTTGGAGCCCCAACTAGCCACTGCCCAACCGGCAATTCAGGTAGTGCTCTAACGGCTAGATATTCCCTTCAAAAACTGGACCCCAGGAACGTACTTCGCATGGATTCATGGCGCAACTTGTGGATCCTCGCGCGAAATTGATGGTTTGCGCCATGAATCCATGCGAATACGACCCCGGGGTCCAGTTCCGAAGGAAATATCTCAGTCGTTAGAGTACTACCTGAGCTGCCGGTTGGGCAGTGGCTAAGCTAGAGCTAGCCAAAAAATTACCTTCTACGTAAAATCCCCATAGGTCCAAATTTGCCTGGACGCTGCCTAACAGATGATAATTTGGTGGGTGCAGACCACTCTGAAGAAGGCGAGTTCGCCGAAATGTTAGTCTGTATTCTGTTCTGTGCGATGAAGTTCTGTACCAATTTTGGACTACGCTCAAGCAACTAACGAGAGGATTACAACTATGCCAAGATTTATGGATAGTCGAACATGGATTCTGACGAACGTTTCGAAGTTCTTGGAATCCAACCCGACGTTCTTCTTGCTCATCTATCGTCTTCTCTTCTCATTATATGGCCGGTCTCTCACAAACATCCGAATAGTGTCCATGCTCCTCTCTGTCCTTTGCTAAGTTTATGTTGCCGTACTTGTTTAGCCGTAAAAATCTGAAACAAAAGAAGTGAAGAGATCAGAGAAGGTATATTTTGGGACACCTGTCACGTCTTACTATTGTCTCGGTGCTAATATTTTAAGATAAGATACTTTGTTAGACCATCTTGGTTTTTTTGTCACACAAATCAAATTGGGACGGCATAATCATAGGGGCCGTCTGCGCGGGACGGAGAGTATGCAAGGTATGTATGTACGTTACTCCTCTTCCCTCGTGCACTCTCGCCGCTTGTTTTCTCTGCGCCTCTTCCAGTCATAAACTATCTTCAATGGACCAACAGCGTTGTTCTCCGAGCGCAGCGCGGGTGGCTCATAGGCGGATACAAAAGGAGTTGTTTGAGTGCTATCAAAAGTTACCTCCATAAATCTTAGATTCATTTGAGGTGCCGATATCTAGAACCTGTGTGCCAGGGTTCACGACCTGGCGATTGCGATCCGGAACTATGTGGCGGTTCATGTGAAGCACGATACATAAGGTACATGAAGCCTCAAATAGCGAATTGTCTTCCGAAGTTGCATTTTCAGATTTTTCGACCGAAATACGCGACTAGATCGAACAGCAAAAAGCTGCCAATGTGTGCAGGTAGTTGAGCCAAGTTTTTTTTTCCAAAGTTTATGCGCACTATTAGACCTTATCATCCCAAAGTGTAAAACGGTGCAAAGTCCATTAAACTCCTTCGGAATCTTTCGAGGAATTTTTATGGGTGCAGATAGCTTCGTCAATTTTGAGCGCAGAATGGGGCAATTCGGCATTATGGTGCGGCTTGATGCAACAAACATGACCAGTCCAGCAAAAAATGGTCTGTGCTTCCATACCATCTAGCCCCCCCCCTCCCTTCCCCAAATTTCTGATAATTACGAAGTATGCATCTGCGCAAATAATTAATTGCGAATAACTGAAATATTTCCAATGATAATCTCTTTAACGTTATTAGATGGATGCAAAATTAATGCACGTTCTGTAGCGGCAGAAAAGATATTGAAATATTTGAAATACATCATTCGATAGAGCAAAGTAGTCTTTACAAGATAGTATTCAACAATCGCAAAAAAATCAATATACGTGAAATTTGAGAAAAAATCGAGAAGATTCAAAGACCTAATCAGATTTCCGTTTAAAAAATCCTACGGTCCTCACTTAGTCAAGCGCACACTATACACATCATAAATATCATCATACGTACACTAGCCGTATATTTTTCGTGGTTAATTTAGAAATGAAAATAGGCAGGAGAAACTGTCATCTTTTTAGGATTCTATGTTGAATTTAGTATTTCTCAACAACCAAACTCTTTTGACAACCAAGTAAGCAGTTTTAAAATCTATTGTTATATTTCCAAAGATCTGTAGTATGAAATTATTTCAATTGCGCAAATCAGCATTGCTTTTCATAGACCATTACAGTCATTCCGTCCTTCAGCCTTGGCAGATATACAGCTGCGTACATATGCATTGCTGATGCGACAAGTAAATTTTCGTGGGCAAATTGGGGGTTTTCAGGAGTTTTTGGACAGAAACTAGCAACTTCCAAGCTCCGTTTTCATGCTTGGCATATTTCGTAAGTTCAAATTTCTTTTGCGCCGTACAGGTTTGAGAAGTGATTTCAGTTTCTTCCAATGACTGCCATACGTTTAAACGCCTTTCGTCTTCCTCAGAAGCCTGAATGGTTCTAAGTGTCATGCTAATTCCAGACCAGATCACTAAGCGTTCCCTCCAACTCTACTAGTTTTCGACCTTCTCACAATCTCGCTACCAAACACCACCGCTATTCGACTAGTCTGCACTGGAAATAGGCAGTCGCGGCAGACCAGTGAATCATACTGTAGATACACCTGGATGAGCTACAGTTGTAGACCACATAACGATGAGGCCCTTAGGGCCGCATGCATTAACATCCCCGCCGGGGAGGGTTCACAGCTTTAAAAAAGCTTCATGTTGAGGCTCCAGATATGTGGATTTCGCGCTGTCTACCTATCCGTAAGTATTCCCACCGACCTTTACCATAATGAACAGAAGCGAAAAGCTGTACAAGCCGCATTTTCCAGCCTTTTATATGATCCTCAAATGATCCCCAGCGGCTGACCGTCTTCTCTTTGAAGCCATTTTTCTTTCTTCGATTTCAACGAAAACATTCCAGAGTTGTACCGATTATCTGATCCAACAGTGCTAAGCATGCTGCTGATAAGAACAAATGAGTCTTTGAAACATCGAAATTTTTGATAAACCCCAACTTCCGACCTATGGTTCGTCGAAAATTTTATAAGTCCGAAACATCATAAGCAACACAACTTTGGAATGTTTTCATTGACTTTGAAAAAAGAAAAATGACGTGGAAGAAATGACGGTCGGCCGCCGGGGATCATCAGGGGATCGTACAAACGGTGGAAGATGCGGCTTGTACAGCTTCTTGTTCTCGTTCAATATATTCATAGTGAAGGATGGTGGAAATACTTACTGATAGGTAGACAGCATGAAATATGAAGTTTTCTTTTAAGCTGCAATCCCCTCCCCGGCGAGGATGTTAATGCATGCGGCCCTTCCTACTACCCTTCACTGTGAACATGTTGAACAGGAGCGAGAAGCTGTACGAACCGCATTTTCCAGCTTTTGCATGATCCCTGATGATCCCCGGCGCTTTTCTTTAAAGTCATTTTTCTTTCTCCGAAGTTAACGAAAACCTTCCAAAGTTGTACTGAACATCTAACACAACAGTGCTAAGCATGTTGCTGATGAGAACAAATGGTTTTTGAAAAGTCGAATTTTTCGGTAAACCTCAAATTTCGACCTGTAGATCATCGAAAATGTCATGACTTCAAAACATCATTTGTTCTTATCAGCAACATGCTTAGCACTGTCGGGTTATATAATCTGCACAACTTTGGAGGTTTTTCGTTAACATCGGAAAAAGAAAAATGACTTTGAAGAAAAGCGCCGGGGATCATCAGGGATCATACAAAAGCTGGAAAATGCGGTTCGTACAGCTTCTCGCTCCTCTTCAACATGTTCATAGTGAAGGGTAGTAGGAATACTTACGGATAGGTAAACAACGTGAAATCCAGGTATTTGGAGTTTCGAAATATAAAGCTTTCTTTTAAGCTGCGATCCCCTCCCCTCGGGGATGTTAGTGCATGCGGCCCTTAGAATCATTCTGGTTTCTGAGGAAGACAAAAGGCGTTGAAACGTAAGGCCATGATTGGAAGAAATAGAGACCACTTCTCAAACCTGCACGAAGCAGATTTGAACTTGATCTTATTTTTAGATTTCTCTTCTTCTTGTAAGGCTTGCTTTGTTCTGTTGAGTGATATATTTCATACATTTTACCTTCTCTGCTGTTTTAGGTTGAGTAACATGCATTACTTTTGCATCAACCTAATATATAGTAATGTCAATTGTTGTAGGAAAGAATTTGCTCCATTATTGGTATGCATGCTCATGCTGGATGTCGAAGTTATTCCTCTCTATCGTCTGCTGGTCAGCGACTAATTCGCCTTTGGAGTATCGATGAGAAAGATCGACGGTTTCGTTTCAGCAATGACATCAGAACGAGGTTTTCCGACAAAGAACGGTATTTTTTTGAATAAATAAATCGCTCCAAACTGAGAAGAATTTGATGTTGCAGGCATCATCAACTGATGAATGGCAACAGTCGTTTTTGCTGTCGTTCAATCACTCCAAAAAGGACGAGATCTCTCCGGCTGCAATCTGGTGCCAGTGTTGGCAGAAGTTCCAGCGTGATTGTTACATTGTTGGCAGCCTATGTCATATTTCGGTAGCAAATATGAGATTTCTGTGAGTATAAAGGTAAGGCTAAACTAGTTTAAGCTGGGGTTTCAAAGATCCTAAGTACTGGATCGGCTTACAAGTCCGCACCAAACCTCACAGAGTAATAATAGCATAGTCTATGTCCAAGTGTTAATGAATCACGGCGCACTGTTAGCTTTCGGCTTGCTTGTTGAACCTTATGCCAAGGTTGACCCTACCTTTATTTGGGTTAACGTTCCGGCCTCGTTGCCTTCAGAACTTGTAGCTTCAGAAACATTGCGAACTATCAAACAACTTATCAGCCACAGGAATAGTTCAGAAATGGGCAAAACACTGTCACGTACCGGAAGGACAAAATCAAGCTAGCGCTCACATCATTAGGATAGGGCCCCAAATCGCAGTGGCGAACAGAAACGAATGGCACGTCATTAGATGTGTCTTGTAGAGCTGAATTCAAGTCCCTCCGTGTCTGCTTTGCCATTATCTAGAAGAAGTGAGCGTTCGTAAGTCCAAAAAACGTCGATATAGTACTGATAACAAATGTTTAGTGTTACCCCATCATGGATTAATTGTTCAAAAGCAGTTTATGTTTCTGTTAGTGTGTGCATTCCTTGCGGTCAGCACACTTAACATCTCAATCATACACTCCCAAGCTGGATTTCGGTGCACATCATGCATTAAAATCCTATTAACTTCACATTTTTGATCGCATTTTTCCAGAGAATCCCGCAGCAGATACTCTAGAATTGGAATCAGCTCATCAAGACGCATCTAACGATATGCATCTCATTCCAGTTCGCCACTGTGATATAGAATCCCTCCCTTGTCAGTGGCATTAGCATTTAAAAGAGCGAATACTGCCGCTGAGATTATGCTCTTGCTAGGATATTAGCTATTTTGCGAGATTTGGTGCGACCGAATCACTTACTCCCCGCTTGTTTTTTCTTAGATTATCCTTCCAACCCTTTCATGATATCATACTAATTCAGCATGTATGCGTTTCTTCTCTGACAGGCATTCCCTATTAGATCTGCCATGTTTAAAAAATGTTAAGCCATCGTTGACTGTTTACAGTGTTTGAAGTCCCACGAACTTCAAAACGTAGGTTCTGCTCGACATTAACCCTGATTATATTCGACAGTGTTCAAGTTGTTATTGTAATTTTTCATTTATATGGTTGTGATACGATTTTTTGAGATTAGCTAATTTACTTGTTTACTACTTTCAGCCAAGTTTGCAGTTCGCAAATAAATCTGAGACAAAGAACACCAACCACTTTCTACTATTAAAAAGAGCAAAAGAGATTCTATAGGCTAATGCCGTTATTGATGACATCAGTAGCAGCAGAGATTGTGGAGATTCAACCTCAAAATATATAGAGTTGTTCAGTACACGATTTGTCGTCTATCGGTCTATTTCCGAATGTAAAGGCTACTGCATGACGAAGGCGCAGGAGAGATATTAGTTGAGCGGGCGCGAACGCGACGCGCGCGTATCTTCACCTTGTAAATCCTGCGCCTTAAGCGCTCTGCGGCTATTGAAGCCGCATTCGCGCCCAAAGATATTGCGCCTTCGTCATGCAGCAGCCTATACAGAAGAGCTTGTGTACTCCAGTGGTGACTGTGTGGTCTATTTATAAAACTGAAAAAGGACATCTCTGCCAGTATTTCTAACTTGCTATTCTATATGTAATGGCATGTCATTTCTTCCACGTTTCATAATTATACGGCACCTCCAAGCAAGATACTTTTTTCCAAAAGAGAGAAAACGCAAGACCTGGTTTTCATAACCTTGTCAAGTCTATTGCGCATTCTTCTAACACAGTCAAACATGTCTTCAATTCAGTGTCACATGCTTCTATAACGGACTGGTCCAAGCTTTTTCAAGGCCTCGTAATGCTTGGGTCTGCATAAAAACGTTGTGTCAGTATTCTCTAGAGATTCTGATGGAATTAGGACAGGATAGTAAGGTGAACTCTAACAGAAATTGCTCGCTTGTTGAGAACGGAGGTGATTGACATGCGTGCATGTTCAAGTTCACGGTGTTGCTGCAACTTGGTGCTGTTATAGATGCTTTGTCATAAAGATGACGGAAAGGATGAACCAATGATTTGCTGGTGTAGTTCAATCAAAAAAAAATGATTTGTGCGCCTTACAAGATCGACTGCCCCGATTTGATCAAAGTCTATATCATTTTAGCACGGGAACTTTAGCGGTGGTTCCCCTATAGTCTGGAGCATTTTGCATGGTACAAAACTTTAATTTCCGACGAGAAATTCGAGCGCAAATTGTCGAGAAGTATTGGAAAGCCAACGGCTGTTCTCCTTCCAGAAGCGCCTGAAACAACATTGCGTTTCAGCGTCCCAACGCGCTTAAACATGCAAGCAGGTCAATTCGACGTTCTCCGCAAGCATCGCGAGCAGCTGGATCACCACACTTTCCTGTCCTAGATTTTTCAGAAATTTCTGAAGAATACACAGAGTACCATTTGATTCAACTGGCTTGGCATCGGCAAAGGCGGGACATCGTGACCTAATTAAGGCTAGGTAATGATCAGAGAGCACTCGCGCGAGAGAGACGCAGGTGCGTCGCGGGCGCGCGCGGCCTCGATCAGATCACAAAACCCGCCCTAGTGGTGCCAAGCCAGTTGAATCAAAGGTTATCTATGCAGAAACAAGTAGTACGAGGCTTGGGAAAAGTTGAAACAGTTTGTTTTAGACGCATGTGACAACATTGAATTGGAGACATGCATGATTTTGTTACAAGCATGTCCGATAGATTTGATGAAGTGGAAGACCCTGTGGCCCGATTAGTTATAAAAACCACGTTTTGTGTTGTCTTTCTTTTGGAAAAAGTACCTTGCTTGAAGATGTCGTATAGTTATTCCTAATTTTTGAGAGTTCGCGATCGCGCAGTTCCCAAATTCGTTTGATTCAATCTATTTGAAGTTTTCCCTTGGACTTATGATAGCATCGATAATTTGACAGCCATAAGACCATATATTAGGTTGAACCGGAAGTTCTGTCGTACCATTTTCGGAAAATCGTAAATTTATCGCAACGATTTTGCATGGCTAAACTTTCATTAGAAAGACCAATCTATGCACTTTCTAGCGGTACCTTGGTTGCTATCTACTTCACTCTGAATGTAGAGATAAAATTGGAGAAAGGAAACCACTTCAAGTCCGGAATCTTGAGGCAAGCCCGTTAAAAAAATTCAAATCTGTGCCGTAAAATCCAAAACAGCAAGTTTCCTAGACTATTTGACCTCTTCTTTCTAGTTGAGCGAAATCCGCGCTGATCGAGCTGTTCTTTAAAAAGTTATGATTTTTGAGAAAAAACATCAACAATAAGTTTGCTTAAGAAACTGATTTTTAGCATTTTTTCTCAAAAATCATAACTTCTTAAAGAACAGCTCGATCAGTGCGAATCCTGCACGATTAGAAAGAGGGGTTCAAATAGTCTAGGTATAATTACTTGAATGACCGATTAACACGACACACCCGATACACAACGATTTATTGGCCGTTACCTCAAACTTGGGTAATTAAACTGTTGTTATGAGCTTTCAAATAATGTATAAAATAAAGTTAAAAGAAGAGTACAAAAAAGGAGACGTGCGTCCGATTGGATCAGGCGAGGTGTTTTTATAGCACTTCTTTTTTTTGTTTTGTCTCAGCGACGGCTTTCGCGCAATCGTTGCCATTTGGACGAGACACTACAACAGATTCTTTCAGACAAAATATAATTTTGCAAATTGTAACAACGATACTAGGATACTGGCTGTTTCGGATTTTATGGCACAGTTTTGGAATTTTCAACGGGCTTGCCTCAAAATTCCAAACTTGAAGTGCTTTCATTTTTCAATTTTATCTCTGCATTCAGAGTGAAGCAGATAGCAGCAAAGGTATCGCTAGAAAATGCTTTGAATTGCTCTTTCTAGTAAAATCTAAGCCATGCAAAATCATCGCGATAGAAAGAGGTTACGATTTTTTGAAAATGGTGCGACAAAAGTTTCGATTCAACCTAATACAATTGAATGTACCAATAAGCTGACAGATTATGCAAAACAAGTTTTGCAATGTCTCAAAGTCAAAGGGCATAGTCTCTAGAACAAAAGATGAGTGCGGTGACATACGTGTTGTAGCATAGTGTGTGTAAAGGCTGCAACATGACGAAGGCGCAGAAGCAGAATTAGTTGAGCGGGCGCGAACGCTACATGCGCGCATCTTCACCGTTGTAAATCCTGCGCCTCATGTGCGCTGCGGCTAATGGAACAGCGTTTGCGCCTAAAGATATTGGCCTTGGTCATGCAGCAGCCAACATGTGACACGAGAAATAGGTAAAGCTTCAAGTTTTAATACAAAGGAAAGGAGCAACAAAGGTGCCGAGAAAGGGTAGTCGAGTAGTACAAGTAAGCTGGCAACGAGTTAATGACTAAATCAGCTACATCGCGAGAGAGGATGCGGACCGGAGTACAAAAAAGTCACGGAAATCACACATTACATGTAATGACGATAACTAACGCACCTTGGGATTCGCTATCGCTCCACCTATGCTTTCATCAAAAAACCTAGCCACTTCGCCACCTATGCACAAGGGTCGCCGTCAAGTCGCATACGAACTTCTGGACAGTACCGCAAAACGATCCTGAGTAGAGGGAATAGACACCAAGTCAGAATGAAATTGCATAGTTTAGTATAAACCATGGCTACTAAGGAATATTAAAGCTAGAGGAAAGCGATAGCGGAGAACTCGTAGGCATTAAATGGTGGAAACTCTATAACGGCACTGCCACCGGAGTGGCAATGAAATGTTTTTTCAAAAAATCGAAAGATAAATTTGAGCACTTACTGACTTTAAGCAAAGCGCGTCTAGGAGGGGAGTTCTCGGAATTTTTTTGGTAAAATTCCAATAGTTTGGCTAAGGCAAAAACAGGTGTTGAGATCTTTCCGGCGCTTAAAAGGAGTAATGAATGACAAGAGCTTATTAGATTGAAGGTAGTATTGCATAAAACGCCCTGGTAATGATCATAGCCCTATTCGAGCTCATAGACTGCACTTTGAATAATTTTAAGGTAGCCGCGCGTTGGAATTTTTGCTCCAAAAAATTCCCATAAATTCCCTTCCAAAAGCGCTTTGCAGATATGGGAAGCAGATTCGGTCAGCCTCCTGAGCTCTATAAGACAGTTTACATTTCATAATGAAACGCCACTTCGACTATGTATCCTTCCCTTGTAAGAAGACTGCTAAGGAGTATTGCAGAAGTCAGGTTCAAAAGATGCTCATTGGAAATATCATAGCGCGAAACATGCAATAAGGTGAGCGGCGAAAGAAGCACATATGGAAGAACCTTGCACGTAACCATAAACTTATAGGAGAGCAAAGCAGCTAGTGGTTAGCGAAAGGAAATACAAACGCCACAAAAGACGCAGAGCACCAACACACTATCAAGAATGTACAGGAGATCCTGCTGAGGAAGTCAGAGAGATAATCGAAAGATAAAAGGCACTTGTCGCAGAGCTGACATTCGTTAGCCACGAATATGCATCCTCGATACCGCAAAAACGTAAATGGATCACAGACCATAGGTGTGATAGGAGAGCTGGGTCCGCGTGTCCGGGCGTCGTTTCACACTTTGCAGAGTGAAAGGGGTAAGTGGGTTTGGTAGATCGTTTCGTTGGATTGATGAGCGAGGAGAAAGAGGGGGGGAGGGAAGGAGAAGAGAGAAGAAGGTAAAATGTGTGATATGATAAAGATTTGTCCTCTTGTTTCACTGCTCAAAAAACAGGTAAGCAATGATGTTTATTCCACCAATGGGCGATTTCTGCTACGATTGGACAACCGAGTAGATAGGAAATCCCCTCTCTGCATTTGCCATTACGGAATGGTAACTACTCTTGTTTTGCTAACAAGTCCGTCAATTTTTTGCGGTAAGTGATGGGAAAAGAGCCGGATCGCATGTGCTTACGCAACGCGGCAAGAAAATTTACATACCTTCTTGAGCTTCAACAAACTCAGCTTTCTCTCCTTCTGGCATAGCGTCTCCTAAGTTTTCCTCAACAGGATTTGCAGAATAGCTGGAGAGGATAGGTCATGTGCTCCGTAAAAACTTTGTTATGTATCGTAGGTCATTTGGGATACGAAAAACTTGCAGCAGCATAATGCACAGAGTTGGATTCAAACTCCAGTCAGGATCCGGAACACTATATGCTTTGTATCAGCGCTTTCTTGTTATTCAAATCATGTCCACGAATTCAGCACTTTAAAAAGCCTCCGCAACTTGAAGGCCAGCTCTGGTCATTTGCGCGATACACTGAGCAATCTGGTTGGAATTCTATTACAAGATAAGATTGCTTTGCTCCACGTCAGTTCTGCTATCGTCAAAATATTAGTGGGCATCAGATTCTCCTTTGCCTGTGTGTTAAACTTGAACACATGCGAGTCATTTGCGAGTTGCGAAAGATTTTGCCCGCCATTGGCTCTTCAGACTGCCAATCTCCAGAACCGCAATGAGAATGCTGTGCTCTTCTTTGCCATGTCATCTCTTCTGGTGTGATAATATCAACCATCCTCTAAAATTTGGCGAGTCCAGAGCGTTTGCAAAGAAGTGCCCTCCTTGTGTTTCAGGTTTACTAGACATAGATTCCAAAATGGGCTAGCTTTATGTATAAGTAGGAAATCAGAAAATCCGCTGAGTTTTCCATGTGCAGCATCGAATCTCTTTCTGCCTTTCAGATTATGGACGATTGCCCACAGAAACAAAAATACTACAAAAATTAACTCTGCAGTAAATAGATCACCAGCTCTTTTGGGTGCCGATCTCTCCCAGCGTCATTTAAAACATAGAAAGGATTGCATGAATGGAGTACGCGAATGGATAGAGTTCATAGAATGAGTAGAATGCTCTTTTGATATCATAGAGCATGAATTTGAAAGAGCTTGCTTTCTAGCAGTGAACATAACAGCAGACACAAAATTAAGGCATACAATGTTTGCCCTAACTTCCTTCACAGCTGTTAACGAGGGCATGCCAATTGCCACATTGAGTCACCAAGGATTTTTGGAGCCATGAAGCGAATTGTTTTAGTGAGCGATAACAGTTCGAAAGTTAAGAAAGGAGTCGACGAAGACCGTCAGCCGTGGCGGTAGGACGGTCCAAACCGCAGGTTCCACGCGGGAACAAATGGTAGAAATATAATGGTTTATCAAAAATGGACAAACCACAAGAAGAAGCAAATATGCAAATACAGACAACAAGAGTAGCTAGACGATGAGATACAGAAGAGCTAATACAGAACAGTGAATATTGGTGAGGAACTGTCGAGGAACGAACTAGACACCTCAAAACCGACAGACGAGATATGGTGCTTCGTACATCCCGTTCTGGTTCAAGACTAATAGTGTGACAAAAAACCCAGGCCGGGCGCCTGGATGATACAAATAAGCGACTTTATCTGACCAATACATCAATGATGTATGATTCTGACCAATACATCAACTGGCTTGGCGTAATCATCTCGTGCTTTCTTACTGCGATGAAGTGGGGGTTACGAGAAAGTAGACGGTCTATGGTGAGCAATAAATATATTCACTGCATAACTTCCTTATCGAAGTAGTGGCAATCAGTTCCAGGAGATTTGAACAACTCTTGTCACTCACACTCGTCGAGAATTTTTCAAAATTCGCAGAAAAAATACACTTAAAACAGTGGTTTCACACTATGCAAGGCGACTAACATGAATGATGTAAATTACAGCTATTGCATTTGACTTCGATCTGTTCACATACATCATTGAGCATTTTCTCTGCTTTTACTAAAGAAATGGGAAAAAAGAAGCTAGAGGTAACACGAATTTGGAACCTTACAGTGAAATTCACTGTAGCCTACATCTTGCAAATGGTAATTTTATATGATATTTTGGCGCTGAAGAGGATGCAAACCGCCTGAGGTGAAACTCCCTTTCTTCCTTTGAAGAAGATCGCTATAATGATGCGAACCTTTTCAAGTCCGCTTTCTTCACGTATAAACCATAGCAGAGTGTCTCTTTGTATAGCAGATCGAAAAAAACGAGCGTGAGAAGAGCATTGCTTGTCTTTGATCTTAGCGTGCTCCCAAGGTGGATCCGCGGAAGTTCGGCCAACACAGCGGTCACGCTAAGATAGACAGCGTGATCGACGTCACTCTTCAAAGACTGGTCACTCGAGATCGGAAAAGAAAAAATAACTATACAAGAGCGGGATATTTTTTGGGCTTACAAGACTTTGTTGTGGTCCCGTATATTCAATCTTTTCCTTTATGCTTGAGTACTAGCCTGTGGCACGGCGGAAGTCTTATGTTGTACACATGAGTCATAGATCGCGGAAGGAGTTTATAAAACCCACTGTTTATTTGAGTAGCCTAACAACAAACCATGAATGGGAGTTTGTTGTCTCTCGCCGAGTAAATGAAATTCTGTTAACCTTTACCTCTCAATGAACTTATGTTTTTGGACATATCCACTATCGTTATAAAGGTATCGCTATCATTATGATTATCATTACTATTGTGTTTTCACAATGCTTTTCTTTGATTTGCTGTTGAAAAGAAACCAATTTTGGTGAAAATTTCATGCAAAATTTTCCTTTCTTTGTCTCTTAAATAAGCTTTCACCTTCGTGGAGCTGAGTTCATATCGCGAAATCGCGCCTTTACAAAAAAGCAATTTTTTTTTGTTCCTTTCACTCTTCTTGCTAAAAATCCACTATAAAACGGAATTCTTTTGGAAACGGTTACACTGTTTGAAAGAATTTGCTACAAAATCGGGAGAATATTTTCAAAGATTGACCTACAGTCGAGTAGATTTCCTGCTTAATATAGTGCCCCTGCAGACGCGACAACGCTGGGGCGTCAATAATTGCCTTGCGAGTTCCCGAGTTAGTGTTTTCCAGTGTTTTCTTTGCTTATTCTATGTTTTTAGGTGATTCGTTGCTTATAAAGAAGAAAAGGGTAAGTTAGAGAGTATTTCTGTTTCTTGAGAAATTCTATCATCGCATATTCATAAAATAAAAAATAAAAATATTCACAGATATCCGCGTGGAAGCAGTTCGCGTCAGCTTCTTGTCTATTTTCTTGTTACTTCATGTCTCTTTCTTCTTGTGAAGTACTTCTTTGAACGCTAGTGGGTTTTTACGATTGACCTATTGTCTTTATCACATGAAGTACTTGATTAAAATGCCATTTCTTATGGGTGAAAGCCGAAGTTGCTGGAAGACAAGCCAACTAGCGTTCAAAGAAGCGCCTCATAAGACGAAGGTTCGAAAGAAGAAGTGACAGAAGAAAAGGAAATGACAAAGAAATAGACAAAAAGCTGACGCGAAATGCTTCCACGTGGATATCTGTGAATATGCGATAATAGAACTTCTCAGAAAACAGAAACTACTCTCTAACTTACCCTTTTCTTCTTTATCAGCAACGAATCACCTAAAAACATAGAATAAGCAAAGAAAACACTGGAAAACACTAGCTCGGGAACTCGCAAAGCAATTATTGACGTCCCAGCGTTGTCGCGTCTGCAGGGACACTATATTAAGCAGGAAATCTACTCGACTGTACCATTGCGGCTCTTTTGTGCCGTAAGATCTTGAGCACAATACGATTGCAGACTTTTACTGTCAAAGAGAGTGTTAAGGCGTTTGTTGGCGGAAAAAGACCGGTTTTCGCTCTCCGATTCGAAAAAGGTAGAAAATCAGAAAGGAATCCCGCTTTTCCACAAAAACGGAAAAAGCTTGATACTTTAAAACCTTTGCAGTACTTTTAGCAAATAATTCCTCTAAACTCAAACTTTAGCGCAGCAGCAAAATCACTACTTGCTAAAGAGCCACTAATATATGTACTGTTTTATAGCAGCTAATGGTATGTTAGGAAGTGGAACTTCTAAAATAATATTCCGCAATTTTTGTTCTTCAAAATTTTTCTCGGCTACTATGATATGATGCACCCTCAAAACCAATGCTTCACTACGATATATTTCATTGTATTCGGAAAGATTCTTTAAAAACTGAAAGTGATCTCATAAATTTTTAAAAATTGTGGGTTAATTCTGTTCAGTTCTAAAATCAAATTGCGCCAGATTGCGAAGAAACTGCATTTTGATCTTTTGAAAGTTTTTCTTGACGATTTTCAAGCCGAAAGCCACTGTGACAGATGTTTACAGGTGGAGGAAATCGGCTTGAAAAAGCGACTATGTCAGTGAATCGTTCTGGTAAATCGCAGTGGATTTGTCTCGGATGATGGTTAACTTTTGCTTCCTCACTTTCATACTTTGGGCATACCTTCACCATCTCTTGTATGTACATTCTGTATGAAATATTTAGTAAAAATTGCAGGTATTTAGCATTGGAGCGAATTTTACCAAAACTGTCAAAACAGAGATCATTTCTATCTGTCGCGGTCATTGCCATCCCTCAAAATTGGGTTGTGAAATTTTTCAAAAGCGGCCCACATGGGTCAACTGTGGTGATGGCTTTTTTACACGTAAATATTTGCAACATTTTTTTTTCAAAAAGTCAAACTAGCCCTGTGAAATTTTTCGATTCCTCTTTTCTTGATATTATGGGTTTTCATATGCCCGGAGAAAATTATGATAGCATTCCAAAAAATTTTCGGAGTGCTGTTTCGCGCAGCCCTTCCCCCCCTCCCCGGAAAAATATCTCGTATCACCACTGCTATACAAGTATATCAATCACACACAGGAACGATGATATAAGCTGCAAACTTTAAAATTATGCTAAGATCTCCCCCCCCCCCCTCCCCGGCTATGAGGCTTTCAACAGGTACATTAAATTGTCAAAGACAATTTATAAGCATCCGAAAGTGCAAAAACGAAACCTTGCCGTTTCTTTTTGATTTACCTGCATTAGAGGAACAATCAGCTTCATCTTTTTCTTCTCACGACCTTTGCGCTCCATATGAAAGCTTTTGTACTCAAACCTGATCATAGCGCTTGAAGTTCTCATTCTTTCAAAAGTTTCATTCACCGCTAAAGTACAAGGTTGAGCAGTTCGCAATTCTTACCGCAAAGGCTAGTGTCTTTGTTGACATTGGTAGAAAGTGAATTGAAGTGTCGGTGACCTTTTAGCTTCTTGTCTTCCCGAAACCAGTTATGCTACCGGGGTGTTCAGTTGTGCGGATGAGCCCCACTGTGTGTTTATTGTGTTGTTTTCTTGCTATCGCCAAAACGCTTCTTCAATTGTTCTTGCAAGAAAAGCACAAAGTCAACTTTATTCTTGCATCTTTCTTCCGTCTATAGACGTCAAGAGTGATTGTTCCTTTTGAAAACTTGTGGCTATTTTTCTAGAAAGCAGTTATAACAAAACAAACAGCATTCAGTTCCCTTCAGATAAAGTTTCACTTAACTTCATTTACCAGGTCGTCCCGAAAGATTTGTTCATCTTCAGTTACCAAAACTCATAAATGACCGACTGACTGCTGAGGTATCATTCAGTTCACCTTATTTGCTTTTTCACCAGATTTTCTCTGTGCACTGTACACTGTTTGCGAAGTTATCGCCATGTTCATTTCAGCAATTCTATGAGATAAATGTCTGATTCAACTAATTAAAAAAATTCTTTTACCAATTTAGAAAACGATGATGGCTAATGCTTAGAAGAAAACTTTTGCTACATTTTAACCATTTTGGATTCCTTGGAGATTGATTTTTTGAACTTTATATTATTACTATAGGATGAAAACTACAGCTTTTTAAGCACATGTTGCGCGTGTACATACCAAAACAAAACATGGTTTTTCGAAACAATTATATTGCAAAATTTTTTTTATCGCAGTCGAGCTCTGGTTTGCAAAATTCTGGTAACTTTCATAATATGTATAATAATTGTTGCAGTCGTGTCAACGATTTTACCAAGAATCGAGATCTTCAAGGAAGATATTTTGTAAGATTTCAAAAAGCAGAAAAAACGATCGTATTATCAAAAAACAGCAGCGTATAACCCTCCTTTATTTGTCTGATATTTTTTGAAAAGGCTAGGACAAAAATTTTGAAATTTCCCGAACTTCTAGTCAGATGAAAAACAACGGGTATTTGAGCAACAATCGGTACACTCTGACTCGCGAATATGAGTTGAAGAGGGAAGAAAATGCATGTTCAAGAGCTTTCAGCCATTATTATGCCGGGAATTACGACCTCTCAAAAAAAGGGACAGAACTTTCGAAACCTAGTATTGTTTATTTGCACTGAGTCCTTCCGTGCTAAGCACTGGTCACTCCGCTCGTTTTGATTTCGATCTTTCCGCGCGTCAGACTTTTACTCGCTTTGTTGATAGAATGGCTAAGTCTCTACTGTCCAGCGGATGTGTGATGTTCCGCCCCAAAGTGAAATCTTTCCGTATAAAGGAAACTTGTTATGCAGTGCTACATGCCCTTTTTCTGCAAAGTTCACTTTTAAACATCTCTCTCAACTGTCTTTCAACAAATATGTATCCGCCAAAAATCACTTTGAGCTTTCTCCAGTGTTATTGACTTTGGATGAAACTTGCCTTCAGTCAATGGATACTCCTATTTTCTTCAAATAATAATCATCCATTTCGAATCTCACGAACCAAAAGAAGAAGTTGGGTAACAGCTCACCAAATGTGATGAAAAAGAAAACCCCGTAACGTAGTTAGAATGATTATATACAAGATCAGATGTTGTTTTTTGGAAATGCAGTGAAATAGACTCAAAAAATAAAAAAATTCAGAGTTTACTTACAGAGGACTGTGAAAAAACAAGCATGATGTAAAGACTTTGGTGAAATCATCGCATGGTCGGAACTAGACGGAAAATTGGTTTTTTTACATTCTAGATTTTTTTGAAAAGAAAGCCGCTACGGGATCGAATAAAAATAATAATAATCAAAATAAATAACAATCGAATAAAACGATAGATTACAAACTTGCATGAAAAGCTATCTTATAAAAGATTCTAATGAATCGCGATAAAATATTGCGCCATCGTCGCACTTCCATAACTTCTCCATGAATAGTTTTTAAATATTTTCAGATTTACAATTAGTGCTTTACCAATCCCGGAGTTGAATGTCTAAAATCGAATTTTGAGCATGCGACGGTTTTTTCAAGCAGTTTCCTTCAAATTTTATTCATTACCGTCTTGTCAAATCAACCTCTGATCGCTTAAATATCATTTTGAACCTAATCAAGGATTCCCGGTTCCTCAATGATTAATACGCCATAATTATTTTCCTTTGATCTCTAATGTAAATCCTCATAAGTAAAATCTCGATTCCTTCTAATTTCAGCTCATCCCGGACCGTCAATTACGCCATTCTGTATATATTTAGTCAACATGTCTGCATTATGTTATTTATTCGTGCTTTCTTTCGTCAAAAGTGCAACAGGAGCTGCTGCTGCTATTCCTACTAGAGATGTGAGCAAACCAAAATTTTATTTTTCCCTAATCAATAGTTCTGAATCCCAGGTGATAGATAAGAGTAAACCAGATGCAGAGACTGTGCTCAGCGAAGCTGACTTTCAAATTTATTCCTTGGTGAAAGATGTCACCAAAATAGGTAGAATAACCTTGTCCCAAAAAATTATGTTCATTAGTTTAAGATGGAAATAATGCAGGTATCAAGGTCAAGGATGATCCAACGATGGGCAACAAGATGGAAGGCGATATTGCTATCGACGATATCAAAAAGTTTATTGAAGATAGCAACAAGCTAGGAAGAAGCGCCATTCGACAAGCATATAGGTAAGACTTACAGTAAGACTTACTATTGACTTCATAGGTAACAGCTATCGGGAATATTGGAAATCTAAAAAAAACTTTATTTTGACATGAGCAACCATTATTTCCGCTCACAGGGCGGGACTTTGTGACCTAATCGAGGCCGCTCGCGCCTGCTAGGCAGTCTGCGTCTCTCTCCGAGCGTGCTCTCTGATCATTACTTAGCCTTAATTAGGTCAGCCCAGGGCCCGGCACGAGGTCGGCAAATGACAAGCTGGAAATCGTTTTGGGGCCAAAAAGCAAAGGGGAAATCGTTTTTGCCGGGTCCGGGGCGGAGCCCCGGAAAAAAATTGGTAGTTCATGCTCGCTACTTATCTTGGCATGTTATGTGCCTCAACAGGCGAACACTGGAGTTCGCGCGCGTCAAACCGCGCCGTCGCTAATAGCCGCACGCGCGACGTCGCCCAAGCGATGCTATTTGTAACAGCATACATGACTAGTTCTCAATGTATGTGTAACGATATGACACCAAACTTTGTATGCGAACGGAGAGAGGCTAGTGGAAACATAGTATGAAAAATTATGAAAAACTTATGTGAACGGAACGAGTAATTAGCATTTTTTCCGAGAATTTCGCAAAACTGGTAAATGAAGATGTGAATTCAAACGGCTCGTTTAAACGCGCAGATGAACGATATGGTATGAAACTTGGTAAGTAAATGCACACGGGCTTGCAGGGCTTAACCTGGGGAGTTTCATTGAAAAATTATGTGACTGAAGGTTGTGGCAAACTTTTATCTGAAAATTTTGCGCTACCAAAGAAATGGAAAAATGGCTCGTTTGCAACGCAGAGGTAACGAAATCGCGTGGGATTCGGTGTGTATATGCGCACTAGGACTAAGTAATAAAGTGTGAAATATTATGAAAAACTTATGTGAATGAAGAGCGTGCTTAACTAATTTCCAAATTAGGTCGGCATTTGCCGACCTAATTCCTACCTGAGGTCGGCAAAACTCTCAATTCACATAATTTTTTCAAAATTTTTACATAAATCTGTTGTACACCTAAAGTTTACTACATGGTGAAATTTTGGTTCCAAAGCTCCTCCTCTTGTCCTTGTTAGAGCCCAAAATCGCATCAGCAGCCTAGCTTTCTAAGATGGAAAGCGCGCCCCAGTCAATCGATACGCGCGGGAACGGCGTCTCTCATTCCTATGACTGCGTTTCTTTGATATTTTCTCATTCCTTAATCATTTTTCTTGCTTATTTTTCTTCCTGTTTCCTATCTTGATACTGCTGAGGAGTAATTTGAGGAATCTAGCAATTTGGGCGCTTTCGAGCGCTTTTAGGCGAAGTGTGGCCGGTAATCTCGTTGCACAAGCACAAAACGTCATTTTTGGGCTCAAGGGAGTATTCGTAAAATTTATTGGGATCAAAGGGGAATTCGTTTTGGAAAACCCCGTTTTCCCACCTCGTGCCGGGCCCTGGGTCAGCCCCGCCTGCCAGCCGCCAAGCCAGTTGAATTAAAGAATACATTCAGGACCAGCACTGACATCTAAAAACAAGTTTATCCTTGCTAATTTTATACTGAAAGCTTCTCCCTCTTTTCTGCAATTGTAGTTAACAGTTTTTGTAGGGCTCGCCTCGTACTATTCCGCTTTGCTGTTTCTCCCATAAACAATTTCCAACTCGACATTTGCAACCTTTGTGCCGGCTCGATCCTCACACGATAAATTGCAGCCCACATGAGGAGAAAAAAGCTCGTAAAAAACCTGCAATTCACAGACCACCAAACCTGCTCGAACAGGCTTTAGGGAATTGGCATGAAGAGTGGGCACAGGGAAAGGTTGTAAAGGCATAGGGATGGGACCTTTATCATAGTGTTTTGACAGGGCCGAGCGCCGGGTAAGCCAGCTAGTGATCCATAAGCGAGAAAACTCTATGTTCAGAATTGATTTTTTTCCATCATCTATCTCAAGCCTGAAGTCAAAGAGTCAAATTTTGAATGATTCTTTTTAGACGGTGGCCAAATGCAGAGATTCCGTACACGTTGTCGTCTCAGTATGGTTCATATTCAAGATCGGTGATAGCAAGGGCTATGCAGGTTGCTTTATTTATTTACTTTCTACCCAGGTCATAAGCAACAAAAAGCGATATAGGTTCAGCTGTAGCTTACTTTTCCAAGTAGTAAATAGTTTTGAGGAATACCACGACAAGACCTGCGTTCGTTTCGTTCCACGTGATCCAAGCAGGCATGTTGACTATATTCATATACATCCTGACGATGGATGTTACAGTTTGGTGGGCAAGTAGGTAGAAACATCCTCAACAGAGTTTAGGTTAGTGTTTAATGAAACATTTAGAACTGGAGGTCGACAACCGCTATCTCTAGACTCCGGATGCATTCAAGTGGGCACAATCGTTCATGAGTTGATGCATGCGGTCGGCTTCTTCCATGAACAGAGCAGGTGAGATTTCTTGAACATTATCAATAAGACTTTGGACGGTGCCAGAGAAGAGAAAATTGTTGACGGCTGGGAGCTCCACAACAGTTTACAAAGCTTATGACTTTCAGCAACAACTTCTTCATTTCATTTGTTTTGATGAAAACTGTAAAGTCAACAAATTCCTGAGAATAGAAATTTTAATTTGAGAATTCGCAAGATCAGCCTTCTACAAAACTCTGTTGAGAACAAAAAATCGAATCATGCGAAAATCAAGGTGTTAATGGTATAAAAACAAGTTACTTCCAATTTACTGAATGATAATAGCAATATTGATAATTGGTGATGACATGATGACTGCGAAGTGACTTGTTCTTTTAAGCAAATGTGATGATTTTTATTTTTGAGAGTTGAATTAGTTTCGTAGAAAGTTCCATTTTGGGGGGTGGAGGGTGCCAGGCACCCTTTTTTTCAGATTTTAAGGTTATAGACTTGCAGATGCTCTATAAATCACAATAAACTAGATATTGAATTATTTTCAATTCAGTATTTTTCTTACTTTCACATACAATATTTCTAAAATTATTTTCAACAGTCAATTCAAATAGTAGGTGAGTAACCGTTGGAGCTGCTTATCAAGAAAATGCTTAAAAGCGAGGCAGGCACTGTAATTGCTTTTACTTGTAACTGAGATAATTTTCAAATTTAGAAATTCGAGTTAGTTACAGGAAACACTTTTTTTCGGAAGTGGTGGCAGTCTTCTTCTAAAAAATTTTAAGTCACAAGCCAATAAGAAATTTTAAAAGCAAGTCTGGGTTTTTCCCGGAAGTTTTGTCGCCTCTTTCCCCCAAAAATTTCTCATTGTCAATTCAGTATTTTTCTTACTTTCACATACAATATTTCTAAAATTATTTTCAACAGTCAATTCAAATAGTAGGTGAGTAACCGTTGGAGCTGCTTATCAAGAAAATGCTCAAAAGCGAGGCAGGCACTGCAATTGCTTTTAATTGTAACTGAGATAATTTTCAAATTTAGAAATTCGAGTTAGTTACAGGAAACACTTTTTTTCGGAAGTGGTGGCAGTCTTTTTCTAAAAAATTTTAAGTCACAAGCCAATAAGAAATTTTAAAAGCAAGTCTGGGTTTTTCCCGGAAGTTTTGTCGCCTCTTTCCCCCAAAAATTTCTCATTGTCAATTCAGTATTTTTCTTACTTTCACATACAATATTTCTAAAATTATTTTCAACAGTCAATTCAAATAGTAGGTGAGTAACCGTTGGAGCTGCTTATCAAGAAAATGCTCAAAAGCGAGGCAGGCACTGCAATTGCTTTTAATTGTAACTGAGATAATTTTCAAATTTAGAAATTCGAGTTAGTTACAGGAAACACTTTTTTTCGGAAGTGGTGGCAGTCTTTTTCTAAAAAATTTTAAGTCACAAGCCAATAAGAAATTTTAAAAGCAAGTCTGGGTTTTTCCCGGAAGTTTTGTCGCCTCTTTCCCCCAAAAATTTCTCATTGTCAGATGGTCATGTTGCAAGCAGCCAAACGTCGATTCATTATATTCCTCTACATAACCTAGTATTAGAATGAAAAGTGCGTTAACCCGTAAAGAACCTACTGTATATATAAATGAAATCTATACTTCAGAAAATGCTAACATACCAAATTAATTTAGGCAAGATCGCGATGAATACATAGAGATTATCTGGCGGAATGTACAAAATGGAGCTGACGATCAATTTGAGAAGTAAGAAAATGTGAAGCTTTCCCTCCTAATTTTATTGAATTTTGGATACAATTTGAACGTGATCGATCATCTCAAAGAGCCGTACGATTACTCCTCTATAATGCACTATGGACCGTACGCCTTTAGCGGATCCGGAAAGAAGACTATAGTTCCACGAAAGGTAAGAAAATAATCAAGAGCTTCCTTTCCGCTAAATTTAGTCATTTAAGAGCGGTGCGGAGCGGATGGGTCAAAGAATTGCATTCTCTGAAGGTGATGTAAGGAAGATAAATAAGTTGTATAATTGCGATACGAGCATCAGCGGGAATTCGATCATCGATAGGAACCAAGTAAGGACTTTGCGTAATTATATCAATTGAAAATCTGTTGCGCCAAGCGTCTACTAACTCATATTTTGCAATGTCATTAACAGCAGAAAGAGTACTGTCTGAACAAGTTTGAGATTGGTGAGATTTTAATGCGGTATAAAAATTAGTGATTGCTCAATCCCCGCTGCAAAAGGAGTATTCTAAAGTGAGAAAGTTGGTCCAAAGAATGGATGCTAATGGGGTCGCCACGCCCATCAACATGCGTGACCTCAAGGAAAGCCCAATACTAAAGTTATTACTAGATAGATTAAAACCCTTCGTTGTAAAACACACATTTCTGACACCTAGGTAGTGCGAAATCCAATTTCGGCCTCATTATTTTTGATTCAAGCTGATGGAGTGGCAACCCCAACAGCATCCACCTTCTGGAGCGACTTTCTCGGGACAGACCTTCTCAGTCAGACTTGGTTAATTAATCAGTTATGGGCCTCGCTTATTGCATCAAAACACCAATCTCGATTTGGTTAGATGGTGCCCGAAGCGATTTTTACATTACATATTCAAAAGACTTTTTAACAGAGTGGTGAGCAATTAAAAACAATCGCAAATCCACTAATAAACGGGAAATACGGTAGACGTCTTGGACGAATCCGCATCTTCGGCTAATTGGGCTCCGTGCAATAACCACTCTCTCACTAACCCTTGTAAATTTCTTTGTTGTTGTCAAGCTTTCGTTTGTGATTTGTTAATTAACAATCAACTCTTTCGTACTCGAGCTTTCGATGTGCTTATGATCTTCGTCGTTTTGTGTCGGGTATCGTTTTTAACGGTGATAAATTTTGTCATTCATTCACATATTTGTCGATGAATTTGTCATTTGTTTACCGCTATCGTTGCGCTAACCCCCAAGGGCATATGGTGCTACCATAGAGTAAGGTCGTGTCTTTTATGTCATGTCTTTTTACCTTACCCGGAACTACTCACATATACCTAGAGAATTTTTTCAACGAAGAGAAAACTCGAAATCATAGCATAGAAGGCGTTACAGCAGATCTGGATCACAAACTTTCTAAGTGATCACTTCTGAGCCTTGATAAAGTTAACTCATCCGGCATTTTATAAGACTCGTTAATTTATCTCAAAAACAGAGAAGGATATCAGCTCAATTTTAAGCTTTTCATTTCAGTAATGTAATCAATGAGTTCAGATAATTATTCTCTGACTCATTACTGCAAAAGAGGGCAGCGGAAGCTTCAGGATGCTTACGAGCTAAGGGAGTTTTTCAGCATTATCGCTGGATTTGCAGAACAATTTTTGTAAAGTTATTATTCGCAATGCCATCTCATGGTCAGAACTTAGGTTGATCCTCGAAAAGACCAAAAGAAATCCACTCTCACATGTTTACTTCTCACCTTAATGGTTTTGCTTTGTTGATGGAGAGCAGCGACAAAATTTTTGTCTAAAGACAGTAGCAAAGTAGGTCCGGGACCATTTCCCAACATTAGAGATTTATGTGCTAACTCAAGATACTGAACATCTGCTTACCTAACACGTTACACCACACGGTTATGTGTGTGGAACGTGTCAGGCAAGCAGACGATTGTAGCATGGTCAAGTCATTACCAGATTTCTACAACGTCTTATATGTTTAGATCTTCGTAGAGTTGAAACTTCGTCAGGGCCTATAAATGGTAAACCAATATATCTCAGATGTCACCTACGAACAAGAGGAGAAAGCAAGAGACACTTATAGTCTGTAGACTTGGATTATGATACTGTCATTGCGATGATGACAACATCTGCGCGAACAAATGCCATGTTTACGGATGCGAACGAATTGCGTGCGAAATGCGTGCGCTGACTTTTACGCGCGTATGTTGTTGGCAACGCAGGCTATACTACACCATGAAAACACTAGCTAAAGGTGTAACGGGGGGGGCGTGGTCTAGTGGTAAGTCCCAGTAGAACCTGCGATGGAGAAACACGGGTTTGAGTACAAGAATTTATCCTTATGGCACAAACCTAACAACAACAAGAACTATAACGCTATCTACAACAACGGGGCGGAGAGGTCCGCCTCTTCGACGGCTCTTCTAAACTCCCTGGAGCGCTATCTTCACGCTCTGACTGGTCCCCCTATCCACCGGTATTTATACCCTGCTGAGAGGTCGAGTCGGCCTCTCTTTTCCCGCCAGTAATGATTGGTAGATCGGTGATCCGCGCCATCCAACAAAGGTAGATTTTCCGCATAATTTCAGCGTATCATTGGCTCCCAAATTCATGTAGAGGCGGGTTGCGGACTTCCCTGAATTTAAGAATAAATAAACTTCCTCGTTGCAGCATTGTTTTTACTCTCTCGTTGACTCTATTCTCATAAATCAGGGGAGTCCGCAACCAGCCTCCAAACGAGTCTGGAAGCCCGATCATACTTGCTGCCAAGAAAATTCAGTGATTTGCGAGTGGACAGATAGCCACACCATTATGCCGGTAATTTGCGCGCGCAAGCGACCGACGTCACAGACGTAGTTACTTGTTCGCTTGAAATTAAGGCATTTTCTCGGCGCAAGTACTCTATACTAAGCGGAAAATCTACTCGATGTATATTTGGACAAGCCAGCCTAATCCTCCCACAGACCAAAACTTGCGTGCACTGAGCGGCATGAGTTAAGGTTGCCGAATTAGGTGGGACCTTGGAGTGTATCATCTATTCTATGGCCTGGAGACGCGAGACCCCATTGTCTTGACAAGTTTGAGTTTGTTCTTCCCTGTTTTGAAAAAGTGAGTAAACCTGGACGAAATAGTAACAAGTATGAACCTGTTAAGTACACGATTAGGCTTGTTTAGACAATGTGCAATGCGGCCAATGCTAGAACTTCGTCCAGTATAAAAGGGCACAAGTCTTTTTTTGTTCCATAGGTCTCGTATCGTTCACGTTCTCGATATGCATGACTCTCTAACTGAAATCCACACTTGTAAACACAAAAAGGCCTTCCCTTAAGATATATATTCGACCTGTAGTGCTGAGAAGAGAAGTGTGAAAGCAAAGCAGGTCGAGTGACTGGCGGGGAAAGAGGTTGACAAAAATGGAACATTGTCCGCATTGCATCCAGCCAAGATAACTGGAGAAAACTCTGCTACAGAATGTTGCGCATATCGCGAGTAATTATCATCTATTCTATGACTAAGATACGCGAGACCGCATTGCGGACATTGTCTTAACAAGTTTGAGTTTGTTCGTCCCTGTCTGCAAGAAGTGAATAAACCTGGACGAGATAAATAACAAG
This sequence comes from Cylicocyclus nassatus, assembly GCA_958299035.1. NCBI lineage: Eukaryota > Metazoa > Nematoda > Chromadorea > Rhabditida > Strongylidae > Cylicocyclus > Cylicocyclus nassatus. Next base: position 6,040,360 of record CATQJL010000223.1, on the reverse strand, counting down.
TATAAACCTGCTAAGTAAAAGATTGGGCGTGTGTAGACAATGTGTGCAATGCGGTCTTGCGTCTCCTAGTCATAGAATGAATGATAGAATACCGATTACTTGGTCGAAGTTGACCATCACCAGAGCGCGCAGTTCAGAAACTATGCTTTGGATAGTACCGACTTTTCGAAGCGTACGTTGTCTGGCCCCAACCCTTGCTTAGTTGCTCTGGAATAGAAGAAATGACCGACGAGACCGGTATTCACGAACCCTATGAATTGAACCTAGTAATTTAATCCACTGAGTCCCGTAACAATAGAAAAGCCACCAAGCTGAATTGGAACCCAGTCGATTCGCAAAAGTTAAAACTACCGGATCGTTGATGACCCAGGGTTTTCGGATGGATAAAGGGCACTGGTTTGGTGGCACAAAAAGTTTACCACTAATAAAGTGCGCTATATTATGAGTAGATCAGACTAGTCAATATACAGAACAATGCTGGAATAGAAAGAGCTAGATAGTGCTCATACTCATGGCTAAAGTATTCATATGATATGTGTTAAAAACAAATTATAAGAAAAAAGCAAAAAAGGGAAAAATTGCCATAGCACTGTCGACTGCCAATTGCGGCTGAGGGGCTGGTGCGCTCCACGGCTAACGAGCCCCTCGACGTTTGCCGTTTACCGGATCTCAACACACATCACTGTATGACAGTGGCGTACCCAGGATTTCGGCTCGGGGGGGGGGGGGCGCGACAAAAATTTTTTTCTAAAGAAGGTGCGTGGCGTTAGCCACGCACTCCGAAAAAATTTTTGGGGTGCTTCTCAAAATTTTTCCGGGTCCCCGACCCCTAAAATCTGGAAGAAGGGGGCGTGGCGTCAGCCACGCCCCCGAAAAAAAATTTTTATAAGGCTAAAATGAATTTTTAAAAAATTTTAAAAATTATTTTAATTATTTACAAGTAAAAACAAGTCACTTGCACATTTTTATAACCCATGTAGGTAACTTTCAAAAATTTCGCGACCCGTTCTCGGGGGGGGGGGCGCGCCCCCCCCCCCGCCCCCCCCCCCTCCCCCCGGTACGCCACTGCTGTATTACTCAAGTGATCTTGAGGACTATCTTGCAGGGAGAGCTATGAATGATTTTTGCAAAATAACCTCGATTCATTTGTAACTTAATTTGTGAGACTGCACACTAAGCCCTATTAGCGACGGCACCCTTACTGGTAACTTTAAGGTGAAACATTTTCTAGTATGACAAAGTGTGGAAATGGTTCTATTGACTAACGCATAATCAGCAAAAATAAAAGAGACAAGGAAACAATGAGAAATCACAGTAAATTAGCAGATTCTAGTTTTGCAGTTCGTCAGTCAGCGTGTATAGTGTGCATTCGCACATTAAGTTACAAATTACTTGGCGATACATTTGGGCTAGAGAGCATAAGAACAATAAAAATCCCAAAAAAAACGCGTTCAACCCCTTTTCAGGAATCATGTTTTGACGACAATTGGAGATGCACATTTTGGTCACTATTTACGTACTGTGAAGATTATGAAGAAATCAAGTATATTGTATGTCCGCTCTCTTGTGGCGCATGTAAACCGAGGAAATTTGGGAACAAAGGTACAGGCCCCGTAGAACCCAATTGCCCGCGCGTCGCTTTGAACGCCAACGCGCGGCGCGGCTGGAAACGTTTGGTTCCGAAGCGCTACAGGCTTCTTTCTAGCGACAATGAGCGCGCGTCCTTTCTACACATATTTTTTTAGACTTTTGAGGGGGGGGGGGCTTTCGTCGAGATATACCTTGCATTGACGATAACAACATGAAAGTTAAAGAAAGATTTTTTGGAATATAGTAAACACCGACAGTCGTTCGCGACGACCGCTCGCTTACGCTGGTGTTCAAAGCACGCGAGCAATTAGGTTTTACGGCGCCTATAATCAGATGGGTCACCGATCATATTATCTACTTTATGTTACAGCTCTTCCAAAGCGGCGGGATGGATGAACTTCGGGCAATGCTGCGCAGATCCTCGCAGGAACATAGTGGAATCCACCGACTAGCACAAAATGCAGAGACAGCCGCATCGCATTTTCTCGAAGAAGAAAAAGCCACCACCATCATTTAGTCTCTGCGGTGAAAATTCCGGGTCAATCAATTGTGCAAAGTATATAGTGATAAAAGTACGCGGATAATAGGACTAGGGTGTAGCGTGTAACATGAGTAACACAGAAAGCTAAAACACTGTATGCTTACTTTTTTCCAACTCGCATGTGTCTGCTGAAGCGGGGTCTGCTTTTCTTGTTAGATGTCTCCATGTTTTTCTATTTGAGGCGAGATCTTCGCCTATACCATGTTCTCGCAGATCCGCCATGATTCTGTCCATCTACCCTCTCGGGTCTACCTCTGGCTCTTTTACCTGTTGTCTGCACCGCCAGGGCTAATCTTGTAATGTGACTTTCATCCGTTCTGCGCACGTGCCATATCATCACAGGATTTTTCCCTGCATTTTTGGCAATTGGAGGTACTTTCATTTGCGTTCTTATACTATCATTGCAGATGTGATCTTCCAGTTGACTCCTAAGGACCATCGTAGTAGCATCCTTGTTCCCATGACACTGAGCTTGCTCCTCGTTTAGCGTACATGGCCAGCACACACTACCATACACCGCTGCTGGGCGGATGACGGTCCGTTACAGTGGAACATGAGCTATACTGGCATTGTCTGTCGCACAGAACTCCCGTTATGCTCTCCATTAGGTCTGAGTCCAAAATGCTTACAAGGCAGTGGTCAGAAGTCAGTGGCCAATCCATACAAGCTGCATGCCATTAGATGCAGCTAAAACGCTGACTCTAAATCTGTCTTCCTTATCTGCAGAGCGTTTTTGGGACGGAATTATAAGCCGTTGAAGACCATTATTTTGCTAAGAAATTGTGCGTATAAAATGCAAACTTGGACGTACAAAGCCACTCGCGGCTCAGTTTTGGGCCAAAACATGCAACTAGATCACTTCATATGACCCGTATCTAGAGGGGAGCTGGAAGAGCAATAATGTGCCTAGCGCAATTTTTATATACGATTTTTTCGCAGTAAAGCTGCTCATAAGTATGCAGCTTGTATGGATTGGCCACTTTGACTCCTGACCATTTCCTTGTAAGGTCTTGATGATTATAGCCACCCTCAGCCTTGGAAATTTCTCGCAATTGGAAGTTCACAAGTTCTGCAGAAGAGGAAGGCAGATTTGAGATCAGCGACTCAAGTTACTTGTGATGATATGCATCTTGTAGTGATCGGCCACTTTGGGTTTGCTATCCTCCCTTGTAAGACACTTTTCAACAGCATATGGTGCACTCACGGCTGGGGTATGTGCTTGGGGCCCATCGCTCCCAATGTGCGCCATCGCTTATACTTGGGTGCCATGGCGTACAGTAGATAAGTGTTGTGTGCCATTGCTCCCTCTGGGAGCCATGGGACACAGGAGGCGATGGCTCTCACCCTGGATCTTGCGACTGGGCGAAGCGAAGAGCCTAAAATTTCTTTTACAAATTGTAGTTTATAGGCTTTTCCCGTATTTCGAATTTGAGCTGATTCCCATAATTTTAAAGCAAGTTATGATTTTTGGGAGAAAATTGATTTTTATTTCCGAAATTCGAAAAAGCATGTTTGAACAATTTAGAAAAATGAAGAAAATTGTGCAGGTGCTTTCTTGAACTGGGCTGTTCAATGCCAGCTTTTGGTGAATTATGGATGAATTTTAAAAAATCGATTTTTCAAAATTTGACAAAAAGTTGGTCTTTCAGATTTCGAGTTACGGTAAAGCTGGGAGTCTGCAATTTCGCACACACACACACTTAGTGTGTGCCTGACTACGCCATAATTCTTTCAGAATTTTATGATCATTCCGGAGCGTGTTCTGGAAATGTTGGTGCAAGTGCACGCCATAACTCGAGAGTGGGCGGAGCTAAAGGGGCGAGACTATAGTCAAAAAATTTTCCCGTAGGTCAGAGCAAATGCATTGGGAGTGAAAAAATCACTTATTACTATGTAAGTGACGAACCAAAATTTCGAAAAAATTTCTAAAAAATCGAAAAAAATTGGGGAATGCTGGGGGAACAAGATAGAAGGTATTTGAGCATCTTAGGACCTTGGTTGAGTTACTTGTGGTTTAAAAAATGTTTTGGTTTTGTTTTGGTTTTAGAGTAGTCTTTGAGGAATTTTGAATGCTCGTATGTTTCGAGGTTTTGAAAATCCCTAGGATTTTTTTAGAAAACCCAGAAAAATAGATGAGGTTGGGGGGATAAGGCGAAAAGTATTCAAGCATGTTAGAACCTCATTCAAGGTATTTAAGTTTTTTAAAAAATGTTCAAAGTGGTTTCTGAGGGGTGTTGAATGCTCGTATGTCGAGAGTATTTGAAAAATTTTGGGATTTTTTTTGGAAGATCTAGAAAGATAGATGAGTGTCGAAAAGATAAGGCAAAAAAGTTTTAAGGCATGTAAGGGGCTTGAACAAGGTATCTAGGGTTCTTCAAAGTAAGTTTAAAGTGGTTTCTTGTGAGTACAGGACTTCAACCGCTGCGAAACTTCAAAAATCTTGAGTTTTAGAGTTTGAGTTTTAAAAACATGGAAGAACACCAGAGCGTTGGAGAGATAAAGAGAACGGCCTTCAAAGCATGAATAAGTCTTGGTATGGTAAGTAGAATTTAAGATTAAAAATGTGATTTTCCTGAGTGTTGAGGAGCGATGTTCTCATGCTTCGTAAAAAAAATCCCAAATTCAATAAAAAATCGGAGTAAGGAAAATAGAGAATCAGAGAATTTTAAGCTTAATTTGATTATTGGAACATTCGTATGACAGTAACATTTTTAATTGAAACATGCGTGAGTGACTATTGTAGATTTTTATCCGTAACTTGAAAAGGATAAAATGCACACATACATACAATATAGACGTAAGTATCCAATATGCAACATAAATTGAAGATGTCGTAGCTGATTGCTTTCATCGAAGCTATCAGTCACTATCCGTGGCAGTTTCTCGGAGTCCTTAGATGGTGCATGCGACTTCTTTCCACCTGATTCTTTCTTAACGTTGCTCTTCTTGGGACGTTTTTTTGTGATTCTTCGACGGCCAATGGCGATCCTGACCTTCGTCGCGTTGAATCTGTAATAGATTGTTTCAGTGTGGTAGATAAAAAGTGCAATGTTTATCAGCCTGATTTCGGTTGACCACAGAAAGCTAATGCGTAACGTACAGTGCGATTAGATGGGCCGGGCTGCTCTTCTAACACAATTGTAGTGGGATCTTCTTCTCTGTTAGATGGTAGAGACACATCGTCGTCAAATTCCTCTAATTCAAGCTCATCAGCGAGCAGACCAGTTACAGCTTCTTTTCGACGCATTTCCAGGCTGAATCAAAGAGATTACACGCAGCGAGTGTTTTCGTAACCATGATACCACTTACTTTGCAAGCTTGAACATTCCGCACTCGCCGAATTACATCCTGATTGTCGGCCTCCTGTCTTTGTGCGATTTGCCGCACCTTTACATAACCGTAGGCGCAACTGATCATGTACGAATCTTTATACGTTGTCAGCTGTGTCCTTTTCGAATGTGCTTCAATTCAAGATTTGAACAGAGAATATTGCTAATTATGTTGAAAGAGATTGTAGTCGATCTGCTCTAATAAGCATTTCTCGAGTATCTCGATTGAAGAGGTATGACCCAATCTTCAAAACGAGTATATAGCGATAACAATACCAATCAGGCATTTACAGGGTGTTTGATAAGTTTATGTCCTCAAGTATTTCTACTGCGACTAACTCATTTTTTGCTATATGTGTTCGCTAAACCTAGAACAATGCGTCAACAAGGAAAAATGTTTTTTGCCTCACCCGCAAGTAGCGTCATATCCTCGTCAGCTCCTTCGTAATTTTTGAATTTTCTACAAAAGTAATCGCACTACTGCCCAGAAACAGTAGCGTGTCTTGTCTAAATTATGATAGGAATGCGATTAGAGTTCAGAAATTTATAAAATAACCTGCTCACCACGTTACATGAAAGGTTCAGCTCTGCGTAGCCGCTATCGCGTAAAAATTGTTTCATTATGCGCGGAACATTGTGATACTGTACAGGTTCTCATTTGTACTGAATAAAAAATGGCGAATCTGGTTTCTTCATGTCTGGCACATTGTTCTTTTGTACCACACTAAATAATCATATGCAGGTTGACATGCAAAAATGAGTTTCGTAGATCATCTCACAAATCTCTCAATTTTAGGTATAGTAGTCAATCCATTACTTCGACTTTCTGTCCAACACAAAATAATGTCCTCCGTGTGCCGTTTTCTGACAGGCAGCTCGCGTTTTCGGGTAAGGCTAGGAGCCTATCTGAAAGCCACCTTTGTAGAATGAGTTAAGCTTACCCAAAGTTGTTCCTTTTCGCCACCTTTCCATTCCACCACTATGCTTTTCAATCCCGTTATGACGGTCTGCGCAAATTCTAATGTAGCCTTTTTCTTCACTTCATGTGCTATCACGCTTCCATACATCATTTTATAGAGCACCTCATTCCTGCTGGTGTTGCAGTGCATACGTACGACCAAAGTGCTCTAAATGGCAAACGATTTTTTAGACAAGAAAAAATGTCAGAAGTCTTACCAACCCCATCACATGATTGTACTCCGAAGGGCTTAGCATTCCTTCACGCTCAAACTTGTCCATAAGATTTTCCACCGCCGCATCTACTCCTTTATGATCGACAACTGCTCTTGTTACGCGATATAACATTGTCTCCTGCAACAGTGAATAATTATACCACAACGGCAATCAACTTTACGGTCACACAGATCATATGGAATTACCCGTTTGTCTTGCGGTACAATACCCTCCAGCGTTGCCTGCTTCTCTTCTATTTTGAATAAACTAGACTGATAATGAATAGATCTGCGAAATTGTTCTAGGTCTTGCTGGCGTGAACGCCCTGCTCCTAGACATTTGCTAACAATCTGTCTACTATCCCGAACTTATATAGTAAAAACTTACTTTTTTCTAGTCTGTGACAGGAATCTCCCAAAAGAAGACAGCGCTCCTAAAACCACTTCTTACAAAAAATTTGACACCTTCCTTCAAACGCGCCATATATGGCAAAAAGCTGAAATAGCAAAAAAAACGCCAGCTTAATAGTGGAAATTCATTTATTACATTTTTGCTTTTCGAAGTTTTACCGCAAAAAAGCTTTAAAGATATTTTCTTGACTGCATACATGCTTTTGTCACATGCTGACATTTCGCTACACTTACCTTTGTCGCGATCTCATAGCAACTAGCATGAATCGCTCGATATACGATAGGTAGTTGTAGATGCCTTCTCTAGCAGGTTTCGCGGGTTTCCATGCGTGCTTCGGAATGTCCGGCTAAAGAAAACATCACAATACTATCTCATACTTGTTAGAAAATCGGCCACCAGTAATTGCGGATATGCTCTTCGTACTGTAGCAGAAGTGGATGTGAAGCTCTTTCAGCTTTGCGCCAAAACTTGAGATTCGTATCCAATTTCACTGCTAAAATTGCTTAAAAAATGTAATTCATACTTTTGAGCAACGTTAGTGCACGGAAAACTTTAAAAAGCTTACCTTGTTCGTTCTTTTGCAAAAAAGTATCTTGAGTGTAGTACTTCAAATCCAGTGCATCAAATTTATGACAGAACATAACTTAAATTTTGGCTTCTTTTTGAATATGTCAGCCACATGTGAACCTCCTAAAATGATTAGTGATTTGTAATATGAGAAAAATCGTAAAACACAATCAATGTAGGGCGTTAACCTGTGTACAGTTCGTCGCCGAAAGACTCGTACAGTAACTGCCTCTGAACAAGCGGTGCTCTGAAGGTTAGTGGTAAACAAGGAGGCTCAGTCACAGATTCCAGCGATTCTTCTTCGGAACTGACGCTATTCTTGCGCACTTGAAGTCTAGGACTGAGAAAAAATTGACACGTTCTAATTCATTTTAGCATGTTTTTTCGAAACATTTTCGGTGAGGTAATAAACCACTTATGTTCACCCAAAAGCTTTCTCACTGCTTTCTATAAAAGCAAAACAATTTAGAACCTTTATTGGAATATTTTGATTGTTTCTAGCAATGATTCAAGAATGTATTTCTTTTCAAACTTTTCGCCACGCAAGTTTAGACGGGAAAAAGCGCACTTCTCTATTCTGAGCATGTCTAATCTACTCATTGATAAGGTTCATTGATAAGGTTCATTGATAAGGGTGACGTTGCTACTATACACTGTTCATTTTTGTTAATTGTTAGATTGAAACTGGGTCAATATTGATTAGAAACAGGTTGAACTTACGTTGCCAGGTAGGGCAACACATACTCTTGGTAAGACTTGTTGAACATGTAGATAGCATGTGAAATTTTTTGACACGTGGCAGAAGGTTGACACTCCTTCCTGTGAATTTAGGACCAAGTATGATGCAAGGAAAGAAGCATCATCCCTTTTTACAAAAAAATGGGTCCGGATAACGGAAAAGTACCGAAAAAAACTTTTTTACTCAAAACTAGGCAGCTTAAGGCCTCGGACAGAGTTCACGCGATTTGATCGTTGCGATTCAATTGCTAAAGACAAGTGTTACGAGTTCATTGCATGCCGATCTTCTTGTAATTCGGTTGTGATAGTTAGTCACGATTAGTCGTGTTGGAAAACTATCACAACCGAAATGCAGGAAAATTGGCATACAATGAACTCGTAACACCTGTTTTGTAGCGATTGCATCGCGACGATCAAATGTTCAACTGTGTCCGAGGCCTAAGGCGACATTTTGATATATGAGCCCCTTGCAAAAATTCCTAGCTTCCCAGTGCAATATTTCGTTCCATCATTCCATGACGGTGACCAATAACCCAGTAAAAAGACTTCGCAATTAGCAAGCACTTCTTCTCGACCAGAAGGTTTGCAAAATTTGATAGCACTGAAAACACTTCTATGTTGTAACTAAAAGCTTCACTTATACCTGTACACAAACTTGCAGCAGCTCAACGCAGATATTGCAAAAAATCGATGGGATCGATAGCGAAAACTGTTTAGTTGTAATCAATAACAAACAATTATGCCTATAAGCCAATTTGCAGCTTTTCGGCGTGGGTGTCGTAGGCTTCGTTACCGATCCATATCGATTTTATCGACTATTATCGATTTTTTGCAAAATTTCGCCCACGGGGCGGAGAAATGGGACAGAGGGATAAACGAGCATTTTCATTACGAATAACAATATTAGTTTCTAGAATTATCATGAATTTTATCGATTTCATCCATTTCTTGCAAAGTTTACCTACGGGGTGTGATTTGACAGAGAAAGGTATGAAGCATGCTGAATACGAATACAATATCAGTTTTTAAAATTATCGATCACTTTAGTCGATTTTTTTGCAGTGTTTGACCTACGAGGTTGAGGATTGGTATTGGGTGGAACGGAGACTGGGAAATTTTGTAGGAAATAGCGCATGAGCGTTTTGTCACAGTGCATTGACAGGGCTGACCGGAGCCGGGTACGTTAGCTAGTAATCGATAAAATCAATAACGAAATTTATCTAATCGTGATCAGTAACAATAGATGAGCCTGTAGACCAATTTGCAATTTCCCAGCGTAAACTTAACAAAAAATCGATAAATCGACAGTAAAAGTTGTTCAGTTGCAATCAGTAACAACAGTCATTTCTATGAGCCAATTTGCAGCATCCTAGAGTAAACTTTGCAAAAATTCGATAAAATGGCTAATGAAAATTGTTTATTGTAATCAGTAGCAACTCCTGCATAGCAATTTGCAGTCGCCGGACCTTTACAAAAATTGATAAAATCGCCAATAGAGATTGTTTTAGTTGTAATGAGTAATAACAGTTATTGCTGTAGACCAATCTGCAGGATCATAGTGTAAACCTTGGAAAGAGTTGATAAAATCGATAAAGGCGTCCAATAATCTTGAACACGTAAATTGTTTTTGCTATCACTGTCTACATTCTTCCTCGTTAAAGGCAATGGCTCGGGAAATAGCAATTTTAAGCTTTCCACACCTACTCAGATGATCGCCGGGCAGCCCTACCGCAAACTCATGCTTTCTTGTAGGCGGTCATCAGAATTTTAGGCTTAGGTGGGCAAACACCCTTTAGCGAGCGATATTTGCTTTGCTTTCGCATGCTCTGCGAGCGGGCAGCAATACAGAATTTTTTAGAGTGGGCGTCAAATAATTTTTTTCAGAGCGCCGACCAAATTTTCAGCGGGCGCTCTGACTCTTGCTACGCAGTTCAGGGCATACGCCGAGCAAAGGTAACACTCTTTATGGTAAGGCGTAATTGATTCAATTACCCGAGTTTGGGATTTCTCTTAGCAAAAGTATCTTCGGGCTGTGCGTCACAAACGACGGAATTTTGCATATTCTCGCGGTAAGTCTGCGAGAATGCGGCCACTGCGCAACTAAATTTTGAGAGAGAAGCGATTGTTCTCCGAGCAATCGTCTGAAACTGGCCAATATTTTTTCAAATACCTGCAAGCGGAGCAGGAAATCAGCGAAATATTTTTTTTGGTGCCCGCCTGCTCATAAATTGCATGGCCGCCTGTCCCGCCGAGTATCTCAATACATGGTATTTACATGGTACAGTGCTGTGCTTAGAAAGACAAGAAAGTGCGTTTTTATGGCGTTTTCCAAATCTGGAGATAGCTGAAGGGGATGGGTCAGGGATTCCAGCCAACACCGCAAATGACCGACCATGTTCCGGAGCCGATCACCCAATTACCGAGCAAGTCGCTACTTTACGGGACCCTCGCTCATCCTGTCCAGCTGTCTTCACGGTAAAAAACGTAAAAACCACTTTTGACTTTTCAAGTACAACACTAGACTCAGCGCATTCAGAAGGTCATGTATTTGTGGAAAGCTCGCAGTTGCAGTTTTCCCGGGCCACTGGCTTTGAACCTTCTAGCTTAACTACTCAATGCTTGCAAAAAATCGATAGCATCAATAATGATGATGAATAATCTTCAGATGAATATCATCTCTGTGATCAGAAAATCAGTGAATCCATCTTCCGGTCTCTTGACCAAAACTTTAGATATCGATAAAATGTATAATCAAAACTTACTAGTTGTTATCAGCAATCTGAGCAACCTCCGTAAACAAATTCGCAGCCTCCGTAAACAAATTCGCAGCTCCTCAGTTGAGCTGTCACGAAAAAACTAAAATTGATATTAGCAGTGGATAATCTTCTGACTTGTTCTCAGTGGTCAAGTAATGAAAACTCACTAGTTGTTATCAGCTATCTCAGGAACCTCCGCAAGCCAATTTACAGCTCTTCAACTGAGTTGTTCACAAAAAAATCTATAAAATTGATATAAGCAATGGATAATCTTCTCATTTGTTCTCAATACTCAACAACAAAGTATACTGATCCCTCTTAACAGTTTCAGGGGCGTAACACTCAGAATTTGAAATGGTTCGATAAAACCGATAAAAACTATTATTTTTACTGCATTCTTGCTTTCAATATTTTTAATTGAGGGTTTTGCTGAGAATGCCAAACGTAAAGCCGATGCACGCAGTTTTAAGGCATAATAAACTAGAGTTGGAAACAGAACAATGGCTAGTTTTCCCACAAATTATTGAGTTTCAAAAGTTTTGTACCTCCGTTTGAACGGCCAATTCTGGAAGAAGTGACCATTTTTCATAATTAATGGCTATATCGTTCAAAAGCTCTTTTCTTCTAGTTTTTACACAGACTTTCGTTTTCATATATATTGTGTAGTTTTCATATCACGTGAAGTCGCACCTTGAAAGGACAGCAAAACAAATGAAAATTTTCGTCTTTGCTTCATTGCTGTGAAGCCTAAGCCAGAGTATAAAATTTTCTTCCAAACATATGCAACGTTTGCTGAGGACCTCGGCTATGAAACGCTTATCAAAACTTGATTTCAGAGAAGTTTTGAGCCTATTAGTTTTTAACGTAAAAATAACCAGTCGTTGTGGTCCTTTCAAGTCGCATAAAAATCAATAACCATATTGCAATCGCGGATCTACTGGTCTACAAAGTAAAATAGGCCTAGAAGAGTTATTACTAGGAATGCGAAACGATTTCGCTATGGTAAGCTTGAAGAAAAATCAGTGCAAATTCTGTAAATTATATGTGAAATAGCATAGTACCATGTGTGTTTCTAATGTTCAGCAGACACTTTGAGCAAATTCCCGCTCTAAATTGAAATTACGGTTCAAGCGAAAGGTTGCTAAATCTCTTGTTGCTAAAAAATCGTAATGAAAAGCGAAGTGGTCAAATTCAAGACCTTGTGCAGTTGAGAAGCATGATTTACTGTGCAAAAAGTAACCTTCAAGTGATAGATAGCAAAAAAGATTTCATAGTTGTAGATTTTTCTTATGCATTCATAAACAAAAGCAAAAAAAAGGAAGGGCTAACGTAGGAACAAATTATGCAAAGAATACAAAACTGTTCACCATCCTTGCGACTGCGAAATCTTGCCCTTTTATATGAAACAGCAAAATCAAAATCTAAGACTTGAGTTTAGATTTAAAGGAAGCAAATCCAAAATACCTAATAGACTTCTGGAATGTAATGAAGAGCGTACAAAAGGTCAAATCTCAGTTGATTTAAGTAAAAATTAAGGTCAATGATTTTGAGGTAGATTAACATTTTCTAACATTTGATATGCTATCGCATACATCGTGGGTAGTTATCATAATTTGGTATCCTGTATGCCCATGATATGCTAGCGCTGACTGTCTTAGAAAAACCGCAGCTGGATAGTCCATTAAAGTATGAGGTAAGCTTTTACTGACACCATATTTTCACAATTTCTTAACAAGTTTGACCGCAGTTTGACTTGATTGATTTATAATGTCGAATAGATAGCAAACTTGCACATGATCTTTCAAAACTAGAGCGCTTGATATAGATGAATTATACGTACAAAAATAGATTTCGGCAATTATCAAATGTTTGTTAAATACTGGTTCTTGATTCAATTGATTGACGAAGATGATAAATCGACTAATCAAGAAATCTTTGAGATATAACAAGACCTAAGCGTACTTCTCAACGACAGACTTAAAATTGCCTATATTACAAGCAAGCACAGGAAGTGTGGAACATGATGATAACAGGAAGAATGACGTGTTGCGACAGCTGGAATGGACATATTGAAATGAACAAAATTTGCTTGCAACCGGTTGAACTTTCACCAGTCTCACTACATTTCGAAAAGTTGACACTGCTCTGCTTAGCATCCACGCAGCGTTATGTCGACCTTCCGTCGCTTGCTTTATAAAGGTGATGAATTATGAGTTAAATTCCGATATACCACTGCGCATAATCTGCGGCAAAAAGTCCTCAAGAGCCTTTTTCAAAATGTGACCATCATAGTAGTATCATGGTTCATGAGTGGAATGTTGAAACAGCTGATATATGCAGCATCACGATTAAGCTGACGTAAAGCCTGAGTGCGCACAAGCTTCTGCTGCATCTGTTGGTAAGTAGCCATGGGATTCATACCCAGATTTCTAGGACCACTATATCCCGTAGCATCAAATTGTCTGCTCATCCACAAGCGCTCATGTTCTTATCGCGTTCGTAATCATCCCAAACCTTCTTTAGTTCCTCTTCGGTTAATTTTTCTTCTTCGGCATGAGCGAACAAGGTGTCTTGTCGGAAGCAATCCACAACCGGATCCTTCTTGGACACGAGAATTTCGGCAAGAAGACGATCCTGGCAAAACTTGGTCTCGATTGAGAGCCGTTTTCATCCAGTTCGTTGGGGTTGAACAAGTAGAGTTCTTCTAAATTATGGCCATCGTAATGTCGTTGGAACTGAGCTTCGGCGACAACCGACATTGAAGTTGATTCTTTTGTTACATGACGCTTGTAGATCCGTTCATCCTTAATGCCTTGTGCGAAAAAATGTAGACCGGCTTGGTTTGACCAAATCGATAGACACGGAAAAGCGACTGTGTGTCGTGAGATGAATTCTTGACCGTGATCTTCGCTTTTAAAATGTCGCAGGAGCTTCGTTGGCTGCTTGTCTCCTGTCATCTGCGTCTGCATTCTGTACTTCTGTTGTTTGTGAACTGTGCACCAGGCACGTTTTCCAGTACAGGTACTATCCATCTATGGATGTAAGAGAACAACCGCGCTTCGCGCCTGATGTCCTCGATAGTTACTTTCCCTTCTTTGAGCTCTCCTCCACCTTTCGCGTTGCGTTTGCATCCTAAACACATACCGTACAAAAAGAAGTTGACTCCACGCTTTTGCACTAATAAGTAGACGTTATTTCGATCCTCTTATTTCCAAAAAATTTAGCGCCAATTGGTTCGTTACAGAGGCTACTGAGAATAGTTTGGATCTCACGCAGTTCTTGAAGTTACAGGAAACGCAGTTGCGTTAAAGAGATAATGATTTCGAACGTTTAAAGGCAGTGTCCAGGCATGCTATTGCATGTTTCTCCTGAGCATTGCCGTTTTTTAACATTATCGCGAATTAGACAGTGGATGTATTGTAGGTCATCCGCGCTGTGTTTCCTCAACTGTTCTTCGCTGTAAGCAATCTTTTTTAATGCTACTCCATTCCCTTTCGTTCCGCTGGAGGTTTTTTCAGTGGGGGTGAGTACTTGAAGGTACGTTCGACCTTGTGGCGCTCACGCTTGCCCCCGATCTTCAACGGCAAGTCAAAAAGGCGTTTATTCTTTTCAAGTTCTTCATCTTCCTGCTCTTCTTACTGTTCATCAACGGTCTATTGTCCCACCTTCTTCTTTGTATCTTTCTTCTTTGGTGACTCCTTTACGGGAGACTCATTCGTAGGAATTGAATTCGGTTTCTTTTCTTCTCTTGTAAAAGACTATTTCGTAAATTTTTCAGCCGCTTATTTCTACGCCCTTACAAATAAATCTGATAGTAAGCTTGCCGGCGACAACGATAGCAAAGGTGTGGTAGGAGAAATGGAAAGCCCGCAGGAATCAAAATCAACGCAAACGATGATGAGAAGATCATAAAGGACATGCGTGTCAATGATGAGGCCTAAGAAACAGGCAAGTAGAAAATGAATAGCTTGTTGCCCAGATGCATGTTATATAGCTTTATCACACCCATAATATGTAGCATTCTATCACTGCATCAAGCAGAAGGCGATAAAAATCTTATAAGCAATACAGCGGGTTCTGCTCCCCTGAGCGCTATGAGAGCAGTAACGAACTGGTCTTCAACGACGCTTTTCTTCAGCTAACCCATAATGCGGTTTACCGTCTCACCGCATTGGACAGCTTCTTCTGTTCAACAGCCCTCTGGAGCTACAGGGCTTCATATGATACTCAACATCAGATTCTAATAAAGAAAAAATAGATGAGGTTAGAACCTGGGACGATACGATGGATTCCGCCATGGTGGACCATCCCTTAGTGCAAACAATGTTTCACGAATTCCCCGCCACATAGGCGGTCGTTGGAGGCATGTACCTTCCCCGCATCGGTGGTGGCCTAATGCAAGGCTTTGGACCTGGCTTGACATTGGGTGCACTATAAGCACCACGCGATAGTGGTGGTGGAAAGAATTCAGGTGTGCGTCCCTTGCCAACTGCGATTTGCGAGAGGAAGGTCTCAGCTTGCGTAGGAAAGTAGTGTAGCGTTTGTGAACCTCCATGCAGATTATAGCATTCCGAGATCCTTTTGTCATACCGTGCATATTCATATTCATAGCTGGCGCTGATAAAGACTGTCGGCTGAATATGCCCCTCGTCTTTTGGTTACAGACGTGATACCTGGTCAAACTTGAAATTTCATTAAAATTTCACTCAAAGCTACCGCTAATGTGTTTGTTGGATGATAGTTGTCATATCCATGAACGTAATTGGTGCAATGAATCTTCAACCAGATATTGTCAAAATTACCCCATCTGGTTTCCTTCGAGGCAGCTGGCTTTGCAGTTTCGTTCTTATCTTTACCACCTAAACCTAATTGCTCTACCCATGGAAAAATATCGGAATGAAGAAATTCAAAAACACAAAAACAAGGGATCATCAATCTATTCCTAGTTCCTTATCTCGAGCATCGCAACCAGGAGCAACGCTCCTTCGTTGAGTGCTCACTACTATCACCTCTAAGAACTACTTTCAACGGCGGTTCCAAATCGTTTTGAATCCTCTCCATTATTTTAGTAATCGCGCAGAAATGGGCAATCAGCCCTTTCAATGTGGTACCTTTGATTCTCAGTAACCCCTCCGATTACACTGTTTCATGTCTAAAAGGGGCCGGCTTGTTTCGTCGCTTCACCACGAATGGCGGATGATCGCGGTCGATGATCGATGCATTTTTAATACATCCTCTACCGTACTTGAGGAGACTTGAGTAGTGATGCATGATATTGCATGCAGACCCATTGCCCACGTGCTGGGTCCCCGCACAAAACCCTGCAAGTCGAGAACAGTCCGCTAAATGGGGTGCTGGGGATAGGTGTTTAGGTGCTCCCTTCGATTTTAAAAGTGAATAACAAGTATTAACTAGTACCACACAATCAAGCTTGTATGCTTTAGAATCAATAGTAGGTACAGTCTGCCCCAATCCTAACCAGGCCAGAATTTCATGGCGGGAGCCCGTGTCGCGAGGGTATTGCGTCACGTCCACGGCTGGCTAGTCTGCTTTCTCCTCAATCTATTCGCTCTCTGCGACAGAGCGCATTAAATGCGAATCCCTGTTGCGAGCGCGCAAATTCAGCCGTCGGTTCGGGCTGACCACGATTGGGGCAGACTGTACGCTGCTTCGTCAAAAAAAACAAACTGCGAGTACATCTTTACGTAATGCCCAGATTTTGCAGAAGGTTCCCAGTAAGTTCCGCTCTCTCCCCTTCTTCCCAAAGCTCCATCGCAATGGTAGAAAAAAACGGGAAGAAGCTTACAACACTGTTCTAACCATAGTTTTTGAAAAGGTTTAGAACCGTTATATCCTCGAGTCATTCGTAACATAAAATATGAGCCTACACCACGTGCTGCAACGGACGTCGACTAGTAAATTCTCGGCAAACCCTTTCTAGCTTGACGAACTTCCCCCACTAACCAATACATGTCTAACAAAAACAAAAGAGACAAAGATACGGAGAACTCACTAAAAAACAGTCATAACATGCATGCCGTTAATTAGCTTAGTGTGCAATAAGCAAATTAAGTTACTAATGACTTGAGCTAGGTGGGAAACACGGTCACGACGATCAAAGTCAGCTTTATTGGCAACTCTGTACAACTCTGTATATCACTTTCATAGAAACCTTCCTTGGATTAATCTTGAGTGGTCAGTTTTCCTTCAATGTAATTGTGACTTGTATCAAAAATGTGCAGTTAGATTGTCATACTTGTAGGAACTTAAAATAATTTTTAGAATTTTTTTAAAACTCAAATTAGCCTTATAAATATTTTTCGGGAGTGGAGGCAGCCCAAAATGGATTACTAAGTATAGGCCATATCACCCATCATCGGTCGCGAAGAACCGCGGGATGAGTCTCCGCGCGCACGCCGTACATAGGAATTTTGTTCGGGCGCAAAATTGGCCTGCTTTCAGAGTTGGACGGATCAACTGACTCTGCTTCTTTTGATGTTTCTTTGTCTATCTCTGCTTTACATTCCTACAATAGTTTTCATTCACGTGCGTGCGTATTTTATATGCTGCAATTCTTCAAAATAGCATAGCGTGAACCATCACTTAAGAAGTTTCTCTGCGATTATGGTCAAGATTTTTAGATTTGTTGTATTTCTAGATAATCTCACTTCAAAAATCAATATGGAAACCATCCAAATACTCATTCTGAGGCTCCCGCCAGAGTGCCGAAGTTATGCCAGCGCTACGCCAGCATTTCGATCGATGCACGTGTATTTCGTTGGGGCGGGGCTAGCTGACGTCCCCAACGAAATACACGTGTATCGATCGAAATGCTGGCGTAGCGCTGGCATAACTTCGGCACTCTGGTGGGAGCCTAACGCTAGGCCGGTTGAAAACGCATTGCACACGCTGACTTGC
Organism: Cylicocyclus nassatus; assembly: GCA_958299035.1. NCBI lineage: Eukaryota > Metazoa > Nematoda > Chromadorea > Rhabditida > Strongylidae > Cylicocyclus > Cylicocyclus nassatus. Next base: position 6,022,337 of record CATQJL010000223.1, on the reverse strand, counting down.
ATGCTCAAAGTTTTGTTGCTGGCATCTGAAGTGGCTACTTCATGCTAAATGAGGAGATGCGAATGTTTTGATTTGTTTTCACAAGTGTGCATTACGTTTTCCAGTCCTGATAGTTCAAGAGTGAATGATAGCATCTCTCAAAAAGTTTTCTGTTTGGTGCTCCCTCGAACGACTCCTCAATATTCAAAATGAGCCATAGTTGACGCAAACATGCAGAAGGACAGGTAAAGCCATGGCGAAAAGTTAAAACGAAGAAAAAACTGCATGAAGAGGCGAGTGCGCATGCTTTTGGGCAATCAATCGCGCTCGTGTACTAACTTTCTATGTATGCGACGCGCACGCGCAGCTTCATGCCTAGGATCCTCGCGACCGATGGTGGGTGATACAGCCTATATTTTCTCAAATTTGAAGGGAGAAGGGCCGTAAAAATTTTAGAGCGTCCCAAAAATTCTCAGGGTGCTCGTATTCGAAAGTAATTTTCGTTCTCCCCCTGCCCCATCGGACGAAAATCCTCGGACCCTGATTGTAGCCTTGTAGTGCCATATTTTATGAGAATTTGAAGGCAACCAGCAACCAGCTTTTTGGTTGTACTATCTTCATTCGTAGATGTGATCGGACTCACCGCAGACGTAATCATCAAAAAACCCTGGTTTTTTAGAGCAAGAGCAAGCTTAAATTTATCTAAACACCGCACAGGGATAAGGTGATTTCTTGATGCATCACTCAATCAATTGCTTTGACAACAAACACATATCTATGATTACTATTATCTCCAATTTCCCTTGGCCTCTTTTCATCGCGTGTAGATTCATTAAGAATTTGGACAAAATTTTTCTCAGTATTTTGCTGGTAAGCTTCAAGATTACTTACAAGGGAAGTCACTTAACTTAGGTCGGCCTTTTGAAATGAGACACATATATTTAGAATAAGCTCGGAACGCTGATTTCAAATATGCTGTCCTTAGCTGCGAAGCATTCCTCTGAAGCGAGTTATGAGCTTTTTCCTAAGCAAAGTTTGCGTGCTGGACGACTTAGGCACGCTACGGTATCCTCATCCAGGTAGTAGTTCAAATGCATACAACACCCTATCAAAACCAAATGACTCAGTTTGATGTTGTTTCAATTCCCACCACTTTTTTAGGCAGATTTTCATCTAAAGGCCTTCTTTCCATATTCAGTTATATGTCAATCACATATACTAAAAAGCTCATAACTCGCTTCAGAGGAACGCTTCGCAGCTAAGTACAGCACATTTGGAATTAGCGTTCCAAGCTGATTCTAAATATATGTGTCTCATTTCAAAAGGCCGACCTAAGTTAAGTGACTTCCCTTGTTAGTTGAGCTACAGGAAGATTATATTGGTAGACTAAAATTTGACTGAGGGGGCACCATATTCCCCTGAGGTTTGTCAACCAGCTATTGGATAATTGAACCTTAAATGAGAACAAGATAACGAGCGAAATACACAACAATTGAAAATATGCGAGACAGGTAGATCTCAAAATTATGCATGACTAGTTGACTTACCCGGCTCCGCCCGGCCCTGTCATTATTATATTCGTAATCAGCATGCTCGATTACCCCCCTGTGCCAACTCCCAGCCCCGTAACTCAAATTTTCAAAAAATCGATAAAATCGATATCGATCAATGACGAAAAGTAGCCTATGACACCCGCCGGGGCCCGAAGTGTATGTGTGCCAAGTTTGGTCCGGATCGGTTCAGAAATGGAATTTTCTATTCGGAACATACGTACACACATACAGACATACAGACATACAGACATACAGACAGACAGACAAACAGACATTCAACTTTATATATAAGATATAGACACAATCATTCAATATTTTCTATCATAAGCTAACATATTCTAATGGAATCTACAGAATAAATATTCCGTTATCTCTCAAAGCAGTCCCGAGTCTTTTTGTCTGTCTCTGTCTGTCTCTCTCTACTAAGTCCAACAAATGAAGGAAAAATTAACTACTTGTCTAAGGTCGAATCAAACATATTGCCTTTTTGTTTGTCTAGCTACTTGCGCAAACTACGTGATAAAAAATACGATACTGCTTTCTCAATAACTTGTATGCCCGGAATAATGTCACAATGAGACAAGATGCGAGAATTCAAGATTAACAGCGATGATGAAGCAGCTTTTTGCTGCGGTAAACGATCCCTCGAAGTTATTTCGGTTATCATCTTTCGCGAGTTGAGAAACTGACACGCGAAGCTTTCATTCTAAATTAAACATAAGCACAAAACAACAGTTCAGCAATAATTACTTGTAGATTGCGGATTAAGTGTTTGTGCACATTGCCAATCGTTTGACGGCATGCAACACTCTAAGCTAGGGTTAAACTTAACTTGATGAACCATGTTCGCGAGCACGGGTTAATCATAAATAGGACGGAACTACTGAGACATCAAACAAGCTCCGACCTCGGTGGTGAGAAGTCGATCACAGACGTTTGTTAGGCTTCTTTGCTTAGTTAAATTCCGATTTTCGCATTGAAGTCACCCACACCAAATTTCTGGCGACTTTTCTTTGCAGACGATATCCCCGTCTTCGTAAAAAGCAACTAGTTCTGACTTATCAGCCCCTAATGTTCGGGAGCAGAAGTTGGTAATGATGATAGTCAACCTCCTCTGCCTCCCTCCCTCCTCCCCAAAACCTCTCGGACTGTCACTGGTGACGCATTTTAAGGCGCTGTGGATAAATGATGTCAAGTCCCATTCCGACCGATTATTCCGATAGAGACATACAGAATATACGAACAGTTAATTTAAAAAAACGAAGTACCGGCGTATTCCCGCTCGGTGCTCGCATGATACTATCAGCACAATAGCAGAGACTGAAAAAGATCTGTCCTGTAGACTTAATCACATCAAATCCTTTACTTGGGAGTTATATGGCAGACATTCAATACAACTTTCATGCAATAACATACAATGTAAGAATTCATCAATACTCAAGATAAGTAGGATAAGCACCGGTTTTCCTCACTTTGAATCAAGTGAGTTAGATCGGCATGACGGCAAATTTATGGGAAACGACATAAATCGAAAGCAGTGAATACAACACAAGTAAGTGAAAAACGAGATCCTGGGCTGAGTGTATTCAATACAAAATGTGTTCACGTCGAAGTTTCTCGATGTACTGAAACAAAAGATAAAAGCGCCAATCAATTACAACCAAGAAATAGTTTCAACTTTACGGCATTATTTTTCACAAAACCCCAAAGTCATATGTAATTACCTCTGTTTTTCCACTGAACAACACCACAATGTCATCATCTTCATCGATAGGCTCTTGCTTCACCTGAACAGAATTCTTATTCACATATCTCCTTTTCCAAGAAAATATTGCTGTCACCCTTCCTCCATCTTCCTACTTCTAGATACACGATAGGCTTTTCAAAAATGACAAATTTAAAGCAATACAAGTAGCCCGTATTTTTTGATCAAGCTAAGATATTTTACGGATATCCTATCAATAACGAATATTTTCGACGAAATGAAACTGTTTTTCAAATATCAATTTGCGCGTCTCAATGCAATGAGCAAAGTCATCCAGTAAAAGCAAAACTGAAATTAATCGCAGGCTTGCTGCATGATAAGTAATATGAACTCACCACAGGCAGATGTGATGGTTGTTGCTGTTGAGCAAGCGCCTGATCTGCAATTGGACCAATTAACAGAAATAAAAAGCTCAATTAGCATTTCTTGAAATCTATTTTCATCAAACAAGAAGATCCAAACATAAGGGTGACTTAGTGTGACAAATCGTAATTTCTTACCTCTCACCGGGTCGTTCCCTCCAACAGTGGATCGATCATGCGATGAGCCAGTCTCCTGCAGATGAACCAAATTACGAATATCGAATAGCTATATATGTCATCTAATTCTCCCGTCACTGTTCTTGGAGCCACGTTCGAATAGTTTTCGCGTCACAATGATATTTGTACTCACGGAATTGATTCTGGTTCTTTCCGAGTGCATCTGGCAATGTTCAGCGGCTATGGCAGGCGGGACAGTAGGCGGGACAACTTGCTCTTCCCAATGAGCATCCACTTCGAAATGACGAACAGAGACGAGATCATCCGAAAAGCTAATCCTCCTTTTTACAGTTTTCTTTGACAACATCAAGCAAGACTTCAAGTGAGGCGTTGACGGAATCTCTTCACGAGCACGCTTCTTTTCGAAATCTTGTCGATGCCCTGCGTCAGCTTCAGAGAGTACTGAAATGATAGTTTGTGAGTGTATACATCAGTGGTGGGACGAGACCGCAGGTATGCGCAGCTTTCCCCCCCCCCCCCTCCCCTAATCCGTCGCGAAATTTTTAGAGTTATCATCTAGATGAGCAGAAAATCAAATTAGCTCTGTAAAATGCCTTAAATGTGCCCTTTTCAGAAACTCCAAAAAATATGTCGATCAGACTTAAGCCTAAGCCTGAATCTAGACTAAAAAGTTATGCGTCCTAAAAACTAAAAACCAAAGCACCAAAATTTGAAAAAATATATAAAACAAACGAGGTATACCTGTTGAACGTCCTCCATCCCTTGCGGCTATCTGTGCGGGGGTAGATGTACGACGATCTTCCCCTCCAAAACAAGTTTTAGGGGTGATGCTGTTTACAGGGGAGCTTTGGCCAACTTTCTCAATTGGACTGGCTCGTTCAATGTTCCTATCATCTGCTGCATTGTCGTAAAATATATCCTTATACCAATTCTCCTAAATGAATAGATTTCGATGATTTATTTGCTATCTACAGTAATCATACCGTGGCTGGCAATGTATCTATTGTGAAGATCTTCGATCCACGTTTGAAAAGATAGGCCAAGTTCAGATGTTCATTCCACTAAAAACTGTGGTTATTGGTATAAACTGATCCTAATCATTCCTCTTCAAAGCTGACAGATGTACATGCCAAGACTGTGTTTATTTTACAAAAGTAAGGGAAAGTCCTCCAAAGCGGAAGGCCTTCTACCTACAAAGCAACTTCAATAAATGGAATACTTTTTAAAATAGCGTTGTTTGGGCAGGGAAAAGAGTGCTTCTCTGATGCAAGTGCAACACGGCATCTCAGCTGCCTGCACGCGCTAACCGCAGATATCTGCGAGCCGTCTGCACGGCAGTGCCCAAATGAGGGACACGAGACAGATTCTCGAGAGCTCGTGTCCACTTCCAATTTTCGTGCTCTGTGTCTCTGCGGCCTCCCACAAACCCTTTGATTTCGTTTTTATTTGCTTGTTTTCAGTGCTTTCGACCGCATATCCTCTTGCCCTCGGGCTCTGCTCCCGCGCTATGTACATCCCCGTGCCCAGTTCTTCGGAACTGAGCTAAACTAGACCAAAAAGACTTTTTTGTTGTCACTCTATTTCAGCAGTTTAGTTAATAGGTATTTCTCTTGAGATGAAATAGAGACAATCGCAAGTTTTTCCAATAGTGATGGTTGTTATTTGATAACGAGAGTACGTAATCTCTGACTCCTTTACGCACCAAAATGTGCTCGGCGGAACCAGAAGTGTTAGGACCTGCGAAAACTAAAAGAAGACACAAAAAGTAGCTAGCATTTTTAAGCGTGCACCTGCGCCCACTCGAATCATAATCCTTTCCGATCAAATTCCCATGTAGGATAATCATGTTCTTCAAAGAAGATAAGTGAATGACGTCACTTTTATGAAAGATGAAAACTCAAACTATCACACCTAAGGGCGTAGAATACAAATTCAGAATCATTTCCTTCGACTCCCAGACTCAAGGTTCTCCTTTCAAACCTCAAGAGAATCCTATCGTAAACCGTAAAAGACTTTGTCCCTATGAACCTAGAAGAGATTCCTGCCAAACTCCGCGCATAATTCGTGCTCACCGCAGCCGCGCACCCGCCGCGTTCAGTGATTTCGATTGTATATCATTCAACGCTGTATACAGTACTAGCTGGCAAACCAGCTCGGCCCGGCTCTGTCAACACATATTCGCAGTCATCATGCTGACCTATCCCCCTCTGCTAATTCCCAGCCCCGTAGCTCAGACCTTGCAAAAATCGATTAAATCGATATCGATCAATAACGAAAAGTAGCCTATGACACCCACCTCGCCCCGTAGTATATGTGTGCAAAGTCTGGTCTAGATCAGTTCAAAAAGGAATTTTCTATTCGAAACATACGTGCACACACATACAGACACACAGGCAAACAGACATACAGCTTTATACACGAGATTACGCACCTTTACATCAGTCGGAGCCGCAACAGTCCCGACTTCACTTGCCGGAGTAGAAACGCTAAATCCTTCATTTGGCGGGAGAGAAACGTTTGAGCCTTCATTTGCCAAAGAAGAAACGCTGAAGCTTTGATACTGATGCCTGATATACTTATAGTAAGAGAAAATACTCACATTAGAGGATTTGCAGAATTCGCTGCAGGAGTTGTAACAATAGCGGATGACTCCAGTTCATCTTCTCGAGACTTTTTTGCAGGAGGACATATCTCTGTCAAGTCGCACTGAACGCCAAAGTCGGTAAAGCTAATCGCTGATGAGGTCTGCGTGCGCTTCTCAGGTAATGGTGGACGCGGTGGCGGTGGTCTTATTTTCTCGCACTTCTTTCCTTCCATGTTCTTGGACTGTTGCGCATCCTTGGACTTGATTTTCATGAATTGCGAAGACTTTCCTTCATGGATGATGCGGGTATCGGAAGATCTAGCCTGATCCACATGGCGCACGTCCTTGGAAGAAGATGGAGCCGAAAATGACCTAGCAACAGGCGCAGGACCTCTATGGATCTGTTTCGGACTACGGTTCAGGTCGCGCCTTTCCTTCCGCATTGGAGGTGGTCTCATAGAGGAGTTATGCTAAAACAGAATAAAATACATGCAGTCGCAATTTGACCTATTGGGTAAATTACCGGAAGTTTCGTACGGTTGAGTCCATGACTTTTCATCAACTTCTCAAACTTGGGTTGTATACGCCTTGCGTATGTATCAATGTTTTTACCTGCAAATATTCTTGTTCTGTGTGGTTTCAAATAGGGATGAAAACTAAACAGCGTTCTTTCCTAAGAAATAACTCCGGTCAGAGCAGGGCTTGTATCCCCAGATCTAGATAGGAGAGAGGGAAAAGGGAGGAACTGAAGAGAGATCGCGAGGCAGATGTCGTCCGCTTTGCTAAGCAAGCGAAGATGAAGAAGGAGGTAGAGGCAGGTGCCAGACTTATCCGATTCACACGGTTCGTCCTAGTTCATCTGGTTTGTCCTAGTTCACCCGTTCGCTATTGGTCAATTAAATGTGACCAATAGCGGAGAACCGATTGAACCGGATGAGTCTGACGCGTACCAGAGCGGGAAGGGAGGTGAGAGGGGAGACAGAATACTACTTCCCTAAGGCATCGGGCAGAGTTCACGCGATTTCACTGCCCTACAATTTTCTAACAAGACAACAGTTACAAGTCCACTGCATGCCGACCTCTTGCATTTCGGTTGCGATAGTTTTCCGACACGACTACTATGAGTAAGTATCACAACCGCAAATGCAAGATGATCGGTACGCAATGGACTCGTAACTGTTGCCTTGTTTGAAGAGTCTCGAGGCGATGAAATCGCGTGGATTCTGTCCAAGGCCTAAGAGTCAATCCCGATCCAGATCAGAACAAAATTGAAGTGATGCGCACTGCATCGTGGCGATACGGATGTGTCTCCTGCATTGTATGACTCTTTCGAATTTCTTGCTCTCTGACAGTGTTTGCCCGCTAGCTTCACTGAATCTCGATTGGGACAGACTGTGGATAACCTAACTTCCGCATTTAATCCAGAGCTGATAAATATGAATCCTGAGTTGATAAATAGGTCATCAATGACGACTTTCTTATGTGGTAAGTTGTGATAATTGCTTTTTTTCTTGTTTCATGTAATCTTTCTATATTTCTTAAGAACCTATGCCTTCTTACTATTAAATTATGCTTTTGTAGTCAAATCTGGTAAAGCCTGGCCTGAATTCTTCAAGCAGCTGGTTTTCTGATCAGTTTGAACGATATCAATGAGGAAGCTAAAGAACAGCTAGATCAGAATAGCTAGAACAACTACGCACTATTTTGAAACTGCAATCGAAGTAGTGAAAAACAAAGCACAAGACAAAGTAAATTCATATCCAGAAAACAAAGACTGGGAATAGAAAACAAGAAGAGCAAGAAATCGCTGCCAAGTCAAAGACAAGAAACGCATCGAAGGTAACTCGCGCTGCGTGTGCGCCGCAAACAGGAAAATCTTTGCATTGCACTATAAGCAGAGTATGGACCGTCCTCAGAAACGAAGTGCCAGAAGATCATGTGCGAATCGACCTTACACTTATAGCCCTAGTCACCTTCAGGGCGATCCTGAAGTCTTGTATGTATGTCATCGGAAATATTGTAGTAGGGTCGATACTTAGAGGCAATGTCTCGGCAGAATTTCGTTTTCCAGTTTTTCACCTCTTCGGAGCCCTTTTACCAAGAAATCCTTATCTGGGCTTTTCAGTGCATGAGCATGGCGAAAGAGAGTTTTTTCCGAAGCTTCCGAGGTCCGCATTCAGCGAAGATACGCCGGTAGTCTTCCGCGCCCCGCCTCCCTGGTTTCGGGCCCCGCCCACTTGCACGTATCCTCCATTGAATGCGGACCTGGGAAGCTTCGGAAGAAGCTCATTTCCGCCATATTCATGCGCTGGAAAGCCCAGGAATAGGTTTTTTATGGCGATAAGGCTCCGAAAAGGTGAAGATCTGGGAGACGAGATCTGTCGAGACAATGCCTTTGAGCCACAACCCGAGTGCAGAATGTATCTACAATATCTTTTCTGAACCGGGAATAGCTTTAGATGATCTATCGCCCTCATTAGCTATACCTGCTTTCGGATTCTCGACTGTTAACTTACTTGGTTTGATGTAGGAACGTATCTTCTTCGGCCCTTCATCTTCACCATCAGATAACGGGTCATCTTGATGCAAGCGTAACTTCTTCGACTGCTGTTTCCGGATAGGCGCTACTGCGGACATTCTGACCACGTCGTGAGCCCAGTTCCTGCAAATGAAATTCCTGCGAACAGCATTACGTATCCTGGGCCATAAGTGAAGTTGAGCGTTCCACAACTTTTGCACATGGGGCAGCCAACATGAACAATTTGTGCCATCCTTATGTGTTGCATAGGTCAAATCTTTCTCATTTTCTATGTTTACGTTATAATGATATTTAGGAATTTCGAAAAAAAATGCTGAGAGCTCAGTGGATCCTAATTCTTACCTATCTATACCACTTCCAATCCAACCGAGGAATTATGCTTCGAAAAGAACAATTATATGCGCGTTGACAACCGCTGGAAACCTGTTTATTTGCAGCTATCGTTCATCTTGGTCTATACCCCTTGGGTAGAGGAACGAACACCTCAATTAGGCACTGCCTCCGCGGGCTTCTGGTCCTTTCGTCCTACTGTTGTGCATCGCGTCAAGACCAGTAAATCGCGAAGGCGATGCTTGATTGAGGTGCTCGTTCCTCTATCCCGTAGTGGCTTGGACATCATCTACCACATGACTCCCTCAACCTTCCATGGAGGCAGCCGATGTGCTTTAAAAAAAGCCCGTATTCGTCAACTTTGCGATTTTTAAGTGGTCGTTGAGAATAAGCTAGCTATATAAGCCAACGGAAATGGACTCAAATGCCGTTTTGTCCGGACAAGATCTTCAAAAAAAGGAAGGGGAACAAGCAGTGACATGTACGCTAACTTCACGCATACAAGAAGCATCTTTTTCATTTTTTCAAGCTGCTCGCTTGAAAAAATGAAAAAGAGCCGCACCACTGTGCCTCACGAAATGGTCACTCCCACACAGTTATTTAGGTTAAGAGACACGGTAGAGAGTTCTTTGAACGCGAAATTTCTTGGCGTGTTTAGACAGATCAAGTTCAAAAAAAAAAAGAGATGCGTCTTGCACTAGTGAAATTAGGTTAATCAAGTTACGAATGACATATTATATCTGCGATAAAAGTAGTGATTGACTTACGTTCTAGCTGCATTGCGCATTTTCGCACAGCTACAGTTGCACTCCTTTTCCAAGGGGTTTATCTGCAAGTAAAATGTCTGAATTAGAAAACATCGAGAACAACGTCGAAAACGATACGGCAAGTCTTCCTGACAATGTCAGGATAAGGGTTCGCAATCCTCTTAGCTGATGGTGTAGCGGTGTCTTACATAAGAGTGTTTATATCTATGGTATAAGCACAAAAAGATAAGGGAATGGCGAGGGGAGCAGCTAGGCTGCACATATGTAGAGGAGAATGGCTTGCAACTGTTGACACGATCTTATATATGCGACTGAGTGTAAACGGCTGGACAGTTGGTGATTTTCGGTGGCTACATCCAGCTATACGATTAAACAATATCCTAACAGCAGGTAGGGTGTGGATTGAGGAGCCGCCATACCTGGTACTGCATGAACATGAAGTTTTGTAAGTGACCTGATGAGTCTGCAGGATAAGTGATGGTATCTGTATAATACTAATATAATTATGTAGCTAACAGGCCGATTACAAAACAAGGATGTTCCGATGGCTAGCCAAGGAGAGATTATGTTGTCTAGAGGTGAGGCATAACGTGACATTAATGACAAACGGTGAGACCGATTCGGATAAAGTCTGTGACTAGAAGTTGTAAGCGTATGTGCATGAAGATGTGCAAGTGGCAAGCTATGTTATGAGAAGAAGATAAGATAAAGGCAAAGTATGTTATGAGAATAAAATCAACTGTTATGTACATATGAGGACGATATGCATTCCGCAGTACGGTGGATAATCTACCACCCGAGCACCGCTGACAAGTCCACTATCGAGCCTCCACAGTCCTGGCCTGCCCTTCTCTACGAGTCTCTCCACATCTCCAACGGTCCGGTCTCCACATCTCCAGCGGTCAATCAGTATCCTTTTCCACCACACGATCCGGACTTCCATGTGTACGTCATCATCATCGTGCTTCGCAGTAACTGATAAACTGTTACACTAATACTGGTGTTCGTCTTCGGGTCAGACAGCAGCTTCCGCGGCGCTACGCTTACTGACTTCATCTGCGACTAAAAGACTTGAAGACACTTTGCACACATTGTCTGAAAAGCCTCGACTCGTTCTTTCCTTCAAAGTAGAACAATCCTAGGTGAGACAGATCACAAATAGCAATTTGAGCTTGTTATCCATATCCTTGTTTTGACGATGTGTGCAAAACGCTTTCGAGTCTCTGAGTCCAGAGTCCGTTAGTACCAGAATAGATAATAAATTAACAAGGGCAAAGCCTTTCGGAAAAGTCGGAACCCTGAGTGGGAACGACATGGTTCTTTACAACTACATCCTTCCAACCTGGATTTGAGTCATACATACATACCTTATGATCCACGCTGCTGACCATTGGAAATACGCAGCATTTACAAGCTTTTTTAAAAGCCCAGAAGATCACCAAATACCAGTTGTGATGTTAACCCAACATACCGGCAGCCAAAAATGCTGTGCCACTCTCAGGGCAACTGAGAGCTCAACTTCGTTAAGAACGTTCCGCGAGTATATATACGCTAACAATCATGTTGACCTGTCAACCCGAACATCGTCCGTTTATTTGATCAGTGCTTACGGATCGGCCTCGACCACCAATCGAGATTGGCTGAACAGTGTGTTCGAATCAAAGTATGGAACTTATTTGTAGCTGCTTTCGCAGGGCAGTTCGGTTTGGAGATGCTTATATCAGGCTCAGTAATTTGGACGGTGCATCAAACTGTGCAACTATTAGTGCAACTGTTTCTGGGAGCTCACAACAAGTCGCTAGGAACGTTTATTGCAAGATTGTGTTTCTTATCTGGTGACCCCCTTGGCCCGAACTCCGCCCGCTTTACTGCGGGATGATAAATGTATAGGTCGCGTATGTCACAATAAGCAACAGTTGGATGAATAGATGCGCCCCACATATGCTCCCTCTCCCCCAACACAGCCATAACTGATTCGTTTTCAACAGCGCTGGGAAAACTCAACCACTGGAAGGAGAAAAAAGGTTGAAACAGGTTCGATAGCTGAAACTAGCTTAGTGCTTTGCACTGCAGGACCTCCACCCACATGATTCCCACCCTTTCCACCCGGCTGACCCCACTCTCCTATTTCGCAATACGCACTCATTCTCCTGTGTCAACCACCAGTGCAATAGCTCAGAGTTTGCAAGAAGGAAACACGATAAAGCCGATAAGGGCAACCGATTCACAAAGTGGATCAGCTCTCTGCCCCGCCGCTCAGAGTTTGCAAAAAATAGATATCGATCATGAGAATACCTCCACACCACCGAAAAAACACTGAAAAGAGCTTACAATGCCGCCCAAACTTGTAAGTATGCAAACTTGATCCCGATTGGAGAAATGGAATTTTCTGTTCCGAGATTATTACAGATAAACAGCACTGACAGACAAAGAGACATTCGGCTCTAAATATGTGTTTTATATACAAGGTAAGATGTAGAAAGGACACGGCTAGATAGAAATCGACGCCTGTGTCTTGATGTGGTCGTATATTTAGACTAGGCACAGAGGCCAGCTGCGTGCCGACAGCTCTATTTTGCAAAGCTTTTTAAGAGGATAAAAAACCATACTCTGTGTCGCAGCTATATGCCAATCGATTGAAACTATCGAAGTTTCCTTTCTACACGCTTGAAAACGAGACTGGAGGAATTCGAAGAGTGGTTATCCTACAACAAATTGATAGCCTATCACAACTAAAACAGACAGTGAACCCTGACCCTAATCTCTCTTCCAAGTCTTACTCTCTTTAAAGGCAGCGTCCGGGCAAAATTTCGAATGGATTTTTTTCGCTTACCTGCGATTATTCTCCCCGCTGATTCTGAAAATGCAGCTTGGACGGCACGAAAACGCCGAAAACGAGCTTCTCCAGGTTTTGAATTTTGTCGTCTGCCGCCAAGGTTGAGACGCAGAGTCTTTGTGGGACCCTACTCAGACTTTCGTTGCGTACCAGCGGCGTACCTAAATGGCTTTGCGTACCAGCGGAGTGCGATTAACGTACCAACGGCGTTCCTTAATGCGCCCTACCAGCGGCGTACCGTCTTTTGGCGAGCGGCGTTCCATCAACCCAAGCAAGCGAGCGGCGTCCCATCACATTACCCTACGCTGTAAGCGTAGGCCGTACCCGTATGGGATACGACGCAGTGGTTGGGCCGCCTCAGCATTTTAGTGGTTGGCTAACACTTCTCGGCACTTGGCAAAGGAATATGATTGAGTTGTTGTTCTTATTGAGTGACCTGATAACACCTTAGCTGGTGTTGTAGGGGTGGCCCACAATCCCCCGATTTCGATTCAATGAAGTCCATCGATCGAAATAGCAGGAAATTTTGCGCTGATTTCGGCTTCATAAAATATAACGATATAGCAATTTTCAAACCAACTAATGCTGCAATTAGTACGTAATCAAAAATCGGGTGAACATGCGGTCCGAAGGCGTACCCTCTTCGCGTACCAGCGGCGTACCATTCTCCTGCCAGCGGAGTTCCACAGCGTACCAGCGGCGTGCGACTGCCCTACCAGCGGCGTTCGCGTGCTGCGCTCAGAGGACAGTCGAACGCCGCTGGTACGCAACGAAAGTCGGAGTAGGCATTGACTGGCGGTATGCGCACTCTGGCTTATCGAACTAACTCGTCCCGATCGCCGGGGCGTTCCGGTCGCCACTTCTGAAGCGGATTTCTCGCTTCAGAAGCAACTTAATGCATTGCCACTTGGACAAGAGCCTTACCAGGACGGGCGCCCCGGTACTCTACATTTTCGTATCTGCCCGGACGCTGCCTTTAACACGTTGACGACAGCGTGCATTTTTAGCTGTCTGTCTTGTGGGACAGTGCCCTCTACAGTAAGTTGAGTATTTTTAGCTGAAACCAAGCAGGCATTCATTTGCAGTATCCCTATAGTGATTTTGAGAAGCAGCTAAGAAACGCGGAAGTAATTCCTAGGAATAAAGCATGATGGAACTTCTACAACCACAGCCATTGCATGACCCACCATGTGGGGCACATTGTCGTCAATTTGTTAATATACGGTCTACATAATAGGTCCTGCAGTACGATTAACGTGACTCCTCTATAGATTAGATGAGAGAATCAAGAATGCAATCTAGCTATTACCATATAAAAGCTTTCGGCTTAAGCATGAACGGTTATTTTTTAGACATGAGGTGGAAGACTTGGAGACTATAAGCCTTCAGCTAAACAAAAATATTTGCAAGATGCTGTGTGCCGTATGCCCTCACTGTGAAACGGGTTAGATAGTTCGTAATTTAAACGCAGCGTCCAGGCAGATCTGGACCTATGGGGTACTTACGTGAAAAGTACTTTTGGGGCCCTAACTAAGGCACTGCCTAAACGTCAGCGCAGGTAGTGGTCTGACGACTGAGATATTTCGAAACTGGACCTTCGAAACTGGACCCCGCAATCGTATTCACATGGATTCATGACAGTTTCGCGCCAGGACGTTTTGCGCCATGAATCCATGCGAAATACGATCGCGGGGTCCAGTTTCGAGAGGAATATCTCAGCCGTTAGAGCATCATCCGAGCTGCCGGTTGGGCAGTGGCTTGGTTAGGGCACCAAAATTACTATCCAAGTGTGATCCCCATGTGTCCAGACTTGCCTGGACGCTGCCTTTAATTCGTAGTGTGAGGGTATGTTATTTAGTATCTTGAAACAGTCGTTTTTGGCAGATTACAATATAGCAAAGCAGTAAGAGGTTTGCAAGGAGATACGCAAAGTGTTGTCACTTCCAAGGCGCTGCCTTACCACGGTGGAGAATTGTAGATGGCTGATACAACGAACTGATTCAAAACAGACAAGGACAAACTAATCAGATTTGTAACACTAATCATAGGATAAGAGTTGGGGCATACCTCTAACCAAGCTAAAGCAAAACAATGCAAGAGATTAGTTACACAAATACGGCGATGACTGACCCCGCACACCCTCGCAACAGATATTATGACATTGTTATAAACAGTGCCGCCTATGGAGTGTATACGCTGCAATATGCTCTAGGCTAATACGAAAGAAAGCCGATAACCTATACAGAACGTGTTAGGATTAGCGTAAAATGTTCCTTCTAGAAATTGAAGGACGACTGACAACACTTCTCAAGAAAGCGTTTAGTGTGTGCCATGTGTGAAGTTGGAAACTGCCACAGAAAGAAGAAGCGAGCAGTCTTTGTGCTAGCCTCTCGTTGTCCTCGTTCACATGATACCGTAAACAACTGTCGGCTCTCTACAGTCAAGCACAGTCCCTCCCCCCGCTGTTAAATCTGGTGATACTCCGTAGATAGGGTTCAAACAACTTACACATTGGAAAAACCATTTTGCACTTACTGTTTTCGCCCAATACATGCATCACCCTCCTCCATAAAATCGGAAGGTAATTTGAAAAGATGGGCTAAATCCACATTACCATTATTGCAGCTCAGCTTTTTAAAACAGCACGAGGCAACACCAATATGCAAGCAAAAAATTTCACATGTTCTTGACTGTTTTAATGGTTTTGGAACTCTGCCATTTTCAAGTCTGAGGCTAGGGCAAAGTATGGGAAAAAGTTGTTAACTGCGAGAGAGAGAGAGAGAGAGATACGGATATGTAATAGCTGCGATAACCTGGGACTTTTTGCAAAACAACGATGCATGAACATGAACGAGGATAATTCTCCACAGACTGGATTTGTGAACAAAGCACAACTAACTTTCTAGTTAGTAAGCTTTTGTAACACAAAGTTAGCCACTGTTGATAAATAGGATGATTGCTGACAGTTAGGTCTTGCATAACGTCTGGGTCTCGTGTATGTTCTGATAAGATTCAAAAAACTACAGTTCAATGACTGAGAATAGGATCAAAAAGGAAAAAGGGAATATACATTACTAACTTCGAATCTAAGAATACGTATGTTTTCACTACTGCATGCAACTAATTCCTAAACAAACAAATCTAATTGCCGAAACTTCATCGAAAGTTTTGTCTCTATCCATTGTTTTGAAATTTCATCAGCTTCAAATCTGTGGATGGAAGTGCGAAAATGGTTGCTTGCGTGAGGAACAGGAATATTCGTGACAACTGCAATTATCTATGACCTTTACACGGCAGCGATGCATGAATACATACGAAGATGACTTTGCACAGGCCGGATATGTGAATATTAGCGCAAGCAACTTTCCAATTGCTTGATGGCTTTTGCATGAGGGAAGACAGTACAGTCTTACAGAACTATTGCTGACTAAATCTCGCATAAGCAGCGATCTCTTAATTGCAAATAAGACTCAAAAATTGTTATCAGTGATTATTAATAGGATCAATTTCGAGAAAAGAAACACGGAATACCATAACAAAATATAAGGAAAAGCAACCAATTCAAAAGCACGACAAGTGTACTAAAGAATTTATACAAACGTTCAAACCTTGCACACGTGAATAATCTACATACTCAAACCTAAATTTTGAATCCATTCGCTAGGTTTGCCATGAGATTCATTGAAATTATGTTCGAGTCCTATAGTCCAGTTTGGATTGATGGATTTTAGCATCTCGAATACATATTCGTAATCGACTTCACCAGCTGTAATGGGTTCATCGCGAGAAGGTACTTGTGCCACTTGTATGTAGCCTGAAAACAGTCGCAGAATGATCGAAACTAAAAATAATACAAACAAACCTATAAGGTCCTTATATTTTTTAATTGTTGCGGTGATTTGACCACATATTTGCTGCGCATGAAATACGTCCTGGAATGTGGAAGGCATTGATACGGCTCCGAATGTAAGCCAAAGCTAAATTCTGCTTCTCCCTTTTCGCCTACTGCTTCGGAACAACTCGCTTACCGATCAGTTTTATTTCCATCACCATACAGTTAAAAGTGTTTTGAAATCTCAATGGAGCATGCTATTTTTAGTAGCTTAGGGATGCAGCTGTCAGGATAAGAGTCGCAATTCCCTTACTTGATTAGCGTATTAGCTGGTAATGATTATTTTGTCACAGAGCATATAATCCATGGGAGCCGATAAAGGAAAGAAGCACCAGGCAGCGGGAAATGAAGGAACAGTGTTGGTCGCTAGAGCAAAGTCTTACGTAATGGCCGATATTGGCAGTCTTCGTAAGGCCGCAGGCCAGCCCGACCACCTACGCAATCTCGTGATAGTAAACAACGAGATGCGAAGAGAGAGAGGGCAGCAGCTATCATGGTTGCCGAATGTAACTACAAAGAGCCGGCATACCACATGCTGTTTTTGTTCTCGGAAATTACACTACAGATTGCCGATGTGAGCTAAAGCTTACGTACGAGTCTTACATGCCCCATCAATCCATAACATCATGAAATGAGCTGAAATTATAAGATAGAATCCTACAGATCTCTCGCGCCAGGACTGATGTGATACAAATCAGCCAACATGTGGTACCAAATCCTATTTCTCGACATGCAATCTAGTGCTGGATCCTAAGAAGAAATCTTTTTTCCAAACAATAGTGACTTACATACTGCATCTTCAAATTTGGCATTGCTACCGCATCAATCACAGCTTTGGCTGAACAAATGACATTTACTTGAAAGTGAAATTCTGGTTGCATACCTTGCTCATAGGTAGACAGAAAATAACCCGGAATAGAGTAGTGGTTTATAGGCTCAATTAGACACATCAAATTTGCCTGAAAGTTCGCCAATATCATAAATAGAAAAACTTCGAAGAAATTTGCCATAGGCATCCACCATACTAGATCCTCTTGTTCCACTTAATCCGCTTCTTGCGAAACGCGCACACACAGCAGTTTGTCATTTGGCGCCGTGTAAGTGTAAAGAAATTCTACATGGATGCGCAAATTCGCTGTAAGCGATGCCAATTGACAAATTAGTGGGGCGCGTTTTGCACGAAGCGGATCAAGTGGATCAAGAGGATCAAGTATGACGGGTGCCTTAGAGAAGGAGAGAAACAGCTGGGGTGGCAGATGGATAAAACCTTCCGTGCATTTCCAAATTTGCCGCAATACAACGTCATTAGGGCCTGTAGGAGAATGAAGCAACACATACAAACTAACCTCACCGAGTTTGTTTGCAGCAAAAGCTACGTTTTCTTGATAAAGCTTCGACACGTCTCCATCATTCTGGGCAGGAATTCCAGCCATGACGTGTACTCTATAACAGCAGGGCTAAAGATGCATGCATTTCGTTGCGTGTCCAAAGCTACAACCTCACTTGTCACAGCTCAGCGTCTTCGCATATTGTATAGCTGTGCTTATACTGTCTTGAAACTCTTTCTTATGAGCAGGCAATGAAGCCAAACCTCGGAATCCTTTGGACCACTCACCTAAAAAGCTGAGACATAGTCGTTGAGTAATAGCGAAACATTCAAGTATATGAACCAGAATACAACATAGCACTTCAACTACTGCGTGTTCCATACTTCAAAGCATTCCTGAAAGAGTTTTCATAGGAAACAAAGACATGTGCAACTTCATTCAAAAACACTACAATGTAGTATTCATCGGCGTTTTTTAATTTGAACATGCACAGTTGCCAACTCAATCGTTGCTTATTGTTACGTCAGAAAGGCCTGTCACTTCAATTTATGAACAAAGAATAAGAGATCTAGTACAAAGGTAACGATGACAATAACCCTACCTGCTACAATAGATATGCACCTCCAGGGTTTGTTAATTCAAGGTTCGTAACCAGAAAAAACCTACTCAGACAAAATCTTCTTGTCATTTCTTAGACCCCGGCCCCTGCCCCACGCGGTATTTTCAGAATTTCTTTACTAATACTATATTCTCTCTTCCAACATCATACCTCTAGGTAAGTTTATAACCAACTGCTCACATTTTCATTACTAGGACGAAGTTTGGATCGCTTTCTAAATTCGCAGAAAATGAGTGAAAAATTTTCAAGTGCGTTCTCTGACAATTCACTTTACAAAAAACGACCTTGGAGTTGTGAAGGGCGGCACTTTTGAAGACACAGGCTATACAAACACTTAAACATGCACCCCTTCAGTTCAGTAAATCAATGGAAAGTAAGATGAAGCGGGAATTTTGAGAAAAGAAATAAGATAAAATGAGAATGCGAGAACTAAGGAACATTCTCAAAACGGATAGAAAAACCATATCAAGCAAGAAAACTAACACAGATGAAAGGAATGGGAAAGAAGATTAGACATATGTACCTGCTGGCGCATTGATAAGAGTATGCGAAAGACCAAGTGAATCGGCAGTTTTCTTCAGATCTTCAGCCTTCTCAGAATATGGTAAGGCCACTTCTACTTGGCGAAAACCAGCAGCGGCTGCTGCTTTGTACCTAAAAAATCGAAAAGTAGCAAAGCCTGCGCGGGAAGCAAAATCAATACCTTTGGAGGAGCGGAAGCTCCGGATGAAACATGTTCAGATTAACGGCAACCCGCATCCTGACAAAGATTAATGTCGCTGAAGAAGGCCGCCCTGCAACTTGCAAAATGTTCGTCTGTTTCCTGGTTCAGTACGTGATTCCACCATTGCCGCTCTGAAGAGATTATCGTGATTCAAAAATGAAGGCAAAGTGCATTTCTGCCCGCATAGCAGTAGGACTTTTGATACTGGTCTTACTACATAGTTCAAAGAAATGAGTTGTAGACAAACATAAAAATTTCAACCATCGTGATGAAAAGTTTCAGTTATTTTTGTTATTTTCGAACAAGGAATATGAGTGGTGTAAACCAGAGTCTATGTTTACGAGTGCTTTGAATTCAGGAAAAACTATCTGCTCGGCTATGTCAAAGAAAATTTGTCGATATGCAACTTTGGGACCCAGAAAATAATTTGTACAGCAGTCGAATAGCAGTGATTATGCATGATATAGATAGAATATGCAGAGACGGTAGGGTCATATTGATATCAGCAGCGAATAGAGTAGAAAAAGAATTATTGTGAATATAGCAGACGAAATTCAGCCACATAAAAGTAAATCAGATAGCACATTTCCACTATTAGAGGTGGAACATTTGCCCAAAGCATTGAAGTAATGTCAAGAAGTTCCTTTTTTATTGTTTCCCAAGCCTCGCTGTGGGAAATGTGGGAAACATGGTGGAGAAAAAAGCGGCAAAAAAGTAAAAAAAAATAAAAAAAGTCATGAACACAAACGAAATAAGACACAGATGGTAATAAAATAGCGCAATAAAAGATGACCTCACTTCACTTTGCTTGCTGCACAAACAGCAAGCATCCATTTCTCTTCTCCTTCCTGACTTTCGGTCAAAGTTTGTCCATGCGCTTTCCAGCTGCAACCTTCGTGCGGTGGCTAATCAAGTTCCGTTTCCGCTTTCACGCCAGCAGCTGTGCGATATCAATCAACATTCTCGCTCTGATTCCCAAATATTTAGTACCAGTCCAAAGCGCCGCTTCGCGGCGCTTTGGACTGGCTGTGTGTGTGGAGTGGGATGTGTCAAAAGTATTGTGGCCTTAGAAGTGTTTATAGGGAAATTGAGTAGTCATGCATGGTAAGTTTTGAAAGGATGTGGGAGATAGTAATGTAGGTGAAGGAATTTCAAACCGACAGATGATCAGAAAAATGCGTCCGTTAAATTAAAGAACAGATTTAATGCAAAGTGTTTTTTCGTGATCCGACGTTGCTGATCTCCAGCAGACAAAGTGTAAGACGAAAATTCTACATTACCAAGACATATGACTTGTACGATGAATAAGTCTGTAGGCGAGAGCACCTGCAATTTGTGTTTTGAAGCGAATCAGAGAATACTGAGGCATATCAACAAAACCCACCGCGCACTCTTCTTAGCTGTGAGTTTTTCCTTTCTTTTTTGCATGAGCAGAGACACGTACAGTTTGGAAGCAAATCGTGTAAAGTGCGCTGATTTCGCGGACTTCCGTATCTTGCTTGCGAATGAGGTAGAGGAAATAAACTGTAATTGAAAAAAATATTGAACCACAACTCAGTAAAACCCACCCTGCACTGTTTTTGAGTTTTCTCTCTTGTTTGCGCATGGGCACGTACACGTTCATGTTTGCTGGAAAATGTGAATTAATGAAACTCAATGACTTTGTTTTGCCGTACCTTGCTTGCGGACTCTGTTGACTTTCTTGCAATGAACACGCAGGAAAATTGTGCATCGTGAAGGAACAAATCAAACTGGCACAATCTTGATTTCGGCATTTAATCTTTGAGCTTTGAACGCCGTTAACTGAGGACTGTTTTTATCACGACGTTCCTCACTCTTTCCTCTTTCTTATACACTTTGACTCCTTCTTTACTTCGACATCTCGATAAGGCGACGTATAATTGTCCATGTGAAAATATTTCCGTTCTAAGGGAGATACCCACTTTCGTGAAACTCTGGCCTTGAGCTTTATTTATTGTCATTGCAAATGACAAACGAACAGGAAATTGCGTCCTTCTCAATCGAAACGGTACACCTTTGTCTGTAAAGTTGTCGATACGTGGTATTAGGGCCCATTTTCCTTTCCGATCTCCTGATGCAAATCTACATCCCAGAACAAAACGTTTGAAGTGTGTGACAATCAGTCTTGTTCCATTGCACAATCCATTTCGAACATCAAGATTCCTCAAAAGCATGACTATAGCGCCTTCTTTTAACCTTAGTTTGTGTGGAGGCATTCCTGTTGGGGTGAGACTGTTGAGAAATTCGCTGGTAAAATCGTTTTGCGGTTCATCGCTAATCACATCGTCTACACTGTAGTATTCGTGAAGCTGTCCTGGGAGTTTATCCAAAACTTCTTCATTGATTTCATGTACGTCGATATTTCGAGGTGCCAGAATCGCACGTTCACTCAAAGTGTGGAAGTCTGTCAACAGATCACCGAAAACATCGTCTATGAGATTGCCATTAGAGACTATTTCTGCTGGAATCTCTATTCGTCCCATTTCGTCTTCTTCTACCTCTCCATTTCCAACTCTCAGCAAAAAATCGCACCAAGAAGAGCCAGATTCTGCGGATCTCATGTTGACTGAAAGCTGATGCATGCGAAACAACTCCCAGAGGTCGCTATTTTTTACGCATGCATCAACCATATCAGCATCCCTTCCACGCTCTATGATAGGCAACACCTGTCGGAAGTCCCCGCCAAAGACTACAGTCTTTCCTCCAAAATTCTTAGTGTTGCACATCAGATCCTGAAAAAGACGATTGACTGCCTTCAAAGCTGATTTTGAAACCATGCTGATTTCATCCCAGATGATTATATCCGCTTCTTTTAGAGGTGTGGCCTCTTTAGCTTCTCGTCTCATTGTGCTCTCCTGATTTCCAGATCTCATATTCAGCTTGAATGTTGAGCAGGCTGTCCTGCCTTCAGGTAACAAATTTGCTGCAATTCCTGTCCACGCTACACAGATGATAGACTTGTGCTTCCCCTTCAACATATGGTATAAGGCGTTGTAAAGATAGGTTTTTCCACTGCCTCCAGGACCGTCGACAAAGTGTAGCTTAGGCGCATCCAAATCAAAGGAAGCTAGAATACTGTCTGCCGTTGACTTCTGTTGCCGATTGAGGCACTGATACATTTCCCTGCCCTTCTTCTCGTGAGACGCGTAGTCAGTTTGGTCCTCTAGCACCGGTCGAATGTGTGTAGGTGGAGTGATACTGACAGAAAGGTCGTAACGCAGTATTTGCAGTTTATCATATAGATCGTAGTACGCAAGTGCTTCGGCATCAGAGGCTGTAGCTCCCCCATGAGTAAAATCTTCAGCCATATCAGCCTTGAAGCGATCGTATAGGTGTCGTGGATTAGAAACTTCACAGAATGCCAGCATATAACTGAACAACGCCCTCAATTGCGAAGGCATTTGAAATTGAGTAGCTTCCTCCAAACAGCTCTCGTAATGCGAGTCGTCACGCAGAAATCCGAGAGCTCTCGCTGCATCTAAAAATGTGGGATGTACATTTCCTTCGACAGTGCGAAGGTCCTCGAAAGAATGCATGTTCTTCCGATGAAGGAGCAAGATACGTAAAGCGAATCTCTCTGGTTCTGCTGGAGACACCATATACATGCGACCAATCTGGCGATTTCCTCTTCCCCTTCTTTTCCATTTACGTGCGTTCACAAAGGTGAAGTGCTCAGGCAGCTGATGGTAGTAAAGATTGCGAGCATCTACACCATCACATACAATGTTCTCGTTTTCCATAAGCTCGTATTCGATGTTAAGCTTGAACCAAGCTGTTAACATGGAGTCTTTGTTTGCCTCGCGTTCTGCTGCTTCTCGTTCTCCACCTGATTGAAAAGTCACCATTTGGAAGTCGGGAAGGTGTACGGGAAGACGGTAGACAGTAGCGGATTTGAATTGGCATCCGAACATGAAAATGTGATGGAGTGCTTCTGGTGAGCATACGTAGCGAGCGTCCAGGTGAGCTCTGATTTCGTCAGATCGTCGAATGGGATCCTGCTGCAGCAGTCGTAAAGCAGCTCGATCCGGACCTTTGTATACGTACTTATAAAGGTACTTGACCGCTTGCACATAACCGCAAATCTCAAGATTTATGTGAGCGTTCAAAAGCAGCAACAGATACGGATTATAAGGCACAACGTGCCTGTTGTCGAACGTTTCGTCTCTAATCGTTACTGTGCGGCCGTCGTTAGGCCTTCTATAATTGGGGTAACCGTTTACATCAACGTCAGTTGTGTCTCGAAACTCCTTTGGGAAACGTTTTGAGCACTCCCCATTTATCATGCATGGTGCATTCAAATTGGCTGTCCCACAGCGACGGTGGATCATGTTCCTTGCTACTATGCTGAGAAGACGGGGACTGTCCGTGGCACTTGGAAGACACGCTTGAACGGCTGCATCGACATTCTCGCTGGTCCTTGGTTTCGAATCTGCGGCCATAATGAGAAGCATATGGCAATGAGGTAGACCTCGTTTTTGCCACTCTACGATCCCAACATAAGCTGCTACACGCCCTAAGACCTTCTTCTCGAATAAATGATTTTGCAAAACTTCCAATTTCCGATTGAACACGCGAGTTACCAAATCAGGTCGATCGGAGGAACATTGGCCAGGATGCAGATTTTCAGTTATCTCTTTCCATTTAGGATTGCAAGTAAATGTTAAGAAATAGTCCGGCTTTCCATATTTTGCCACAATGGCCATCGCGTCTTGATAAGCCTGATGCATAGCGCGGGGGCTGCCTTGAAATGAAGACGGTAGGATTATCCGCTGACCTGGTGGCCCATCTGTGTCATCTCTAGCCAAGTGATCCATAAGCCCTTTGTAGCTGTCGACTCGAAGTTCCATCTGATGTGTTCGGGCATAATTTAGTCTATTTTGTTCAATCTTCACATATGCGTCAACGACAAACTGCTGCATAAGCTTCCCAGCATAATGAAGTGGGTTGAAAGACCGGCGCACTGCAAGCAAATTCGAGTAAAACTCTCGCTGAGTTAATCTTGTTCGGATGCGCGTACTCGGATTCTTCTTCAAATCAACATGCCATCCCTGTCCTCCTCTAGGAAATATCAAGGGGTAAGTTAGGGGATCGCAGCAACCGTCAATGTCTCGAATTTTCTGCAAACCGCCTCTTCTGTAGTGGATTGCTAGAGAGCGACTTGCCGGAACATCGTTGTCTTCACCTACGTAGACAACAGCGATCTCGCTTGAGGCAGGGACATTGTAGCGACGACGATCCAGACTATCGCTGTCATCAAAAACCATGCGAATTGTAGGTGTTTGCCTCTTTTCAATGACAGCTCGTTGTTCTTCTTCCGCAGCCACATCTCCCATCATTTTGAATGAAGCAGCATAACTGTTATGGGAGTGCAACCACGATGTTAATTGCTGCATCACAGTTGCATTACAATTTGCATTAGCTGGGTTTCCAATTCTTTCGGCGGCCGCAGCGTCCGTGTCTAGTATGTATATTTGTCCGAATAGTGGACGAAGTCCTTTTTCTGGTCTTGCGGGACCGACGTAATGGTATACTTGGCCGTGAATTCGGTAGCAGTAAGGTCCGAAGCCACGAGGAGTGTCCACTTGAGCACCCATTGAAGCCATGGCAAGGGCACTATTATAAGACCGAATATGCATACGGAAGTTTTTCGAGAGATCACTCGTTCCGGTGTAGAGGGAAAGGAAGAGCTCCGGGAAGTTTGAAAAAAAATCCAAAGAGATGTTTCCAAAATTGCAGCACATGTTGAAGCAACCGTTCCTAGGTTTAGCCTCGCCAGGAAAATAGAGAGCTGCGCAGTGACTGCAGCTCACGTTGAGAACTCCTAAGTAGTTTTCCTCTACGTTAATCCCAGTCAAAGCTATGCCCAAGTTTGGAGGCGATCTGCCCCGGCGCTGCTCATTACCTCGAGCTAACCTCATCTAAAACATTGCTTTACTCAATAAGCACAACGGTTCATATAACCTGACCTGAATCGCAGACTGATCTGTAGCTGTGTTCAAAGACTCACTGATCGCAATTCTTGGGGGAGGATACTTGAAATACTAAGTAATTTAACTCAAAACATGTGCATTACCCAAGCTCACCTCGGTTCCGTACGTAGTCGAAGAGATCTCACTGGGAAGTGATATAACCTCGCAATCTTCGTGCCCTCTTACTGGACTTCGGTGAAATGTGAAATTGAGAGTATTTTCATCTACGTCATTCAAGTTTGCGCGAGGGACCTGTAAAAACGTGGATTAAGCGCAGCACTTGAACTTTTCTGAAGAGGTCTTGCTGCTATATACCTGCGCAGTCGAATCCTTCAAGAATACAGTGGACGCAATCGCTGGAGTTCTCACAAAGATGCTCTTAAAAAGTAGACTTGAGATATCTGAGTTTGCAACACTCACAAACATAAAAAGTTCATCAAAAGCAATTTGAAAAAAAAGTTAATTATTACTTCATGGTTGTTAGAATTCGATTCACTTTCTATCTGTGAGGTTTTCAGTATGCGTTGGTTGCGGATTGCGCTAGTATTCTCTTGCTCAGATCGCTCAAACGATGTTACGCTCTGAATTCAAAACGTAAAGGCTTCAACCAATTTTTCGTTTTTGAAACTTCATCTGCCATTTCCTCTATAGATATATTGCTGGAGAAACATGAAGAAGTTGCACCCGGAACGCTTTCCTAAAAAATTACATGTTGTAGTCGAAACTTTCTGAAATATGAACTAACCACGAGTTCGGAATTATCTAGAATGGAAGTACTCGGAACGCAATCATCTTCTTCTAATTGCTGTGGTCGAGGACGCTTCCGAGGTTTTTGTTCAGTGTTTTCATGAGATGCCGCCGCAGGCTGTGCTTGCATCTCATCTACTCGCGTATGTGATCGCAGTACTCGCTTCTCAATAGCAGCAGCTGCCCTTATTTTCCTAATTCTTGCAGCATTGCTAGCAAGACGGTCGGCTCTGCTCTCTTCGGATTCAGCAGACCTCCTTAGTTTGGTCCTCTCTGCATTGACTGAGAGACGTAGCTTGCGCTCGCTTTCAGTTTCGTTGGATCTCCTCAAATTTGCTCGTTCTAGTTCAGCAGCAACACGTAGGTCGTGCGCAACTTGGGTTTCCGTAGATCTTCTGTGTGCATCCTTTTCAGCTTTTGTTAGAGAAAGATTTGAATGCTTTTTCGAAGCTTCCAAAATTGAAGTTGTGGCATTGCTTCCATCCACCTGCTGCTGTGAATCCGTCTAGAACTTATCGCTGCGAACATTTATTGTTATTAGCTGCCATGAATTTTACCTGTTCAGCCAAGCAGGCGCGAACGTCGTTTTGTATGAAATCATTACTGGGCCGTGGAAGCATTGTAGAATCTCTAGTGGCCTTGATGTAGTGTGAAGCTTGTGTCTGAAGTCTGTTACATTGATATCTCGAAAGAAAATCCTGATCATAAAATAACAAAACCTGATTTGTCATACTACTTGTAGACATAGTGGCAGATTCAGAAGGAAAAGATTGACTTGAAAGAGTTTCCTAAAAGTTTTCCGAAATTTCGGAAGCCCCAAAAATGCATAACCCGCAATTTCGAATTTTTCTAAAAGTGTCATACCTGCGCTGCAGTTATGTTTTCCATAACGTGTGGTCGAGTTGCTGTCACGGAGTACTATTCAGTAGTACTGCAATGCAAGCTTTTATAGGCTATTGCACGACGAAGGCGCAATATTTTTGGGCGCGAACGCGGCTCTAATAGGCGCAGAGCGCATAAAGCGCACGATTCACAACGGTAAAGATAAACGCGCGCCGCGTTCGCGCCCGCCCATCTAATAATCTTCTGCGCCTTCGGCATTCAGTAGCCTTTAGAGTTATAAATTTCGTAAGGCGGCTGGTATCAGCTGGTATCTTACCTGTCGGGCTTTTTTGTGAGAACGTGCGTAAATATCAGAACGGATTGAAGCGCAGCATTATAAAAAAAACGTTGTGATGCAAAGATTGTTGATGCAAAGAAATGCAAATTTGCGAAAGCAATAATTTAAATTTGAAGGGCATATGACGCATGGAAAGCTAGGACTTTGGTTGGAATATTCTCAGCTTTTTACAAAGGGCATTAACAGAGAACCTTGAAAACATTGGAAAGAAGAATGTTTATTTGACTGTAGAGAAAATCAAGCTATATATACAGCGTATACTCACAAAATCAGTTCAAATAGCATGCAATAATTTTTTTTAAACGCGATTTTTCGGCTTTTTTAGGCGCACAGTAAAAACTGTGATGAAGTAAAATGCACTTTTGAAACTTGTTTTGGGTAGTAGACATTTGCGGCGCGGATAATGTCTGTGAAATGTGTTGACAATTGTGAGAAATGTTCAACAGATCTTGAGAAGTCTTTTTGAATTTTATAACAACTACTGTGCGTTTGACAAATAACGGAAAATTATTATTCCTGATCTCGTAAATACATCTCTGTAACATACATTAGGAATGATGTCTTATGAAGCGCTTATCTAGAATTACATTTATGTAGACCGTTTTTGAAAAAGGGAAGCAGAACGGTATAGAGTCAACAAAAACGGTTTTCGCAATTTCTTTGAAAAAAAACTTTGCAATCGAAATTCGAAAAATTGCAACTCTCACTGACAATTTTTGTTTGAATAACACACGCATTCCAAACAAAGTGCTCAGTTATAAAAATCATTGATAAAGACTGTCCGAAGAAGTAACGGTATTTTCGAGAAACTTCTAAAAACCAATTTAGTGCAATTTGTCTGAGATAAATACATCTACTAAGCATTTCATAGAAAATATTTGGAAAAGTTCAACTTTCTTGGTGAGGCACGTTGACGAAAAAATTTGAAAAACAAAGTAAATCCATTGAACAAAGATTTGGCTCAACTCTTCCACAATAAGGAAACATACTGAGCACTGAAAATGAAATATGAGAGACAACAATGTTCTGCTGAAATTGGCAACTTTTTGAAAAACTTATGGTGCACTGTCAAAAGAAAGACAAAATAGACTAAATTCGCCGCCGCTTGTTGTGACTTGAAAAACGCTAGTTATCTGATGGAAATCTCAAAAGAGTTCGTACTCATATCAGAGGCTTGAGAAATAAAATTTTTTATTCATTCAGGAATCATCAGCGATAGTCAAACATGTTAAGATATTCAGATGTTACACAGTAAGATGTTTTTTGCGAGTCACTGTGGACTGAAAAAGCTAACTGTCTCCTATATGAAATTTGGAAATTCGAGCTTTTAGTCAAAGGATGGATAAATTAAAAAGATAAAATTATATTTGAGTAATAAGTAATGTTGGAGGATTATAATGAAAATGATCTAAGTAAAATTGTAAACCAACCTGTTCCAATTCAATGAAAGTTGAGTTGCTTTTGTAAGTGTCGAAGCGATTCGAACTATACGAAAAGTAGCTTGTCTAGTGATTTGTTTTTTGGGTCATGCCATTTGATCAACATCGTCTAAGACAGGCATCACTACCACTGTGATGTTTGGTTATGCCATTTGACCAACATCGTCTAAGACAGGCATCACTACTATTGTGATCGTTTTTTGGGTTATGCCGTTTGATCAACACCGTCTAAGACAGGGATCACTACCATTGTGAGTCATCAGCTCGGTACGCTCGCACCGGCGCAAAACGACATACATGTTTACACCTCTGGCGCGACTGTTGACGTCAGATGGGGGTGCTTCCGCTTTATATATAGTATGATCATTTAATCTGGGAAGGGCGTTCCGGCACGTAGCTACTGGGGTTAAAGCAAAGCCCCTTTGTATTAGCTGAAGCTTTAGAAAGTTTCGTCCTTTTCGGAGTCACTTCTTACATGCACTGTGAAGGACAGAAGGTAGAAACTTCGAACTGAAACTGAGCCCATTTCAGAAACTCCAACATCATCGTAAAGAAAGAAGGAAAGCAAGACGGAAGAGAAAATAAGAGCTAAGTAGAAAATCAAAATTTAATAAACTTGACGCTCAAGTTATTCGAGTTAGAGCGCGATACTCAGCAAAGCGATTTCTCGTACAGTGGAGCAAAACAGAGGAGAGGCAGTGATTTGGGTTGGTCCTTTGCAGAAGGATAGATCCTGCGCTGGGGAAGGGTGGAGGAGCGAACACCTCGCTTAGGTAGGTGCCAGAGTAAGCGAATATTTTGTTCAGGTTGGGGTCTCGCGCAGAATTGACGTCACTTGGATTGACGCCAGCATGGTGAGAGACGTCAATTCTGCGCGGGACCCCAACTTGAACAAAATATTCGCTTAGGCTGCGTTCATACTGATTACGAAATCCGGGAACAGTCCCAGCACAACGCTCAGTTTGAGCACTGTGCTGGAACTGTTCCCGGATTTCGTAATCAGTATGAACGCAGCCTTACTCTGGCACCTACCTTAGGCACCGCCTCCGCGGACCACTGGTCCAACACGATGCACAACAATAGGACGAAAGGACCAGCAGCCCGCGGAGGCGATGCCTAATTGAGGCGTTCGTTCCTCTACCCTGCGCTGGGGAAGACTTTAGGTTGAGAAATCAGGAAACCACGTGAACTTGAAAATTCAGAGTCTGTCTCAACCGATGTAGGCCAAAGCATTCATACAGCAGCGAATCCGCTCCGCTGGAGAATTTGCAAAAGCACAGCGCTGCCTCTTCCAACATAGGAAGACAAAGAGGCATAAGCAGTTGTTGTGAGCAAATGACAGAAAGGCTTAATAATCCCTTCTAAGGCTTACGACCATAAAAATCCCAACGATAAATTTAACCGAGTCTTCCGTTAAACGTAGCGTCCAGGCAGATCTAGACCTATAGGGATTTTACGTGGAAAGTAATTCTAGGGCCCTAGTTAAAGCGCTGCCCAAGCAGCAGTGCAGGTGACTCACTAACCGCTGAGATATAGCCTCCAAACCGGACCCCAGGAAGTGTATGTCAAGAGGCGCGATTTTTATTGCCAGTTGGATACCAAATACCACATAATAAGTGTTCTACAACTTTCTAAAAGTATATGAATTTAAGAAGACATCTTATCCTACTCTATATAAAGCGCAAGCACCCCCATGTGAGTCAGCGCGTCTGTATGTCCACGTAAACATGTCTGTATATGCGCCCCAAAGAGCGATCAAGAAATGATCCTTAACATTCGCCAGACGGTCATACACCGCGTAAACAACTGATGTCGACTCCAAAGAGCGATCAAGAAGTGATCTTTGGCATTCGCCAGCCCATATATACGCAAACGACTGATGTTGACTCCAAAGAGCGATCGAGAAGTGATCCTTGGCATTCGCCAGGCCATATACTGCGCAAACATTTAAGAGTTTCCAGAAAATTCACAACGGTATCATGGTTGTGGGTACAAAAGTACAGTCTAACATGTTGACTGATCAGTCTCTCTCTACATTACTCCAGTTAGGCTTCCAAACCATCGACACACACGATTTCAAATTTGTCAGAATCTTCTGCCGATTTGCTACAGTTTTTTCACTTGCTCTGGCATCAACGCGCACCATTCAATGTTTCAATTTTGCTTTCAAAATGACATACAAATTCAACAAATTATGCTAAGGTTTTGAGTGCAAAAGTCAATGTTTTGATCCTTGCTTCGTCAACCGAATTCATGCAATTAAGCAAATCGAAAAAAGTCTCTGCGTTTATTGCTGAATTTTTGGCCCCTTTTGCTCTATTTTTTTCAATTTTATGCTTTCTTGGAACTCCCATTTGCAAAATGCTTCTTGGCCGTTGCACTACCATGTGTAATTCAATTCTGTCATATGTTTCAAACAATTAACCTGCATCGATTATTAGGTTCTAAATCAAATTATCTACGGTGTTTTCTGCAAGTATGCCTTTACAAAGATTTGTTCTCTGTATTTACAAAAAGCTGGACTTTTGAACTTATAGTAATAACATAGATTCTACGAGGACTAGGTCCTTGCCACGTGTCACAAAAATTGACAGATTGTGTTCTACTTTGACATGTTTCTTTCGAAATCACTTTCGCTGGGGAAGAGTATTCGTAATCACCTAAGAGCTGTCTTAAAGCAAAACAATCCTGGACTTACTTCAAAACATCTTCATTGCCTTCAACAGGGATTTAAAAAATGCTATTTTCCTCTTCAAACCCTTTTTGTGTAGTCAACCAGAAAGGAATATGATGATTTGAAAAACCTTGCTGCTGCTGCTGCTGCTTATGTCGCCTGAATGACGGAATTCTAGCGCAATTTTCTATTCTAAGCAAGTCTAATCTGTTCATCGATAATTGTTTTGAGACATCCACATCAATCTGCCGATTCTTTTTTGAAGAAGAAGCTAAATAAAACAATCTGTGTGCTTCAACTAATAACTAGGTTCCATTTCGAGATATGTCGATAAACAATAGCATTGGGAGTGGAGTTTTTTCATTTTAGGCAGACTTCGCTGGAACGGATCCTAGGTTTCGAATGCGCGTCCATATTCGCATATGCACTTTTAAACTTCTCGAATATTGTACCAATCTGGAACCAAATGTTGATTGATTCCATATTGTGCAATTGTTCACATTGGTTGACTCCAGTATCAGTACTCCAGTATCAGTAGACGAAAGAACAGTATCTGCAGTTTTTGAGAAATGAGGGGCACCAGGTTCCAGCTTTTGACTTAGCGGAAACATTCGCTGGACGGCTGCATATTCACTGAGGCATGGTCATCAATGTACTCTATGCAGTCGGGTTTATTGTGAAAGATGCTGTGTAGAAAATGCTTAGAGGACTTAGCATATAGAGGCGGTTTGAAACCACTTCTTCTTCACAAGTAAACTGCCGAATACTTCAAGCTTTTAATCCTACTTATGTGCCGATGCAATGATGCCAAGGATGCTGTTCCAATCAAAGAAGCAGATGTTATTATTTGTGACGAAGTGAGCATGGTTTCGAAGTCCTCACTCGAAGCTATTGATCTTTTTCTGAAGGATTTGATGTGCAATACAGCACCTTTTGGTGGGAAAACAGTCGTATTGGGTGGTGATTTTCGGCAAGTGCTGCCAATTGTAGAGCGAGGAAGCGAAGGAGATATGATTGATGCATGTGTAAAGAACAGTGACCTGTGGAGCTGCTTCACTATGCATCGGCTCTCTGTCAATATTACCCTATTTTCCGGTTTATAAGCCGCACCTTATATAAGCCGCACCCGCCGCAGCGAACAATGGCGCGAAAGAGCCTTCGAAAAGAAAGTTTTGATCTAACAAACTGAAAACTCGCTGCATTTTGTGACTGCTTTTCATTGCGCATGTCCACGTTTTCATATATTTCTTCATTATTTCCAGAGATTCGGACGATTTTGGGGTGTTTGGGTTGTGTTTTTTCCTTGAGGATACAATGGAGTTGACTTTTGTTTTTAAAGATGTTACGAGGTTAGAGCTGCTGCTATTTTGTTCGATTTCAATGATTGTTGATGATGATGCTGATGTTTCAATGGTGCTTTCGATGCTTACACAAGAAAGAGCGAAAGCAGAAAGTTACAATCAGGCTACTAGGTAAAATAGGTGGTAGTTGGATGCTTGCGCGGCTTCGCACATCGCGACCATCATCTCGCGTCAGCCCGCGCGCGACGAAAATAACTGCGGCTTATATGCCGGAAAATAGGGTAGAGCTGCAGAATCTGGCTCGACTTGGTGTGATTTTCTGATTCGAGTTGGGAACGGAACAGCAGAAGAAGATGAGATGGGCCGCCTAGAGTTTTCAATTGAAATCCTTTCTAAAGGCGATCATATCAGTGAAGTATTCGGTGATTCGTTGACTGATTTTCATACCTTGAGTGAACGAGCAATACTAGCACCTCGGAATATCGAAGCGTATCGGATCAATGAAAAAGCATTGGGAAAACTCCCCGGACGAATTTACGAGTATAAGAGCGTTGACGATGTGATTAGCGATGAACCACATAACGAATACACGACCGAATTTCTTAACAGCTTAGCGCCTGCTGGGATGCCTCCTCACAATCTTCGAATGAAAGAGGGCTCGATGCTTTTGAGAAATCTTGATATTAGAAATGGGCTATGCAATGGGACAAGATTGATCGTCACTCATTTTGGGCGTTTTCTCCTAGGATGTCGGTTCGCATCAGGGGATAGGAAAGGAAAATTAATGCTGATACCACGCAAAGTCATCTTCACTGAAGTAGGAGTACCTTTCCGATTGCGAAGAAGGCAATTCCCTGTCCGTTTATCATTTGCTATGACGATAAATAAGGCTCAAGGACAGACCTTCACTAGCGTGGGCATCTCCCTTGAGTCTGAGGTATTTTCGCACGGTTAGCTATATGTGGCCCTATCTAGAGCCCGACGAATGGAAGGAATTAGAGTCCACAAAAAGGAGGAAAGAGTGAAAAATGTTGTGATCAGAGCGGTTCTCAACTGATAACACTTATCTGTATAGAATACACCTTACAAATAGGCCGAGATGTTATGGCTCCTACAAATGAAATGTGCCTTAGTATGAGACAACTTTGGTTTGACGCGTGCTATAATTGTTCGCTCTATCCGCTCCACTCGTTTCGCTCCAAGCAACACGAGTTTTTATTAAATTATCTAATGCGGAGTGGATGGATTGGATAGTAGCGTATCCCACTGGAATGAGCACCTGCCTTGGCCATGAAAAATCATCCCAGACTTTGTATCAATGCGCTTACAAAAACGGAAATTGCCCAATAATCGCTACAGGATAGTTACCATTATAAAATGACCTGTCACAGCTACTTATGTGCCCTAAGACTTGCATATCTCTCACATGCTACTACTAAATCCGTTGCTTTGTTACCTAAATACTGACTGATTCTTTATGTAAATGGTAAAATACTGGACATCTCTATAAAAATGTACTTCTGCGTTTATGTTTAAGGTACCCGCGCTAATGTTGTCACTCGACATAACCACTTATCCGCTCCAGTGCTTTTTTCCCTGTTCATGCCGTATTTTGGTTACTGTTGTTTTCTATACTGTAAACTCCAATTCCACAATTTCCATGCTCAAGTCATTATCAATTGAGATTTTTAGGCAGCTTGAGATCATCATAGCACAAGATATGAACAAGATTAGTCAGATTTCCAATCAAAAATCCTTGCACACATTCTGTGTACGAGCAAAAAGTTATGAAGAACTTAACGCATGCGCCAAATGATAGTGCGCAAGCGGCACAGTCTATTATTATTCATATATCCTGAGGGGAAAAGGCACACCAGAAAACCTAAAAGCTTCTAACTTTTGAGCATATCCCACTTCGCATACAGCCAGTCCAAAGCGCCGCGAAGCGGCGCTTTGGACTGGTATGTATATAAAGCTGAATGTCTGTTTGTCTGTATGTCTGTCTGTATGTCTGTCTGTCTGTACGTATGTTCCGAATAGAAAATTCCGTTTCTGAACCGATCCGGACCAAACTTGGCACACATACACTTCGGGCCCCGGCGGGTGTCATAGGCTACTTTTCGTCATCGATCGATATCGATTTTATCGATTTTTTGCAAAATTTGAGCTACGGGGCTGGGAGTTGGCACAGGGGGGTAATCGAGCATGCTGATCACCCCCGTGGGGGGATGCCAAGTCCGGATCGGTTAAGAAATGGAATTTTCTATTCAGAACATACAGCGGAGCCGGGTAAGCCAGCTAGTATTAAATAGTTGCATGAGTTGTTCAATCTTGATACTCTAGAAAAAATTCAAAACAGCAATTTTGAAGGTCAAAAACTCATGAAAATGCATTTCAGGACAAATTCGTAAACATTTCAGTCCGATTTATAGCAAAAGCCATGAAACTCAGCAAGTGGTGACCTCAGACAGACAGTAAGCTAATGCGCTTTGTCCGGTAATTTTCAAAGAGTAGCACTAAACTGGACTTTTGAGTTGGTGGCAGCCGGAGTCGCGCCTCTTGACCGACCCCAGGAGGGTGGAGGACTATATGTCACCGAATTGTGGGGGGGGGGGGGTTGCGGATTTCTCGCAGATCTCCGTGCATGTGCAAGGATGCGTATTTGTTGCGAACGACCGCCCCTTTACGGCAAAATATACAGGGTGTCCCAAAAATTGAACACTGTTTGATCGTTAATAACTCCGTTGCTTTCATGTCTTTGCGGAGCTTTAGGCACCATTGTGTAGGGCGAGGTTCAACAGAGATTTATAGTATGGAGCGAATCACCGATCGCTGTTCGTTACTGTAGGATTACGATGAACTTCTAGCATGTGAATTTATCGTGAAATATGCCAATTGACAGAAGTTTTTAAAAAATCTGAAAAATCGTGTATTAGGGTTTTCATGCACGCTGATTCCACTACACAACCTTTTACGAGTGTGTTTTTAGCTTTTTTGACGGTGTAGTCACATTTCTGGCAAATGCTGGAAATTCAGCTACTACGATTTACCTAGGATAACCTTGAAAAGAAGCATCACAGTAAAGTGGAAATTTCATATTCGAAATCAGCGGCTTCCATTACCATAGTGTAGAAGTTTTTGGCTTGTTTGGTTTTGTTCCGAGGCAGAATATGGCCTCCGATGGCCTGAAATCCTTGTCGAAGTTTCTACCGTAATCCTACAGTAACGAACAGCGATCGGTGATTCGCTCCATACCACAAATCTAAGTTGAACCTCACCCCACAGAATGGTGCCTTAAGCTCGGCGAAAGACGTGAAAGCAACGGAGTTAAAACAGACGAAACAGACGATCAAACAGTGTTCACATTTATTTTGGGACACCCTGTGGTCCTCTACCCGACCCTAAGATCGTATTCGCATGGATTCATGGCAGTGGCGTACCGAGGGGAGGGGGCGGGGGGGGCGCGCCCCCCCCCCCGAGAACGGGTCGCGAAATTTTTGAAAGTCACTTACATGCGTTATAAAAATGTGCAAATGACTTGTTTATTTTTGTAAACAATTAAAATAATTTTTAAAATTTTTTAAAAATTCAAAATAGCTTTATAAAAAAAATTTTTTCGGGGGCGTGGCTGACGCCACGCCCCCTTTTTCCAGATTTTAGGGGTTGGGGGCCCGCAAAATTGTTGAGAAGCCCCCCTAAAATTTTTTCGGAGTGCGTGGCTAACGCCACGCACCTTCATTTAAAAATTTTTTTTGCCGCGCCCCCCCCCCCCCCGAGCCGAAATCCTGGGTACGCCACTGATTCATGGCAGTTTCGAGCGAGGACATCCACGCGCCATTAGTTCATGCGAAATACGATCTTACGATTTAGTTGAGGGGGAATATCTCAGCCGTTAGAGCACTAGCTGAGCTGCCGTGGGCAGTGGCTTACTTAGGGCCCCAAAATTACTATCCACATGAGATCCCCATATGTTCAGATTTGCCTGGACGCTGCCTTCAAAACTTGTACTACATGGGTCATGAGTACGATATTCTCACGACCTTAATGTCGCTAGTGCCTTGCCTGGCTGGCTTAGGGAGAAACATCAAAGAAAACTACTGAAAGTTTATAATGAATACAAGGAAGCAACCAAAATAACATCAAAATTGGTGGTTAGTGGCTCGCCTTTTATAGTCACAAAGGTACAAAGTCCATCAACGGATGGTCAACAGGGTGTGAGATCCGGCCTACTTCTCGTCGTAGCGGAAACTCTAAGACTAAACTTGCCTATTGTAGCTATGGATTACTTTACTCGGCCAACCTTAACAATTTTCCCAACAACTCTTTATTCCAAAAATGGCTAGTACTTCGATCAATATCTAACTCTAGGGAAGAAAATCTGCGCAGAGAGAGAGAGTATGGTCACAACCATGGAGAACAGTATGAAGAAGGAATACATATGCAAAAAAAGAAGAGGAGAGAAATGGAAAAGGCTAAAACTTAGTCATGATGAAATACCATTCACAGCCGGCCCTCAGCTATATATATGCTGTACCTTAATGAGAAATTGCGATCACGTACGTTTTCCAAGTGCAAGAAGTTACACTATTTTCCAGTTCAGTTGTTGTAGCCTTCTTTCTTCAGTGTGCCCTCTGGAGGTCATTATTGTATTGCGGCGTTTAATTATTAATCACATGCATCCTTGTTTCCAAGACTTCTAAAACTCGTTTTCTACAAGGGCAACTAAGATCAAAAATGACCACACTGATCCACATAAAAAAAGCAAGCTCACATTAGAAGCATCCGGCCTCATGATGTATCCACCCTATTTTCAGATGTATAAGCCGCACTTTTCAAATTTTCGCCCGAGCTACTCAGCCGCTTCATTGTGTTTGGAGGAGCGATCCTTATGCCGCACGATTCTTTCAGGCAATGTGCAGCACGGTGTAGGGTCTTTTGGTTGCGAGGTCTTTTGATGTGTT
Source organism: Cylicocyclus nassatus (assembly GCA_958299035.1). Lineage (NCBI taxonomy): Eukaryota > Metazoa > Nematoda > Chromadorea > Rhabditida > Strongylidae > Cylicocyclus > Cylicocyclus nassatus. Next base: position 5,984,629 of record CATQJL010000223.1, on the reverse strand, counting down.
CGGGCTGGTCGATGTAAGCTAGGACCACCCCGCGGCTTATACACCTGAAAATAGTGTATCTACATTTTCTGTGCTATGCAATGCATTTGCACAAGCCTGACTTGTGCTTCCCTGTTTCCAGTAAAAACCCTAGGTCAAATAGATTACCAGTACAAGCTTGTTAACAGACGTTCAAGCTTGTTTTGACAGTGTGCAAAGCGGTCTTGAGTCTCCCAGGAACTAGCCAGACCAACTTAACCCCTCCTTCAAATTTTTCCATCTCTTCTCTCACACATTCCGCGCTAGCGTAAGAGGTCGGAGGGAGGCGAACGAGAGGGCCCGAGCCGCTGGAGTTTTGACACGAGGTAGACTATGTAGCAGCGCAGGCTTTTTGGAGTTCCCAGCTACTAATCGCCCTATTTCATTTGGAATGAGCTTGACTCGAACGGCTCGAGTTTCTCGCGCTCGCCTCGCTTGAACTTGCAGCGCGCTCGCAAAGCTTTTTCTGACCATCCTACGTTTACTTCACGATTGAAGCTCACCTCTGAGACCTTTTCCACGCTCAGGGGCTTGAAAATATCAAAAAAAAAAAAAGGCAAATGATTTGTAGAGGTAATGGTTGAAAGAGTTTATCGAAGATCGTTACGTCATTTTTGTCAAAAAATGCTTAACACTGTCAGGTTAGTTAACGATACAGCTTTTAGATGTACAAGTCCAGAAAAAGAAAAATGATCTCGAAAAAAAGGCAATGGCCACCAGTATCATGGGGAATCATACAAAAAGCTGGATAATACGGTTCAAACAACAATGCTCCTGTCTATAGTGAAAAATAGTAAAAACACATGACAATGGATAGATTTGAGGTCCAGAACTCAAGAGCTGCAGTAGATGAAGCTTTTCTTGAAGAAGCATTTCCTTCTTCGGCGGGGAAGTTCTTGCATACGGCTCTTGATCTCAACAGCTTTAACTTGCATACGGCTCTTGATCTCAACAGCGTTAACGTTTCCAGCAACTACTTATTAAGCATGAATTACAATCGATCAGACCAGAGGCATTGTAAAATGATATTCCTATTGAGGATGTCAAGTCTTGAAGATATTATACAGAGTGTCCCAAAAAGATGTGCACACTGTTTGATCGTTAGAACTCTCTTGCTTTCAGGTTTTTTGCCGAGTTCAAGGTACCATTATGTAGAGCGAGGTTCAACTTAGATTTGCAGTGTGGAGCAAATCACCAATCACTTTTCATTACTGTAGGATTACGGTATGAACTTCCAACATACAGCGTCACTGTGGAATAGGCCTTGTGATAAAATAATTTCAAAAAAATCTGAAAATCTGTGTGTTGAGATTTTCAGGCGTGCTGATTTCAGTACATAACTTTTCATCAATTTTTCGAACTTTCTTGTTCGCGTATTCACATTTTTGAGGGACATTGGGAAAACAGTTTTTACTCTAAATCTGAAATAACTCAAGAAAGAAGCATTATACTAAAGTGCAAACTTCATATTTAAAATCAGCACCTTCAATTAGCCCAGTTTGAGAGTTTCTGGCTTGTTTGGCTTTCTTTTTATTTTATTTATTTATTTATTTGATACGCACAAGGCGTGCCCAATACACAAAACGACGCGTCACACTAAACAATTAGGGACAAAAAAGAACAAAAACAGGCAAATACCCCACTGAATCAGCTCAAGTCCAGCCCGCAAAATATTTTCTAAGGATAGAAAGGGAGTGAGCTTGTCTAGACTAATATTGTCGCGGATTGGGCCCCCAGCTCCCAACGTCAGTGGTACAATTGCTCTCCTGCATCGGCGAGGGGAGCCAGGGGTCCGCTCCGTGAGAATAGTGAAGCGTAACGTGTGAGGTGGCTACCTGTGTAACTGCTCTATGTGCCTGCCACATGGGAACTCTATACACACGTAGAGGCCCTTGCCACCAGCCTGCTTAGCGGTTACTCGGCACCTGCGATCCAAACTATTCTCCCAACTATCGACAGTTGGGGCGTGTACTTACAATCACGGCACTACCCGGGGTCGTGCCAGCCTTCCTACAGATGTTACCCACTAAGCTAGATTATAAGACACAACATTGATGACACAAATATCCCCGGAGCCACAGCCGAGCTGTGGCTCACCGCATCAAACAAATCACACGAGTAAAATGCCCACCATTTATCCACAACTATTCCCTAGACTCAAACACAATGGGGTGGAGCACAACCAGCCAAGATCTTACAACCCTAGGGGCCAGCAGTATCGAAAACCCCCCGAGGCGGTGTCGCCGGCATGTGCCAGGCGCGAGCGCGCTCGGGGTTACCTCGTAGCGCGGGGTGCCAGTCCTCCGTGGCGTAGTTGGAATTGACGCGTAAGTTGGGGTGGCGCTGGATCGATCGATGACGAGAGACGATTGGAACCCGACCGCTCACTGTGACGGCAGCTGCGAAGAATGAGTACGTGACTTATGCGAAAGCTGCACAGGTAAGAGAGGTGAGAGGCGGGACAGCGCGAGGACGGCGTTTCAGGACCCCTTCGCACCGCGGCGGCGGCCTCCTTTGAAGGAAGTCGCGAATCCGCGACACTCCGGGCAACACGAAGAAAAAAAGAAGGGGTCCGAGGTAGTTTCCGATCTGCCACGTTACCTACGACCCTACGTGTTAAACATACAAACAAACCTACGAGTCAAAAATCCCTAGGTGGAACGCGGGACCTACTCCTGTCGTGGTAACAGCCAGTTGTTCTCGGGGGTAAGCGTGAAGAGTCGTCGGGGGCTCTACTCTGGATACTGGCGGGTCTTCGGCGGTTGCGTAGTCGACAGTTGCGTTGAACGAAGGTTGAGGCGACGATCGGCTCGACATTTGCGGCATCGACAGCTTGAACGGCGACCATGGAACTCGGCGTTGACGTGGATGTTCGGCTCGACGTTGACGTTGACAGCGGCTCGACATGGATGACGTTGAAGTGGCGATGAAGACCAAAAAGTTTTAATTTTGCCTACGGGCGCATTTTTTCACGCCAGGGGAATAAATTTTTGTGAGGGGGAGATTTTCCTCACCAAGCACAAGAACCCAAGGGCCAAGTCAAAGTCGCAAAAGAAGGGGAAATCCCAAAAACCAAAAAGTTAACACGGTCTCCCGCCGTGACCCCAAAAGTCGTGAGTTGCGGCTATAGTCACATGTGTCAGCGTACACTGGGGATCACTGCTGCCAATCCTGAATCAAGGTTAACAACAACGATAAAGGGCGAGCTTAAGGCTCCCCGAAAAACAAAAGAAGTAAAAAAGGAAAATAAAAAGATGAGAAAAGCGTAAATTGGGGATGTAAACTTTCAAACTTACCTGCGGGAGCTCGATCTTATGCTCCACACTTCTTCCTCGAACTTGCTAGCTCGCTTCAAGAATGGACCGTAGGGATCCATCCTCGGGGCGAGGGGCGACGAAGCAACAAGATGTAACTGGCCGGCCTAAACATGGCTTCGAACGTCCGTGACCACGAGAAAGAAGAAGGCTGCTGAAAGTAAACAGTTATAATATAAATGTGATAACGCAAAGTGTGAGTGGATGTCTGTGGGCAGAACGAAGCTGCTGCGGAACGGCAGTAGGCCTGCGAGGTATCAATGGGGTGGGTTGCTTGGGGTACGGGCAATTCTACGCACCCACTTCGGATCCCTATAGCGTCTTCGGTGGCGTCGACGTCTGGACGTTCCCGTGGGAGATGGAATCTGTGGCGATGGTGTTCTACGATGTGTGGGCGAAGGAGAAACCTGTGGGGATTCTCTGACTGGTACGGAACGTACGGGTCGAGATGGGGATTGTGTATCCGATCGTGGGGTAGCATCCAGTCTGCTGCGATATCCTCTATGTTCGCGCGGATGATAGTGATGATCACGAGAACAGTCTCGGGATCTTCTGCTATCCCGTGCTGGATCTTCAAAATCCGAGGATTCTTCAGGGTGATGATCTCCTTCCGCAGCTGACTGTGTCTCAGACGACGAATCAGACGAACTAGATGAGCTAGACGACTGATGACGTTCTCGGGTACAATCCTCCTCTTCCGCGAGCCTACAGAGAAGTCGATGGTGTTGACCTCCACACTCCTTGCAAGATGGATAGCCGCAATCGCCTTGGGAATGTCCTTCTCGAAGACACTTCAAGCATAGTCGCAGAAGATGTGCGATCTTAAGACGCACACCAACTGGCATATGCTCGTCGCAACTGCGAGAAGAGTGCGAAAGGGAATCACAAAAGCAACATGCGGGATCATGCAATGATCTGGGGGATGTCGACGTTAATGGGCGTCCTGGGGAAACATCTCTATTGAGAACGTAAGTACGACTGCGGGAGCAAGTCTGCTCAAACCTCTCCTTTGACTGAATAAGGTCATCGAGGTGAGACATGACTTGTCGAAGATCAAAATCGGCTCGTTTCTCGAACTCGACGTTACTAAGTCGCTCCTGAATTGACAGGGGGAACTTAGTACGTACGAGATCGATGATGTACAGTGCACGATTTAAATCCTCGAAACGCTTAAGGGAATGAAGGATACCTTGAATCCGGAACCAAGTGTTTCGCATATCGGAAGCTGATTCGGTTGCGGGCTGAAGATCTCGGAGCTGCTGATGGAGTAGCGCTCTGGTCTTCCTCGGGCAATCGTATCGCTTCTTCAAGGCTTGCACCAACTGATAGTAGTTGTTCCGTCCTGGTTCAAGGTCCTGCAAAACCACTTGGGCGTCTCCCTTGATCAAGCTCATGAGGTAGAGATATTTCATATTGAGGTCTATGTTGGGATCATTGTGGACAGCTAGCTCGAATGCACACCAAAACTGCTGGAACTTGGTGACATCTCCATCGAACTGCGGCAACGTTAACTTCTCCAGATGGATCGGTACGTTGTGCGACGATGGGGCAGTCTGGGCTGGTGCGAGCTGTAGATGTTTCAAATGCTGTACAACGTCCAACTGTGGGTCTACTGTCGGTAGACGTGGGGCATTATCTGTGCGATCATGAGGCTGCGGCGTCGTCACTGTTCCTGTCGTCCCCGTAGTGGCGTCTTCACTAGTGGAATCAGCAAGTCGATGGATACGAAGAGACTGGACTTGTTCACTATCCGCTTCCTGCGTACTCTGCAACGTGCGAAGAAGTGCTTCAGCGTCGGCCTGATGTTTATCCACGCTGTGCTCTTCCTCGAACTTGCTGTACGCTTGCTGATCCGTCGGCGAGTGGGAGATGGTAATGTGGTACAGAAGTACATCGCGACGTTCACGTAGAAGCGAAAGTGCAGATCTCAGACTCACTATGTGAAGCTGTGTGGCTGCCTGACGAAGCTGGAGCTGGTGGAGCTGCTCCGCAACTGGGGCGTCAGACACATACGGGGTAAGCAAGTCGGGACTTACCTGTCTCCTAGTCGCTTCAAGGTCGTCGATGGCTTTGACGACCTTGGGGATGTAGGATTCTACGGTTGTCATATCGATCGACAGTGCGCTAACTCGGTAGCTTGCAGGAGGTAGTAACTGCGAACCCAAAGTCTGAAATTGTACTCCATAAATGTGTTCGATGGGGGTGTGACTACTTCCGGACGTAGCCACACAAATGGTGAACATAATACACGAGTGAAACGAATGAAACGGTAAGCAACAAACAACGACTGAAGCTCCCAGATGTTAATATGGGGAAATGACTGCCAATAATCAGGAGCAGTACAGATCACAGGGGGCGGTAAACTAGCTAAGCCTAACCACAAATTGCAAAAAAAGGGAGAGCGGATGAATGCGCAATGCGAGCATGTGGGAGGAAATGAATTTGGGGGCGAGACTCTCATCAGACATAACATACAGGGCTCGTTCGTCGGCCTGATGGCGTGTTTCAGGGCAGACAGAGCCGAACCATCTCAATGGCTGCAGAGAAACCTGGCCACCAGAAGGCACCAGACAGTTCCGGACAGTGGGCAGGGCGCAGATGGCTGCTGCCACCAGGTCTGCGGGATCACCCCACTCTCAGCTAAGTGGAACTGTGGGTAGTCGCGTACTCGCGTCAACCTAGTCGCGTCGGAGCTGGCTGATGAAACGAAAGATGAGTTCTCTAAAGAGCCACAAGGTACAACCAGCATGTGTACACTGCGCAAACATATGAAATGGAAAAATGGGATGAATTTGCACTGCTAACTAGGGACCCTAATGTGCAAAGCGTGCACATGTGGACTACACAGGTGAGGCTCGATCACAGAAGCTGAACATAGGTTTGCTATCCCTATGCTCAACTCCGGTCCGATGCACCATGTCGCGGATTGGGCCCCCAGCTCCCAACGTCAGTGGTACAATTGCTCTCCTGCATCGGCGAGGGGAGCCAGGGGTCCGCTCCGTGAGAATAGTGAAGCGTAACGTGTGAGGTGGCTACCTGTGTAACTGCTCTATGTGCCTGCCACATGGGAACTCTATACACACGTAGAGGCCCTTGCCACCAGCCTGCTTAGCGGTTACTCGGCACCTGCGATCCAAACTATTCTCCCAACTATCGACAGTTGGGGCGTGTACTTACAATCACGGCACTACCCGGGGTCGTGCCAGCCTTCCTACAGATGTTACCCACTAAGCTAGATTATAAGACACAACATTGATGACACAAATATCCCCGGAGCCACAGCCGAGCTGTGGCTCACCGCATCAAACAAATCACACGAGTAAAATGCCCACCATTTATCCACAACTATTCCCTAGACTCAAACACAATGGGGTGGAGCACAACCAGCCAAGATCTTACAACCCTAGGGGCCAGCAGTATCGAAAACCCCCCGAGGCGGTGTCGCCGGCATGTGCCAGGCGCGAGCGCGCTCGGGGTTACCTCGTAGCGCGGGGTGCCAGTCCTCCGTGGCGTAGTTGGAATTGACGCGTAAGTTGGGGTGGCGCTGGATCGATCGATGACGAGAGACGATTGGAACCCGACCGCTCACTGTGACGGCAGCTGCGAAGAATGAGTACGTGACTTATGCGAAAGCTGCACAGGTAAGAGAGGTGAGAGGCGGGACAGCGCGAGGACGGCGTTTCAGGACCCCTTCGCACCGCGGCGGCGGCCTCCTTTGAAGGAAGTCGCGAATCCGCGACAAATATGAAGTCATCACATGTATAGAGGTTCGATGGAGTCTGTCTCATGCCCCCTGCTTTTAGCAAAAATGCTCTTATTCAAACATAAGCAAATGTATATGTTGGAAGCAGGTGTATTGGTAGTAATATTGGTGAAACCCGCCCAACCAAACTCTGGGCAGAGAGCAGAACTCTGGAAGGAGTTGCACAATGCAGAAGTTTCAAGCCCAACTAACCCAAGCATCAATGGAAATGATGAGATGAGCCAGACCCAAACTAACGGGTGAGGTATAAAGTTGAAAAAAAAGCCAAACAACGAATGGCAATGGTGTGAACCAAGGTCCAATGATTTGGTGGAATCTGATCCAACATAAACTAAAATCCAACGCAAGACATTCATTTATTCGCATCCCTTCGACCATAGTCAGCTCAGAGTAAACACCAAACTGAGACAGGCGGAGTCTGGTGCCATAGAACCGTCAAAAGAAAAGGATAGAGTACATGCACAGCACAAAAGCAAGGATCTAGAAAAAGGAATTTGAGAGATGAAAAATAAAGTAGAAGCAAAAAGTGCAACGAAAATTAAGCCTCAGAACCAAGCATAGGAGAACCATAACAACCATAAACCCTAAAATCCTGAACCCTAAAAAAAATCTGAACACAACATTGAAAACGCAACGCAATCAAAAAGAAGTATCACTGCTCAAAAGTTGGGCCAAATCAGCTTTTTTAATTTTTTCTTGAAGGCTTCACCGCTACGCGCTGACACAATATCAACGGGTAAGCGCTGAAGCCATCTTGCGCAGCGGAAGAACATGTAGTTAAATATTCTAGACTGATGTAGCTTAATAGGTTTATAATGCAGATTAAAGCCACCTAGCCTAGTACCAACTTTGAAGATCCAGAATTTACTTGCTTTTAATTTTATTTCCATGCGAAGAATACGAAAACAAAAGACCAGGTCAGATATCATGCGTCTAATTCTGAGGGAAGTCAAGCCCAATTTATTAGAGCGTAGGTGACAGTCTGGCATATCAACTAGTGTTCCACCACTCGCACGACGGAAAACCAGACGGGTAAAAGTGTGCTGAACTCTCTCAATTTTCATTATATCTTTTTCTCGGGAAGGAGTCCAAACTTGTGAACAGTATTCGAGATTTGTAATAACATGAGCTTTGTATAATCGGGACAGTATCATTGGATTATGAGTTATATTACGAAAGATTGTAAATGGAGTGGCATATGCCCTGTTGGCAACTGAATCATATGCTTAGAGAATTTCAAATTACAGTCGATGATAACTCCCAGATCTTTCACATCTTGACAAGCAGCCATCTCGACTCCATCAATTTTATACGAAGTTAGGGAATGCTTACCAAGATGGAGGAAGGAACACTTTCTTGGGTTGAGAGAGAGTCCATTCTGAGAAGCCCAACCACACATTTTATCAATCAACGACTGCAATGCATCATGAACTGTGTCAAAATTATCTTCATCATAAGATGCATATATCTTTGTATCGTCTGCGTAGATTTGTACGCGTACATCCATTGTTTTTAAAGTATTAGGTAGGTCCAAAGTGTTTACCAAAAATAACAAAGGAGATAGGACAGCTACCTGAGGAACTCCATTGGGACAGGAAAATTTTTTTTGGATATTCATGACCAATCTTTACCGTCATGCATCTATTGCTCAAGTAAGACTCGAATCATTGGTCCATTGCATTCTCAAGCTAGTTGTCTCTCAAGTCAAGCCACTGATCTTTGCCGGATATGCACTTGCGCCAAAGGGTGGTTGTACTAGAAATGCCTGTTATAAGGTGCTTCTTCCTGTCGGTGATTCTCAACTAAAAAAATTCGTTATGGGCACCAAAACGTCCTTGGTCACGACTTCAATGCAGAATCAATGCGCGATTCGGTGGGATCGGATTGGTATCCAGTTTAAATGGATGAACCAAGATAAATTTAGGGGTTTTCAAGGATTGAAAATTTGACAACAGCGTTAAGAGAATGAGAAAGAAAACAGGGAGATGGATACTGTGATTTCGTGATACAAAAAGTAACGCAATGTTCAGAGAAAGTTGAGAGGATAATGTTTTCTGAGGAATTCAAATCCCACAAGTTTAAACTTCGAAGGCCAGAAAACAATATCACATCTGCGGAAATTTGAAAGAAATCAGGAGACTGACTAATATCAGTAACAAGGCGAAAACAGTTCATCTCCTACTTATGGGTATATAAAGAGGTGCTGGGGACGTAAACTGTAATAAGTAGAGCTGAAAGGTTGATGACTGACTTCTAACCTAGAGATATGGAAGTGCAGAGACAGACTTCATGCTTTTACATACACTACAAAGAAGGAGGCTAAAACAGCACATCGGAATTGTGTAACGCATAAAAGGGACATATACGCAAAGTGCAGTACACCAAAGATGAATGGGGCTTCGCAGTCACATAAATTTTGGAGGGGGGGGGGTAATCGCAGCGAAACAGAAAGTGCGCGAGCGGAGAGCGGCAATGTTCTATACATAGTAAGCGTTTCGAGGCGAAACTGTCTTGTACCTAAGATATATTGGCAACGCTACGCTAATGTCAGTACAATAACTCAAATGGAACAGCAGTAGCTTGCACTTTTGTTTTGCTAGTAGTCTTTCGCAGCTCCGATAGATAAGCTTGCAGTCTTGCAATCGCTGCAAATTTCGCACTTTTGGAACAATGAGAAGCAGGCATTACCGTTATAACTCGAAGGCAGAACAATCACCTTCACCTGTTTCTTTTAGAAACCAGGACATACGATTACATAATCATAAAGTGCAAGCAGACCAGCAGAAGCATTGCAGCAGCAGCCTCTTCTCGCCGATTTCCGTCAATTTCCGATTTCGACACCTTGCCAGTTTTCGTTATCTTGCCCGTTTCCGCGATCTCGCCGGCACCTCTATATGAGGTCCGCGGTCCAGGATATGAACTTATTCTCATTGATAGGCCGCGTCGACAATATTGAAATTTATACACAGTTTCGGTCCTTTATGTTCTCGCTTCTATTCTTCAAAACTAAGAATCATTTAATCACATCTAATCACATTTTTATCTGTAAGCAGCAAAAGCAAGGCAGAATAAATGTGAGATGCATCAGGGAGAGATTATGAGGACACTTGTGGAGCAATTAAGCATATTTAAAGCGCCACAATAATGCAAGACACGCGCCGAAACGACAATAACATACAAGGAGTCCAGACGAGAAGCGCGCAGCTACAGACGAGAGGGGGCCGCTTTTCAAAGCGGAGCATCTCCTACTCCGACCCTCCAAAGCCGCGCTCTCTCGCCTCAAACTAGAAATTTGTATTTAGCCGTAAATTTTATTCGCGCTTAGCATTCCTTCAGAGTGAGAGGGAAGAAGAAAATTGGGGAAAGAATATATTGCATGTAACCTCCCCTCCCTCCTTGAGAATGGGCCGCGAAATTTTTGAAAACTACTTATATGGGTTATGAAAATGCGCAAGTGACTTGTTTATTCTTGTAAAAAATTAAAGGCAGCGTCCGGGCAAAATTTCGAATGAAATCTTTTTCGCCTCACCTGAGCTTATTTCTGCTGATTTTGAAAATGCAGCTTGGAGGAAACGAAAAGCGAAAACGCCAAAAACGGGCTTTCCCAGAAGCTCTTGATTTGAATCTTGTTGCCTGCCGCCAAGGTTAAGACGCAGAGTCTTTGTGGGACCCTACGTCTTGACTGTGTGCGGTATGCGCACTCTGGCTTATCGAACTAACTCATTCCGATCGCCGGGGCGTTCCGATCGCCACTTCTGAAGCGGATTTCTCGCTTCAGAAGCAACTGGTGCATCAGTTGGGCAAGAGCCTTACCAAAACGGGCGCCCTGGTACTCTACATTTTCGTATCTGCCCGGACGCTGCCTTTGATATACGGCCTATATATCAGTTCCTGCAGTACGATTAACATGACTCCTCTATAGATTAGATGAGGGGATCACGAATGCGATCTAGCTATTACCTCATAGAAGCTTTCGGCTTAAGCATGAACGATTACTTTCTAGAAGCATGAGTTGGAAGACTTGGAGACACTGTAAGCCTTCAGCTAAACAAAAGTATTTGCAAGATGCTGTATGCTCAATATAAAACGGGAGTAGATAGTTCGTAGTTTGAATGTGGTATAAGGGCATGATATTAGTATCTTGAAAGACTCGTTTTTGGCAGCTTACAATTTAGAGAAATAGTAAGAGGTTGGCAAGGAGGTATGCAAAGTGTTGTCACTTTCAAAGAGCTGCGCTGCTACAGTGAAGCCTCGCAGTAATCAAGCAGAGAGTACATCGTAGATGGCTAATACAACGACACACAGGTTTAAAACATTCGAAGAGTGGTTATCCTGCAACGAATTGATAGTCTATCACAACTAGAACAGATAGTGAACCCTGACCCTAATCTCTCTTCCATGTCTTACTCTCTTTAGAGGCAGCGTCCGGGCAAAATTTCGAATGGATTTTTTTTCGCTTACCTGGGATTATTCTTCCCGCTGATTCTGAAAATGCAGCTTGGACGGCACGAAAACGCCGAAAACGCCAAAAACGGGCTTTTCCAGATCTTGATTTGAATTTTGTCGCCTGCCGCCAAGGTTAAGACGCAGAGTCTTTGTGGGACCCTACGCCTTGACTGTGTGCGGTATGCGCACTCTGGCTTATCGAACTAACTCATTCCGATCGCCGGGGCGTTCCGATCGCCACTTCTGAAGCGGATTTCTCGCTTCAGAAGCAACTGGTGCATCAGTTAGGCAAGAGCCTTACCAAAACGGGTGCCCCGGTACTCTACATTTTCGTATCTGCCCGGACGCTGCCTTTGATATACGGCTTATATATCAGTTCCTGCAGTATGATTAACATGACTCCTCTATAGATTAGATGAGGGGATCACGAATGCGATCTAGCTATTACCTTATAGAAGCTTTCGGCTTAAGCATGAACGATTACTTTCTAGAAGCATGAGTTGGAAGACTTGGAGACACTGTAAGCCTTCAGCTAAACAAAAGTATTTGCAAGATGCTGTATGCTCAATATAAAACGGGAGTAGATAGTTCGTAGTTTGAATGTGGTATAAGGGCATGATATTAGTATCTTGAAAGACTCGTTTTTGGCAGCTTACAATTTAGAGAAATAGTAAGAGGTTGGCAAGGAGGTATGCAAAGTGTTGTCACTTTCAAAGAGCTGCGCTGCTACAGTGAAGCCTCGCAGTAATCAAGCAGAGAGTACATCGTAGATGGCTAATACAACGACACACAGGTTTAAAACATTCGAAGAGTGGTTATCCTGCAACGAATTGATAGTCTATCACAACTAGAACAGATAGTGAACCCTGACCCTAATCTCTCTTCCATGTCTTACTCTCTTTAGAGGCAGCGTCCGGGCAAAATTTCGAATGGATTTTTTTTCGCTTACCTGGGATTATTCTTCCCGCTGATTCTGAAAATGCAGCTTGGACGGCACGAAAACGCCGAAAACGCCAAAAACGGGCTTTTCCAGATCTTGATTTGAATTTTGTCGCCTGCCGCCAAGGTTAAGACGCAGAGTCTTTGTGGGACCCTACGCCTTGACTGTGTGCGGTATGCGCACTCTGGCTTATCGAACTAACTCATTCCGATCGCCGGGGCGTTCCGATCGCCACTTCTGAAGCGGATTTCTCGCTTCAGAAGCAACTGGTGCATCAGTTAGGCAAGAGCCTTACCAAAACGGGTGCCCCGGTACTCTACATTTTCGTATCTGCCCGGACGCTGCCTTTGATATACGGCTTATATATCAGTTCCTGCAGTATGATTAACATGACTCCTCTATAGATTAGATGAGGGGATCACGAATGCGATCTAGCTATTACCTTATAGAAGCTTTCGGCTTAAGCATGAACGATTACTTTCTAGAAGCATGAGTTGGAAGACTTGGAGACACTGTAAGCCTTCAGCTAAACAAAAGTATTTGCAAGATGCTGTATGCTCAATATAAAACGGGAGTAGATAGTTCGTAGTTTGAATGTGGTATAAGGGCATGATATTAGTATCTTGAAAGACTCGTTTTTGGCAGCTTACAATTTAGAGAAATAGTAAGAGGTTGGCAAGGAGGTATGCAAAGTGTTGTCACTTTCAAAGAGCTGCGCTGCTACAGTGAAGCCTCGCAGTAATCAAGCAGAGAGTACATCGTAGATGGCTAATACAACGACACACAGGTTTAAAACATTCGAAGAGTGGTTATCCTGCAACGAATTGATAGTCTATCACAACTAGAACAGATAGTGAACCCTGACCCTAATCTCTCTTCCATGTCTTACTCTCTTTAGAGGCAGCGTCCGGGCAAAATTTCGAATGGATTTTTTTTCGCTTACCTGGGATTATTCTTCCCGCTGATTCTGAAAATGCAGCTTGGACGGCACGAAAACGCCGAAAACGCCAAAAACGGGCTTTTCCAGATCTTGATTTGAATTTTGTCGCCTGCCGCCAAGGTTAAGACGCAGAGTCTTTGTGGGACCCTACGCCTTGACTGTGTGCGGTATGCGCACTCTGGCTTATCGAACTAACTCATTCCGATCGCCGGGGCGTTCCGATCGCCACTTCTGAAGCGGATTTCTCGCTTCAGAAGCAACTGGTGCATCAGTTAGGCAAGAGCCTTACCAAAACGGGTGCCCCGGTACTCTACATTTTCGTATCTGCCCGGACGCTGCCTTTGATATACGGCTTATATATCAGTTCCTGCAGTACGATTAACATGACTCCTCTATAGATTAGATGAGGGGATCACGAATGCGATCTAGCTATTACCTCATAGAAGCTTTCGGCTTAAGCATGAACGATTACTTTCTAGAAGCATGAGTTGGAAGACTTGGAGACACTGTAAGCCTTCAGCTAAACAAAAGTATTTGCAAGATGCTGTATGCTCAATATAAAACGGGAGTAGATAGTTCGTAGTTTGAATGTGGTATAAGGGCATGATATTAGTATCTTGAAAGACTCGTTTTTGGCAGCTTACAATTTAGAGAAATAGTAAGAGGTTGGCAAGGAGGTATGCAAAGTGTTGTCACTTTCAAAGAGCTGCGCTGCTACAGTGAAGCCTCGCAGTAATCAAGCAGAGAGTACATCGTAGATGGCTAATACAACGACACACAGGTTTAAAGCATTCGAAGAGTGGTTATCCTGCAACGAATTGATAGTCTATCACAACTAGAACAGATAGTGAACCCTGACCCTAATCTCTCTTCCATGTCTTACTCTCTTTAGAGGCAGCGTCCGGGCAAAATTTCGAATGGATTTTTTTTCGCTTACCTGGGATTATTCTTCCCGCTGATTCTGAAAATGCAGCTTGGACGGCACGAAAACGCCGAAAACGCCAAAAACGGGCTTTTCCAGATCTTGATTTGAATTTTTTCGCCTGCCGCCAAGGTTAAGACGCAGAGTCTTTGTGGGACCCTACGCCTTGACTGTGTGCGGTATGCGCACTCTGGCTTATAGTACTAACTCGTCCTTGTCGCCGGGGAGTTCCGGTCGCCGCTTCTGAAGCGAATTCACCGCTTCAGAAGCAAATTGGTGCATTGCCAGTTCAGCAAGAACCTTACCAGGACGGGCGCCCCTGTACTCTACATTTTTGTATCTGCCCGGACGCTGCCTTTGAAATAATTTTTAAAATTTTCAAAAATTCAAATTAGCCTCGTAAGAAAATTTTTTTCGGGGACGTGGCTGACCGCCATGCCCCTTTTTTCCAAATTTCAAGGGTTGGGGACCCACAAAAATTTTAAGAAGCACCCCCAAAACTTTTTCGGACTGCGTGGCTAACGCCACGCACCTTCATTAGAAAACTTTTTTGCCGCGCCCCGTACCCCCCCCCCCCTCTGAACGGAAATCCTGGGACCGCCACTGGTAAATAGCTACATCGTGCACTGAAATGACTATCACCATCCCAGATTCGTGTGGAAGTGGGGTCATGCTAACCCAAGCGTGGCTGTTTTTGATAGCGAGAGAATTCGAAAAACACTGCTATAATGCGGAGATTTAACTGCTGGTTATCCTTATACTCAGGGAAGTCCGCAACCCACCTCCACACGAATTTGGGAGTGTTGTGCTGGAACTGTTGCGAAACTTACGGATCAGTATGAGCCAAGCCTTACAACTTTCTATAATTACCATATTAATGGATAGATACACAATCATTCAATATTTTCTATCATAAGCTAACATATTGTAATGGAATGTACAGAATAAATATTCTGTACATTATCTCTCAAAGCAGTCCCGAGTCTTTTTGTCTGTCTCATTAACCTATCATAGTCTTATGTTCAACATTCCATTTGCAGTTGCTGCAGTGTTTACCACTTCAGCTGTTATGTGAATAGGAGAAAAGAGCAAAAAAAATTAGGCCAGATACGCTCTTACATCTCATGCAATATCTGCACTTGATGCTTCCCAGGCTTTTGCTTTAAAACAATAAGGTATTGCCATTCGTACTTGAAAAGAGGACAATAGGAGCAAAATAGATATGTGCTTCGCTTTTGCATCAGCGTTAGATTCTGTTAAGAAAAAAACGATGATGACATCACATACCGCGCATTGTGCTTCACAGTCTGGCTAGTGCACCGCTCTAAGCTTTTGAGCGTATCATTGGAACAAATCTACCAAACATCAGGGACTTGTTATCACTGCAAATTCATAGAAATAGTAGTACGATGCTGCGCCTCAAGCACCTGCAACTTGTGTTCCCTCGTACCCCGACATGATTAAGGAGGGTAGGTTATCCGTAGCTCTAATTCTTTCCTTCGTACTACTATCATCTTATCTTGCTTTTTCGCTTTAACATCTAAGGGAAGAGATCCTTATTTATTCGACTTTCTAAGCTCTGACAAAGGCGATAGCACTAAAACGTTGACCGAAGTTAATAAAGAGAAGTTACCGTCTTAGTCGTATGCTCAACAACATACACGCGATAACCATGATGGCTGCTTCATCGTTCTCCAAAATTAGACCAAGTTTGATCATTTCACGGTTGTTGAAGGAGAGATGCAAAATTTGATGCAGTTTTTGCTGCAGTGTTGGCGCTTTTCCTAGACTTCCTTCCTAGAATTCAGAAGTGGGCAGGCTGAAAGTCAAGGCCAGTTCGGGCTAATGCGGTGTTCTTTTGGCGGAAGTCGCACACATAAAAGGAGTCAGAGCCACGAATGACCACTGTTACGTATAAAGCATTCAGAAAATCGTGGCGGCAGTTCGCTGCGCTCTTTACGCAACCCAGGATTATAAAAACCTTGAAAACTATAGCACTTAGCTCGGTCACTTCAAGTATTTAGCAGCTAACACATTTATGCATTTGCTTCAGAAGGGGAAGAAAACAAAAAATTCTGTAGACACACTGCGTTCGCGATGCGCAGGGCCGCCGCCATTGCCATTTTTTGAAACACTTATACTCAGTTAGCGCATGCGATTGGTGTACTGTTAGGCCTAAGGCAAGGGACATACCTCACGCGATTTCAGTCGCCACGCGATCTGGCAATTTGCCATATGTCTTCAAATTCAATACTGGAAGACCTCAAATGCACAGCATGTATAACTTTCGTAGGTTGATAAAATGCCCCCTCTTCCGTTCATTCAGAAACCCCGTAGGATGAGTTATGAACATTTCGAGTATTGCTAAATCGCGTTGCGACTGAAATCGCGTGAGGTATGCCCGAGGCCTAAGGCATACTCCGCGCGATTCTGGTCGCTGCGCGATTTGGCACAACAGCGGCTCTTCGTAATTCGTCGTTAATGCGCTGCCTTTGGTCAGAACTTGCTCAGTTTGCAACAACTTACACAAGCTACCCAAATATGCGTCCGAGAAGTACGCATGATAAATTTATAAAAATCTGGCAAATCGCCAAGTCGTGTGAAAGTGGCGATTCGGCCGAATCGCGTGAGGTATGTCTAGGCCTTTAGGCCCGTATGCATTAACATCCGTGCGGGAAGAGCGCTGTACCCCGTGAAGGGGCCGCGAGTGAATGCCGCTGCGGCTTTTTCATCTTTGAGGACACCGCCCCCTCCCCCCTCCCCCCCGCCGCAGGAAAGTTAATGTATACGGGCCTGAGGTTGGAAGAAGAGTGCTGAAAATATATGGAGAGAAAGGAGGAGAGTCCAAAAGCTCAAAATCGATTAATCGCGGCGTAGAAGCGGCATCGGAAGTAGATTGCAAAAAATTGTGACGAAAAATTTATACCGGACATACTACACAAGAACGACCAAATTCTCATTTCAAAAACTATCACTCATACTTTCTTCTCCTTCTATTTTTTCTTCGGCTTCCTTACGAATGTGGTCAATGAAACTCAGCTTATCCTCCCTGTCCCTGTTCAACGTTTTTTTAAGAACGTTCGTCTGGTCGCACTGTGATGACTGAGATGTAGTATGCTATGTCCTGTAAGTTTTGGGTATTTCTTCAGTAGGGTAAAAGAACGGATCGAAAAGAGCGACAGATAAGAGTCGTGAGTGAACTACCCATTCCTCATAAGCGCTTTGCATAGAAATAAGCTAGTAGGATGCTGGTGACTGTCTCTGGCATTCAAAAAACCCTGTCTCATGCAATAAAGCCGCAGCTGTTGTTATTCATCTATTTGGATGACCAGTATGTCACGCGGAATATGTTAGTTTCGAGCTAGTCGCGTGATAGCTCAAGGTCCTTTCGTTTGAATTTTTTACAAGACTTTCCCATCGCATTCATTGGTTGGAGTGATGAGCGGTCTCGTGGTAGCGGAAGTTTGAGTATCCATAAAGAAATTTGCGCCTTGCAGGCACCGTTATTTGGACACTCCCTGAATGTTTGAACACAACTCGCTGTTTTGAACTTTTATTTTCCATGTGGCATGAATTCAGTCGGATAGCGTTCCCATACAAATAAGTAGACTCAAACAAGGCATTGCTCAGCAAAGCAAATATGAGTATAAAAATTCTTTCCTCTGATGACATTATCCGCGGATTAGCTTTCGATGTGCGTCATGCGTTTGCTCTTTTTCCAGTATTGGTCTTATTCCGGATGGTGGTGGGATGTCGCAATGCATTCCAGAAGAATTTGAGATGTGGGACTCAATAATAGCAAACAGGATAGGTGTGACAGATGTCCGAATCTTTGAGATAACACTGGACTGTAGTTCTTGAAACATCCGACCCTGTCGGCGTTGCCAGTGATAACACATCTACTCTAGATGTCCTTAGATGCGAAGTAGAGTGGTGGGTGTGACAGTAATTTTTTGCCTTCCGCTATCCCAGTAGCCACTAGTACTTGAATGTTTTTCCTTTTTATGCCATACAGTATCGGTTTTTATTGTTGATTGCGAATATTGGGGCCTGTTCTTTGATAATGACGATATTTCCTTACGATAACTGTGATCTAAAGCTGCGTATCTGAAAAGGTTGAAACTCTTACATCAAAAAGAAAGAGAAAGACAAATGTTGTGAAGAAATGCCACTGATTAAAGAGCTCTAGACATGTACGCGGGTTTTATTTGTGATATAAGGTTGGCGTATGATCGGGTAAAACGTAAGATGGGCTAGTGAGCTATCAGTGAGTATGTCACATTCGGAACCTATAAAGCACGACGCGCGTCTTTTACCAGTGCTCACCAAAGAACCTTGGAATTGAAATCTATCGTAAAAGCGCATACCTATATTTACAACGAAAAAGGTATCGCCGATTCGTTGACCGCATGGACTGCTCAAACGCTGCGGACCACGCGCGGCGCTGTTGAAATGTTGCGAGAGCACGATTTGTACAATGGCGAATTTGTACTGGAGCAAGCGTTTTACCTCGCGGCGCGTGCTCCGCAGTGATGTCCGTCCGGTCATCGAATCGACTTTATGTTCAACTGTATGAACAAGAAGCTAGAGCCAAGGACAAATTGATTTACTTTCAAGGTAGATTTAAACTTCGAAGTTCTTTGATGACATGTGGCCAGAGGAAGGCCACGTTTGCGAGCCGCTATGGCAGGTAGCTTCATATGTGCGCCTGACAGGCAAGTATATGCACTGTAGATGCCCTTTTCAGCCGCTGTTTTGAACTAACCCAGTTAGAACAGATTTTCTCTATTTTATTGCAAAAACAGGCGATCCACACCTTGCACATAACGCTCACAAATAAAATGCTAGACATGATAAGCAGTTGTTGCATTTCATGTGAGTAAAACAACAGTACGCTTAGTGCTTATAAAGTGCTGTTCATAATTATACGAACACCTTAAATTTTGGAAGTTTTTGGAATTTTTGGAAGAAACTCGAAAAGCCGTTGGTACCACGTGATAGAGCACAGCCGAAAACGGTATATGATCCATACGAATGGAATTCGATGTCAATCTTAAAAGTGTTCTTGCGCCTAATGCAAATTTTTAGCGGTTCATAATTATACGAACACCTCAAACATAGGTCCGTTTTTCATTCAAGATTGCAATCTTTCGAGTCCAAATTTTTTGTAAAGTTACAGTAACAAAGTCTGACATATCTGCTACACACTGAACCCAGTGCAGTTCAAAAAGAGGATCTTTACTTTTTTCAGATGGCTCTAAACACTTTTGGAGTGATTGCGCTCCAAAAACATCCGTAGTTCACGCACTTAATTAGCCTCTACCAAAGCTATGAGATAAAATAAGCTCTTTCGACAGGTATTTTGTTTGACGCTTGGAAAATCTTTGCGTCCGTGCCGTTTTTCAACCAAGTTCCAAATTTATTCTAGAGTTAGCACGATTTCAAGCCTCTAAACTCAGCTTCTAAAGCCCTACAATGAAGTAAGCTTATAGTATGTAGAAGTTCACAAGACAATGTATTTGGCTAGAAAGAATCAGCAGCATTGAGCGTTTGTTTCGGCCACGCAGACGTCATTCCACAACCACTTTTTTTACTATTGCAATCACACATTTACTTAGTTTGTAGCTCCATAGCCTCAAGATCAGTTTTACAAAAAACCCAAAAACTTTGACATGGATACATCATCATGCAAACAATGCAGCTGCTTCAATTCAAGTGTTTGCGCGAGAGGAAAGCTGAGTTTTGAGGCTCGAAATCGTGCTAACTTTAGGGTAAGGTTGGAACTTGGTTGAAAAACGGCACGAAAACGCATCGATTTTCCAAGCGTCAAACAAAATATTTATCAAATGAGCTATTTCTATATCATAGCATTGGCAGAAGCTAATTAGAGCGCGTGAACTACCAAAGAACGGATGTTTTTGGAGCGCAATCACTCCAAAAGCATTTAGAGCCATTTGAAAAAAGTAAAGATCCTCTCTTTAAACTGCACTGGTTCAGTGTGTAGCAGATATGTCAGACGTTCTTATTTTAACTTTACAAAAAATTTGGACTCGAAAGATTGCAATCTTGAATGAAAAATGGACCTTTGTTCGAGGTGTTCGTATGATTATGAACCGCTAAAAATTCGCATTAGGCGCAAAAAAACTTCTAAGATTGACATCGATTTTTATTCGTATGAATCATATACCGTTTTGGCTGTGATCTATCGGTACCAACGGCTTTTTGAGCTTCTTCCAAAAAGTCCAAAAACTTTCAAAATTTAAGGTGTTCGTATAATTATGAACCGCACTTTATATCTCTACATGGCGGTTCCGAAAGCAAGGAAGTGGTAACGATATCGAGGCACGAAGAGACGAAGACATCAAACAATGATTGATTTGGTGGAAATAATCAACGAATGAATAATCTACAGATTAAATCGCCCAAACCAAAATGCTACTCTTTGCATAATTTCGATTAGCAACAATTTGTCCCAAATTTGGCAGAAGTGAGCGTATGCAAGATGATATGTCAGGCATGTTGTATTGAAGGTTTTCAAGAAATTTACGAACACGCGGATCTGCAGCATGCAGTTATACAAACCCATTCATTGAGAGCCTGTCATACCTCGCGCAGTTTTGGTCACGGAGCGATTTGGCAATGTTCCGATGTTTCACAAATTTTTGCAAACGCACTCGCGGTGAGCAAGATTAGACACGCTTGCATTAATTTATAAAGACTGCGCGCCTGTGCATTCGATATCTGCGCGCAGTGTGTTAGTAACATCAATTAAGTTGCCAAAGATGACGATTCTTCGCGAACGCGAGAGGCATGACGAGGTCATAGAAAAAAATGTAAGTTGCCCTATCAAAAGTGAACAATCTGGGATGCGAAGCTATGACTGCGAAGATGAACCGGATATAGAACTGAGGGTCAATTGTCCATATATATAACTTGTCAGGGATGGAATAACCATGTTTATATCAATGACGCGCTTCCGCGGGGTAATATGCTCAGTGCTTTTCAATGTCGTACGGCACTTCAACAGTGTTATTGACACTCATAGCAATAGCTAAATTCAAGGCAAAGTGCAAACTAGAGAGAGCGGGTGAAAAGTGCTAGTGGTTGTCCCTTAGTATCATACCCTCGATACATAGAGCCACATACTCTGGTAAACTTCACTTTGAGGGCTATGAAGGGACACAACCTTCACCTGGGAAAAAAACAGAAGTCATCCGGGGCGAAGCCCCGGATGTTATTATTCTGACTATATCGGAAGAATGTGAATGAACCAAATATAGGAAAGAATATCTGAAGATCTCAGCGAAACCGAAAAATTGCTTTTTCAAAGCCTTCTTCACGCTGAAAAGAGAATTTCTGTGAAAGTTTCCTCCGATTTCAGAACAACGTTCCTCAGTTAGCCTCTTACTTGACCAAAAATGAGTTTCAAAAGTTTGGGGAAGCTGTTGGAGTTGAATTAAAACGAGAAACTGCGCTTAAATGTGCGCAGAGAGTCGCGCACGAAAATGCTGGTTTATCTCATTAGTGAGTGATTTTCAACGCTGGACGGTTATCAGTGCTCTGGTCGTGTCATGGCGATTAGAATGATATGTAATGTTGCAACGCTTCGTTGAGCGCGGAGATCTACGACCAGAGGCAAATGCTCCGTCGGCTCTAATCTGTCTCCGCTGCTCGTCTGCGTCCCCGCGCGCTGCGCGCTACCTCGCTACCCCAAATGTGGGGAGCTGGGTATTTGGCTTTGGTACCCTTTTCTTCGTTCTTTCAACCCAATTTTAGCAAGCTATAAATCATTCTGAAGCTCTTGATCTCTACTTTCACGCTGACAACGTCCCAAAACCACATTTTTTGATTTGAACGAGAAATCCGGCAAACCTTGTTTTCGAAAATCTCTTGTTTTTCCCCTAGTTTGACTATTTTCACGCAGTTTTTTCATGCATTCTATAAATCTTGCTTTTGTTCATAATACATACAACAACCCAGTGCTTATCTCTTCGACTAAAACGAAACTTTTTGTGAAAAATCGTAAAAAGTGCGTTTTTCTTTATCTTGTTCTGTTTCAGTGCTTTCGCGTCTTCCAGCTTGGAAGATATTGCTCAGAATAATGAGCGCAACAATTTAGACAACGTCCCAGAAAATGGGAACGACAATCCTGGATAAAAATTTAAAGGACGCACCAAAAACTAGGTTGGCTTTGACGCGCATTTCGACTTAGTAAAAGCAAAACTCTGCGTTTTCAAAACTGATTCTTTTCCTCATCATCTTTTCCTGATAATCGTTAATTCCGGAACATGCTTGTTTTTTTGAATAAACACAAGGAAAAAAAAGCTTTTCCTTGTTTTCCCCGCGTTGTGGATTACGTGGTCAGGAGCGAAAACCTGCAGTGCCGCCAAATGAAAGAATTCAAACTTATTGCAGTGTTTTATTCCGCTTTTTAAGACTTTCTTTTGCTTTTAGTAAGTGAATTGATCTTTTTTCTTTCTGGTTTTATATGAACAGCCTTCACTTTTCAGTGGCAGATAATCAAACAACGTTTACTTTTGAGGCCCTGTCTTTAGACTATCGAAGGTATGATCTCACAGATAAGTCCGCCTTCAGATAAGTCCGCCTACAGATAAGTCCGTTTTCTTTCCATTATAACTACCCTGAAATCTCAAGTCCGGTCTTATCTGTAGGCAGACTTATCTGATGGAAGGACTTATCTGCAAGATTCTTGGCGGTGCGAAGGTGCACTTTCAGCGATTTTTCTGTCAAAAAGCGTACTTATCTGTGAGATTTTAGGATAATTTTGCACACAAGTATCAACTGCCTTTTGGAAGTTCCCTGTCGCCTTGCCGGTCCCTCGCACAACTATTATCATTCACAGACGAGTGCGGTTTTTCCACCTTCTGTTGGATTCCAGTTGGCGTCTGGAAGAATAAGTTTGCCTCTAATAAGAATCATCTATGGTAGAAAGGTAGAAAGTCAAATTAAATTCTTCCGTTCATGATGAAGAAGAATGTTCACTCTCAATTTACATTCATTATATGCGTGAAGCTTGCTGGTAAGTCTTCAATGTCAGGTCCACATTTGATGTCGGTTTTGTCCAAGCCGTTTGTCATGTGTATCGTCGTAGACACAACATTTACTGAAACTCTCATGTACCGCTGGAAGCGCGGCGTTCGTCGTTTCACTCTGTACCTTGGAAGGAGTTGTGCTTGAGTATAAATCGCCTAATGCTATTTCGATCACCATGAAACTATATTCAAACTAAAACGTATTTGTAAGAGTGTTTTTAAACTTATCAAAAAAGATGCATAATGAAAAAAGAAGGATTGTCATGACTTCTCTTATCTTCTTTTTTTCATTTCCTGGTTTCTTCAGACTCTCTCCAATGGTAACTTCTAGTTTGAGGATCGTTCAATTTCTGGCGTCAACTGCGGGATTAATAGGAACAAGAGTGTGCGCCAAATGACGCATTTTGTGGCCAGCAGTCGACAGTCTGAATGGCGCGAAGTCAGTTCTTCTTGGTAGGATTCGGGAATGTGAGTAGAGTCAAACTGAGCTTGCGAGGAAAATGCTTGGTTGAAATGGCATTTCCACACGTTTTTCGGTATCTGCCAAGCGCCTCCTGGACGCCGAGCTTTTTTCATTCATTCTTCATTTCACTCAACTATTAAGTAATTAACTAAACACTTTCCTTCTAAACAGAATAAACCGATTGAAAGAGAGCATCTAAAATGAAAATAAAACAGAATATGTCAAGCATGTGCGACAAAAAGGAAACAAAAAACGGAGAAGAGAAACCCTGTACGGAGATAAG
Source organism: Cylicocyclus nassatus (assembly GCA_958299035.1). Taxonomy (NCBI): domain Eukaryota; kingdom Metazoa; phylum Nematoda; class Chromadorea; order Rhabditida; family Strongylidae; genus Cylicocyclus; species Cylicocyclus nassatus. The sequence continues at coordinate 5,960,487 of CATQJL010000223.1, read as the reverse complement.
ATCATCTCATATTTTACTATTGATTATTAAATCACGCGATCTTAGATATATTCTATGAGATGAGGGCAGAAAGCTGTAGATGACAAGTACCTGAACAATTGAGAATCTAGAGCACTGTGTGTTTTTCGTGATTGAGACAACGCGCTAGAACAAAATTGTGCACAGCTGATTAGAGGCAGTGTCCAGGCAAATCTGGGCACATGGGTTTTTTGCCTGGAAATTGATGAGGGGGTCCTAACTGCATTGCCCAAATGGCAGCGCCAATCATTCATTCACGGCTGAGAAATCCATCCCCAAACACTCCCCGGCTGTGCCGTGACCGTAACAATTGGGATGGGTCCAGCGCGAAGGTAGTGTTAATGTGAGCGATGTAATTTTAGGGCTACGGTCACTGCGCAGGCGTGGAAGGTTTGAGAGCGGAATTCTCAGCCGTGATTGAATCATTTGCGCTGCCGCTTGGGCACCGCCTTAGCTAGGACCCGCTCATTAGTTTCCAGGCGAAAACCCATGTGCCCAGATTTGCCTTGACGCTGCCTTCAAGTGATTGAGTGTTGAAAAGAAGACCACTTTACGCGATACATAGATACCTCCTCTGAAATACTTAGATCAAATACTGTTTTATTTGAGCACTGGAAGGATGCTAATGCTTGACTTGACTTCACCTAGATTCTGCGTTCACATTTCGTTTCAAAGCGCTCATAACTGGAAGTCCAAAGATGCTTGGCAGATACCGAAAATAAATAGATTTCTGCTTTTGTTGCTTTTTGAACTGTTGCATGGTAGTTGAAGAGACTATTGCTTGGGGATACTTACCTCGATAGTATATGTTGGGAATGGATAGGCATTGTTGAGATGACGGCGCGTCGCTGAATTCCATGACGGAGAGAATTTTCGCAACAAGCTGCATATGTACAAAAAATATTGAAGGCTGTAGCAAGTTTGTAGTTTCTCTTATTGAAACAACAGTTGCTCCCTCATCAAATAAGCGGCTTTCAAACAGATTTTCTGTGGTTGAGGTGGTAGCCTAAATTATTCGTTTCAAGTTATATAGGTAATAAGATGAGCAGTGATGCACTATAATAAGATTATCTTTTTTTTAATCATCATTTGCAGCATGAATATAGATGATAATAAAGTTTCCTATGTAAACTGTCTGGATATCAGAAGGGTGCAAAAATCTATGAGGAAATGATATCAAAGAGTATCAAAGTAGCCTTTGTTAGATGTGGTGACTGTCATTATCGCGGAGTTAAGCGTTGTGGCGCAAGATGAGGTGAAATATGCAGTCCCGGGAATAATTATCAATCTCCCACTCGCTGCTCGGGCCATTATTAACGAGTGCCCAGACAGGCGAGAGCGCCATCCTATGATTTATGAAACTCTGGGGCGCGTGGTCCAAACGGGCAGCCGAGCCTGACCTGTCGAGATTGGGCACGAGTCAGGCGTCTGAGTGTCCGACATAGCCAAACTTGCCAGATCAGACCATATCTTCAAACTGACAGAGCCCGGTCACCAACTTGGCTTCGTGTATCGTCACCGCCAGTGCCCGCGACTATACGGGCTGTTACCTGTGCTCTGTTACCTCTACTATATAGGAGACTGAAAATACCTCCGCTTCATTTGATGGAAGATGTGCGTATTTCTTTGGTTTTACATATATTTTTGATAGAAGAAGTGAAATTTTGCGCTAGCAGACAGACGCTGCAATGCAATCTGCGGGACGTATAAGAATCTGCTGATATACTAGAATGTCTAGTGTGTACGGAAAAGCTACCGTTGTTTCAATACTTATTCAGGTTTAGAAAGGAATCAGCGTATATAAAAAGAACAGGTATTCTCTTGTTGAACTTGGTCATTGGCTGTCATTCAAGGTTATTATCAACTATCGCGTCCTCGATGTGACTGTTTATTGATCGAATGTCAATCTGACTTCCACTGAAACTGACAAGGACTGCATGTTTAGTCGAAGCGGCCCTTTCAGATGGGATGTGTACCATATTGTAGGGCAAAAAATGCTGATTCCAAAACTGCCTTCCTTATCTGCAGAACGTTTCTGGACGAGGAGTTATGAGCGAATAGAGCAAAAAATTGAATGTGCAAGTAGGACGAAAATAGCCGTAATACTTTAGCTAGCTCTTCAATGAAGCAGTAATAATCATAAGAACTTTTTATTTGAAAAACACTCAAAAATAATATGCCACCCTTGGTTGCATTATTTGAGGGCTAGTAAGAATTTAGCAACTCATTTTATCCAAAATGCACATTTGATTTTTGGCTTCAAAAAACGCTCATCACTCCTCGTCCATAAGCGTTCTGCAGATATGGAAGCAGATTTGGAATCAGCCTTTTATGCCCTATGATATGGTATGCATCTTATTTGTAAAGGCCACTTCGACTAAACAAGCTTCCCTTGTGAGAGGAAAGATGCTTGAAATTCAACTTCATGTTAGCCAATAAAAAACCATTTAAAACTGGTTGTAGCTCAAACAGTAACACCCGTATTCCAAAAATTTTGAGGCAAGACCCTCCACCTCATATCACTAGAGTGATCATTTTCCAGACATTCGACATTTCGCTTTGCACATAAATGAGTAATAGTAAAATAGTAGTAGTAATTTGATATATAAAGAATCATACGGTGCATTCAAAAATCATCAGAAAGCGGGAGACAGAGCGAGTCCGGAAGCGAGCGCGCCTGCAACTAGCACCTTTGAGATTACTGGTTCACTAGTGATAGTAATAGTAATAGCATAATAGTAAAACAAACCATTCATGTTGTATATAAAGACAGAGCTAAAAGACGCTGAGTGAATCGACTTTACAATACCGCTCATAATTCGTCAAAAAAGTCGCCGGACTGCGGCGCACTCTGCCGCACTCCGGCGCACTCTGCCACACTCCGGCGCACTGTGGCGAAGTGTGGCGGAGTGCGCCGCAGTCCGGCGACTTTTTTGACGAATTATGAGCGGTATTGTACAGTTCTGAAACTGGAGCCTTGACTTATCAACAGCAACTAAGGAGTGCGGCGGTAATTAAAGGTACCGTCCATCCAAAGTGGGGTTTACAGATTCGACGGCATGCTAATGTGGGCCCCCACACTAGGCCAAACCCCAAGTTTCCCCGCAAAAGATTGCTTCCGGAGCGAGAAATCCGCTCCGGAAGAGACGTATCTCCGAAGCTGGTCACTCCGCCCATTTTACAGGTTTGGCTGGCTGCGGCGCTGACACACGCCGGGCGTATAACAGCGGCCAGCTCTGCGACTTGCACCTGCACAGTCCGCCAGGTTCTCCAAAACGGGGATTTTTGGGAGTTTCGTGACTTTCCGACTCCATATTGGAGATCAGGGTCTTCAAAAGGCTTGTAAGCGACCAAAACACGGGAGTCGAGAATTTGGGTGGAAGGTGCCTTCAAAGGCAGTGGATCGGCAAAACTTAACAACGCACGATTTTAACGCAGTAGGTGCGATTTATGGGCGGGCGGGCACTGGAAAAATAGCTCGCTGATTTCTTGCGATCCGCTTACAGATATTTGGAAGAATTTTAGCGAAATTATAGACGAATGCTTGGAGAACAATCGCGATTACCTTACAGATTAGCTGCGGCGCTGTGGCTAGCGGACTTTCCGCGAGAATATGCAAAATTCTCGAGGGCCGCACGGTCCTTTGTGGAGGACCGCGCAGCCCCCAGGTACTTTCCGCTGAGAGAAAGTACTTCAAACTTGAGTAATTAAACCAACGATGACACCTCTGCCACACAGAGTCTTACCTGTGCTCGGCGTATGCCCGAAGCTGCTTAAAAAGAGTCCGAGCACTCACTGAAAGTTTGGCCATCGTTCGCTGAAAGAAATTATTTGCTGAGCGTTTGCGGAAAATGCTTATTGCTGCCCGCTGGCAGAATATGTGACCGTAAAGGAAGTGCCGCCAGCTGGAGGTTTGGCCACGCCCCAAAATTCTGTTGACCGCTTGCAGAAAAGTGCGAGTTTGCGGACCGCTTGCCCCCGGTGATTATCAGAGTATGTACGAGGATTACGAGTTTTATTGAAGCAAAAAAAATACTTGAGCATATAGGACAAAAATTGTCTTAATATTTTTCTAGGTCTTTAATGGAGCAATGATGATTAACAGAACACCTCATTAAATAAAAATTCTTAGACGAAAAAATACACCACAGTTGTTTGCTTTATTTGAGGGCTAGGGAGATCTTAGCAACCATTTTATCCTAGATGGTTTTTTTGCTCTAAAAGTTCATAGCTCCTTGTCCACAAACTTCCGCAGATAAGGTACGCAGATTTGGAATTAGCATTTATGCTTTCCAATATGGTATACAGCCCACCTAAAAAGTCCATTTCGACTAAACATGGTTTCCTTGTAAGGCTTACTTCCTAGAAGGGTTCTTAGAATTAAATCTGACCTAACAGGGCAGGTTAATTTTCGCACCTTTAAGGCGCTGGTGCGGTTCAGAAAAATTGACGAAACTGGGATAGAAAGGAGAATCTCGAAAAAAAACCTGGGAACTTTGTGCACTTTTTGGCAGAGATTCGTCTTCTAAGATAATGAAACTACTACATATACTATTACTGGTACTATTCTGCTTCTACTTAACACGAATAAGGATAGTACTCGACGTTCTGGAGTCCTCGCATAGAACGGATTCAAGCCGCAAAAATCGTTATTTGTAAGGTTCCTTGGCGGGGAACTTCTATAAGTAAAATAATTTCAACCCCTCGGATACCTGAACGAATCGCACTCACTAACTAAACTGCCCTTTTTATTTGTCTTCAGTCAGCAGTGTGATCAGGTTCCGTATCACAAATGTCCTCACATGTACTTCTGTATTCAGGTTCCTTCTAAGGCTGACGTTAAATACCAATGCACTGCGATTTGGAGAGACATCGATTACAATGATGACGTCCTATCACTTTTTAAACTTTACCCGGTCAATGATTTTGTCACGCATGTGATCATTGGAAATGTAAGCGCAAAGATCGCCTACATCGAAGCGAGCGTTATATGCAGAAATAAATAGGTGAAACAAAAAGGTGTTGAATGTGTTGATTGCTTCACGGTACATATACATTGTTGCCTCAAGCTCAGTCAATAATAAACATGTCAATCTGATAGAGTTTTAGAAAATTTAGAAAAAACTTCCCTTATTAACTAACCCCATCAGATAATGAAAATTTGCCTAAAATCAAATATTTGAATTACAAAGTTACAAAATCACTTTATGAAAGATGTATGACTTTTACCATTGCCGTCCCTCCTTAGAAGAGTTCCGGGGATGGCGTAAAAACTCAATACCACCTAATTGTTCATCTTTGAGCATTCACACACAATAATTACAAGCATTATAGAGCTCAAAAAATGTCAGGCTTTGTTTCCTACAAAGCGGAAGCATTGTCGATTTACTATTAGGTAGTTACATAAATTATGATACAGAAAATCTTCACAACACCCTTGAAAAATTTCTCCCTATTTCCAGATCATGTGGAGGGTCATGGATTCTCAGATAATGCAATAAGGTTGCAACAGAACGTGAAGGATTTCTGAGGATGAGCAGCAAGAGGATGTCGCGACGTTACGGTGATCGCGTGACATTCCGTGATCAGCCGAAATCACGCGAATCACGCAAAATACGCAGCGTCATAACTTCCTTCGAAATGAATGCATTCCATAGCCGAAGAAGGCATCATGCAGCTTATAAAGGCGAATCTTATGTCGCGACTTTCCGGAAATTCTGAACGTTTTGTGAGCTATATTGTAAGTCACATGAAAGACCCTACTTCTAAATTTTCGAATTTCCTTTTAATTATTTTTGGCAAATTTCCAACTTGTGTTACTGAAAGCTGGAACTTCCGGAGTGCCTTGGTATAACATACTGCTGATGCTCCGTCCGTAAAAAATGAAGATAAAAAAGAAAAGTAAAATCCTCAAAAAGAAAATAAAGAAAAAGGTGGACACTGGCCTTACTAAATTCTATATTTACTGTTGATGCCAAGGGATAACCCTACATTTCCCGTATATGCAAGTAGGGAGCTTTATCGGATTCACTAGAGTTTTCCAGAGGAAAGGAGAAAGTGTGACTAAACTTCGTGATTTCCTATTATTGTCGGATTTGTCTGCCTAAACACTGGCGGCAAAGCAACGAAAGTAGATTTATAGAAGTTCGTCTCACACTCAGCATGGATCTTGGCGTCCTTAGTATGGCTAGCTATTAATCACTAGAACTTCTTCTTCCAAAGTCCTTGGTTGGTTTTACAAACCTGGCTTGTAGATTTTTTATGCCTTATGGAGTGGCTTCATTTTCAGCTTGTCTTAATTTTACACTATTTATGTTTCCGGATGCAAAAGGGCCGTAATAAAGGTTACAATCCGTGCTGAACATATTGCAACACGAGGTCGATGAGAAAATAAATGGTCTCCTCATAAGCCTACAAAAGGGCAAAGGGAAAAGTACACCTATCTTGGAACTAGGACCCGGCAGTGATCTTTACTTACAAAAATAAATTTTAAAAAATCACAGAAGTTCAATAATAAAAAATCAAGAGTATCTCGAAATCGTATGGTAGCAGCTACATAATGATGAATTATAATAAATTTGTGAAGATTTCTGCCCTGCCTTTCCCAATGAGGTGACATTTCGGACGTAAGACAATTCACTTCCCGATCTTTAATAGGAGGCGTGGCGCGTACCCACATATTACAGTAAGTGCAATTAGTGGTGTAACTAAACTATATGCACTTTCTGCGTACAGTGACATTTTCGAACCGGAAAAGTTCATCTTAAGTAATTCACTAGAATCTTTCAGCACTATAAAGACCTTTGTGGAGTTTCATGGACCAATCCACTTTTCCTTTCGCACATCTGTTTCCAATTGCTTGCTTTTGCACACATGGGTTTGTTTTGTTACAGCAAATGTGACTTTGTGCCCGACGTCGTTTCGGGGACGGCAACTATCTCTCTATAGCATTTTTCATATTTGACTTAATCTGCACTTGACTTTGCGCTTATACTTCTGTATATTTACTGTAGTCATACTGTAGTTCTGTAGATGCCTGGGATCTTTTTTTAAATAGGGTTCTTGAAGAATCTTCTAATCTTTCTAAATTTGATTGTGGGATCCCTGTGTCGATTTGAGGTAGTTATCTTATTTTCCTTTTTACAAAAAGATATGAGCTAGGATTACGCACATTATTTACAAAACCATGTGCAAAAATAGGAAAAAAATTATAAAAGTTATAAGAAAGTTATTAAATTACTGCAGAATTATATATTATAATATTTTTATATTATAATGAAGTTGTTAGATATAACTGTATTATTTGAAATTGAACTCTATTAAATCACGATTCCTGCATAAGATGGTGTCGAACCAGGGGGAAGGGGAGTGGCATTTCAAAATTTTTAAAAATGTTTTACATGAGTTATGAAATTGTGCAAGTGGCTTGTTTTTGCTTGCAATTTTTTGAGAAAATTCCAAAGTTTTATTTTTGTATGAAAACATTTTTCTATAAATTTCGTGAAATTGGCCCCTCAAAATTCATGAGCTTCTTAAGAATCCTTCAAAGTCATTCGAAAAATTCTTGTTGCGCATTCTCTTTCTCAAAAAAATGAAAAGCAACTTCCGTGGACCACTCTGACATAAGAGGCGTGTAAGAGGTGCTTAGCCTCAAAAAATCATGAGTCAAAATCATTGGCGATCCAGAAATAACCTTGTCTGCAATATAACATTATGTGGAAAAAATATTCTTCCCCCTCCCCCCCCCCCTAACAAGTTCTTGCTCCGATCAAAGAATTTCTATAACTCTTTCGACAATTTCAATTAGTTGCGATCAGCTGACTACTAACTTCCTCATCGAACCACCTTGACTTTCGGGGAGATCATTGATGCGACCTCGATTAGGTGAAAAACCGGTAGCATCTCCGAATTTGGCACTTTTTTTCACCGTAGGATCGCCCTATAAAGGCAATGGTCATCTAGCTGGCGGCATCTTCGGAGTTAACAACTTATCTTTTTCCAGTTTGCTGCTAGCAAAAATGAGGCTTTTTTCCTCATCAATTTTGTCATCACTGTGGCAAATGTAAGGGATTTGTTTTTCCCAGTAGATTTACAGTCCTCAAAACATTCTGCCTATTCTTTGTGTGTACAGGCTTGTTATGTGATAATTCCCCATTCCCCCTCCTCAGCTGACTGTTCAGAATTGTCTTTCAATTGCCTACAATTATACAATAAATAGCCATATCGCAGTCATTTTTTGTCTGCCAAAATCATCCTCGAATTCGTTTTCTTTGGCAATTTAAAAATAATAGAAAAAATCTCTTACAGTCATTCAAAATCAGAACTCTCCTCCTAACTACGTAAATGTGTGGCAAATTTTGCTCCCTCAGAAATACTTATGTTCTAACTGCTTCTTATGCTAGTTGCTAAAAAAATAGGCCCCGCACCAAAAAATATAAAAACATAAAACATTTTGCAAATCGTAACATCGCTGTTACGATTTGCAAAATGTTTTATGTTTCTATATTTGTTTCTATATTTGTTTGAAAGAAACTAATGTAGTGTCTCGACCAAATGGCAACGATTGCGCGGAAGCTGTCGCTGAGACAAAACACAAGAAAGAAGCGCTATAAAAACACTTCGACTGATTCAATCGCAGTATAATCGTAAGGTATTGTCCATCGATCTTCTGTATTCTTTTGTCAGATGAGTTAGTTGATGGTTGCGTATGAGTGCAAACCTTGCAGCTAGCTTCTCCTTTCCATCGATAGCGCTCGTGTTCACGAATATCTTCGAAAATTCTGGAATACGTTCGAATATGCTTGCCTTTCTGATTTCATTGAATGGTCGTAACGATTTCTTGAAAAATCGTAAGCATAGGACCATAATCCTCTTCCCTGAAGAGAATGATCCAAATCAATAACCTCCTTTAGTCCTTCTTCTGTACAAAATTACTCATTTGGATCGTGCTAGAGAATTTGACTGCGTCGAGAGTATAGCTGCTTAGAGGATAAGATTTTATGTTCCAATTCTCTGGTGGTGTCTTCAAAAATTCGAGTCCTTCCCAACACATGTGAGAGAGAAAGTGATCTTTTGTTAAACCTCTCGTTCCTGCGTCTGCGGGATTTTGTTCTGAATCGATATAGTTGGATGTTACTATTACTGATTCGTCTTTCAGGCTTTCAACTATATCACGTATCTCTCGCAATCTATTTGTTACACACTCGGCGCTGGTATATCTTGGATGACCTGAGAGCCAATTGAGTACAATTTGAGAGTTGGAGATTCTTGACTTCGAAGCTTTTGTGATAGATCTAGCAAGGCGCACTGCTGATTGCATTTATACTTGCATCTGCGAATATTGCCAAGTTCATTGTTTTGTCGTCACAAAAAAGCGCCTTGGAGCAGACTTTTGAAAGCCATCTATATTTTCGACCATTCTGTTCCATGTTTGTTCATAGTTGGATGGTAATGCTGAATCCCAAGCGAAATTGTGCCTCCAAGTTGTTGTTGAAATATTGTCGGATAATGAGTGGCACCATCCAACCTAATGGATCATATACGGACTTGACTGACCGATTGGCATTACACATCAGATACACAACGATTTATTCCGTTACCTCAAACTTGGGAATCAAACCGTTGTCACGATCTTCCAAATAATGTATAAAATAAAGTTAAAAGGAGAGTACAAAAAAGGAGGCGTGCGTGCGTTTGGATCAGGCAAGGTGTTTTATAGCGCTTCTTTCCTGTGTTTTGTCTCAGCGACAGCTTCCGCACAATCGTTGCCATTTGGTCGAGACACTACAATAGATTCTTTCAGACAAAATATTAGGGTGATCCAAAAGTAATGGGGCACCTTGATTTTTTTTACATTCTTCAAGATTTCTTTCTGATTAGCTATAAATGCCCAGGATTTTTAATGCCTTTGTATAGAGTGACCTTCGCAGGTTATCTTGACAGCACCTTGCAGCACCTCTCCGACATTTCTTCGAGTGGCGCTTCAAAGAAGTCAGACAGACTTTTTTAAACGCCATCCGAATTTGGGCTGCTGCATCTGATAGTCCCTCGACATATGGCATACCATTCGAAAGAGCTTTCCAAGCTCTTTTTAATGATTACTTGAATATCCAAAAATTGCCCATTATTTTATACAAAAAAGGCACTTTGTTCGAAAAAGCGCGGTGTTTGGCGCAGATTTTCAGACTAAAATTCATGTTTTGGAACACAATCTTTTGAAAATGAGAAAAGTCGAAGTAATTTGCATATGCATGGATAGAGCGTAAAAAGCACTACCAGAAAGCAACTGCTAAGTTTGGGCTTATTTGATTATCTTGATGAAAGAATAAGTAATATGTCTCCTGATACTAAATGCTATATCTTCTGTTCTAAAGCCTTGGGACCACCGAGCTATTGTGGATTTGGTGACAGTCCCCTCACCCATTACTGCGCACATATTTTTGGTAGGCTCACTTGTTTTGCTGCGGCGCTACTGCTCAAAGTTCAAAATTACTTGAAGTGGTGAGCTTTAATTTTAAGCGCATATAAAAATAACGCCACGTGACAGTGCCCAACAATAGACCTCGATCAGAAGGTTTTGTTATGTACTAACATCTGCCAAAACTTGGACTTCCAATTAGCTTTTCTATTTGAGAAAACTGCATTTATTCTCTAGCTGCCCCATTACTTTTGGATCACCCTAATATAATTTTGCAAATCGTAAGAGCGATTGAAAGATCTCTCAATAATGTTTGAATAATTTTTCTATACTATAATGTAGAACTTTACATACATTGTATGCCTTATTATACGCGTTAGAAGAATTAAAAAATTTAGAAAGTTCGAAAATTATACCTATCTATGGAAACGGCCGATCTTAGGTAGAATGAGCAGGAACCAATCGTAAACTTGAACAAAACTTAAGTAATGCTAGCAAAACCAGCAATCGAAATTTTTAAAATAATTTCTTCCACGTAAACTCATTCGGGCTTTATTGAATTTCACTTCCGACACTTCTCAGAAAGGCAAAATTCTCTACGTGCAATGGTTATTGAAAACGATTTTTTACAATTTACAATTTGAAATTTAAAAAATCACAGACTTTCATATTCTTTTGTGCATGGACCAAACTAACATTTTGATCTACTAAGACGTTTTTCCGAGTACGGAACAAGATGTTCGAACATGAAGCAGACGGGGTGTCGGTCACTTAACGTCAAATATTTGGCCACATTTGCTTTTTTCCGCAGCTCGTCGTATGCTTGTAATCAGCTTCGTTGTTGACTTTCGAGCACGAAAAGCAAATTGCTGGCAATAGGGGCGACGCACGAACAGTGCGCGAGCATTGTATAGACAACACCTTACCTTCGTTTCATAAAAGGTGGTCAACGCTGTTCGATTTGTGAAGGTTAGCCAGAAGGGTGCTAGCTCTATTTTATACGGAAGTTATTGATTTTTGTATCTTATTTACCTTTTACAGAATAGGCTAGTAGCCGACAGCATAATGAAAAATCTTTTAAAAGATAGCAGTTACCTTTTTCGCATAACTTCACCTTCATCAGTATGAGAGAAAGGTGAAACTTCATTTGAGATGAATCAAAACCCATTGACCACAACAGTATCCGAACCCTCATAGCTCACCTGCAAGACTGACACGCTAATCACTACACCATGCGACCACTACACCACATGCCTGTGTTTCCTTAGACTGGGCAGAGACCGTTCTCCTATTATAAAAATAGGCGATAACTTGCTTTAGAGCAATGCTTCGCAGTAATTGCAAGAATACTTGAAGCCAGCAATTAGAACTTTAATTTCAATTTACATCACAAACCAAACGGTCACTTCGACTTGGTGACCTTCCCTTTGAATTCCGCTTACTAATTTCAAAGTGAGGCTATTTCTGTACAATTCTAAAAAAACGCAATATTTGGCACTTCCCACACTCTTTTTACCCTCTTAAAAATCATCAGATTACCCCTACAATCTCCTCCGGACAAGAAGGTAAGTTGTTCGATGGTACATAAGCTGGTTGTACTATACCAGATGTGCTGATTGTGTTCGGCCTTGTATTTCATGACAAACACTGGCTAATCTTTTAGAACTTTTGCTTTCTGAAAGGATTTGTATAGGGGAAAAGATAAAGGCGAAAGAAAAAAAATAGAAATAGAAAAAGCGCGAATATCTGCCCAATTGGTCCAAGTTCTTTGCCCTTCCATAGGGTTAGGTAAAGTGATACGCATCAGCCCTTACATTCGATGCTTCGTCTATAACTGCTTGATAAATGCTTAGCAAGAACTCTTGACCCGATCAGCACATGGTGGAGAGCTAGAAGTAGGCGTTTTACTGGAAAAGTCCAGCTTTGGGACAACTCATAACTTAACGACAATATGATAAAATTCCTTACATGAAGATTCCAAGGTATTCGCGTTTTGCCTGCAGCCGTCCCCATCCTAGATATCTGGTAAAACGCAATAGACCGACAGTTGTTTTGGGGCTTATATCACTTTTGGTAGATATGTACCTAGAGAGGTCAGTACAGAGAAAGTAACGAAGAGTTCTTAGTAGATGTTGTTGCAGGTGAGGCCAAGATTGTTACACAACTTCATTAGGCTTACGTTTCGGCGTCTCCGCCTTCTTCAGAGCCTTAAGGACGATGATATTTGTAATCTATCCTTCCAAATGCTCTGTCTCCATCATATCGGTACAACTCAGTAGCCGACAGAGCCAGAAACAAACGACAGACGCGAAACAATTAGCGCTTACCTTGTAGCTTTGTAGTCAAGAGTAGGCGGCCACCGGTGAAGCGCCGCTGCTATGATATTGATATATTCAAATAGAGTGTCTGCTGCAAAAGACGTTAAAGAAAGACATCATGACCCATATGCCTGTGTAAAATGACTAGACTATAATCATTGCTCAGTTTGGAAAACCATAGTTGGTAATGGGCATTGTGCTTACTTCATCAAACAAAACGAAATCTTTTTTCTGAACAATGGAAGCTACAGTGAAAAGTCATTATTAGTGTAATTAGAAAGACTCACTTAGCTATCCTTGGTCTCTGTTCTGCTATATGAAAGACCAAGAGACACTCAAAGTGTCATCTCTTTGTTGAATCACAATATAATTACCTTGAGGCCATTCACATTCTAGTTTTATTGCTTGACACATATACGCTTCCTCAGTCACGACTCTTGGCTGGTGTGAACTCAATTTCGTCACATATTCTATAAAACTCTTCGAAACTTCCGCTTATTTACATCGCACTCGAGAATGGTGTTCAATTTGCGTTGCAATTGTTCAAGTTACGTTGCAATTCGATCCCAGTCGTCCACGGTTGCACGTCGGTCTTTTAAAAATCGAAAAAATGAGTTTGTTCGGCTACGTAAAAGCGCGCGCGGGGCTTTTGCGCACACTCTCGTACGTCCGTATTTGAACATGCTTGTCTTGACACTTTCGCTTAATCTTCTTCACCACGACCCCGCGGCCGTACTCTCATTCTGAGCTTGGACATCGCAATGTCCATATGTGCTCATAGGCTCTCTATACCATTCGCTTTTTCTATACTATTCTATTTAATCATTCTCGACGGTCCATTACAGCGCAAACGGTGTCGAGTTGTTAAAACTCATGAAGCTGTCGTAGTTGAGCTTTGCGCATACTTGAAATCGTTCCACTGGCGAGGATCCATCACTTCTTCTTGCCAGGAAGTGCTTGAGAGATCTAGCTCAGTCTCGCTTCGCTCGATGCTCTTCTGACTACCGTATGAGGATCAGCCAGTGTGTTGACACCTTCGCTTTTTCATCACGGTTTCACGGTCACGTTTTCTCCCACCAAGTTTTCCTTCCCTTCTATCCTTGGTCGTTGAAAGGTCGGAGCTAGCAGGTAGCCAACCCTTTCGTGGGTGAAAGACAGAAGTGATACCATTCGGTTACTGTCATGAACTCTCATTCGAAATGATCTTTAGATGCGGCTAATACACAAGCCGCTAAGATAGCAAAGGGCATTCTATTGTCTCATCACTTGGGGTCGGTACACTGTGCTTCCCCACGCGTCCTCTACTCTAGTGACAGTTTTGTTATTAGCAATAGTAAACCCGCTTAATAACTTATGAATGGATTGAAAGTAGTCCTTAATACTGTAGTGTATACAATTAGATTTGAGCGAACGCAGAATGTCTGTCAAAGGTTAAAATAGCTACTGTTCAGCAGTTTAGTAATAGCTAGGGGTGGTTTGAGATAGTTCTGCTACTATTACTCAATTAAACTTGTATTTTGCTGTGTTCTATAGTAGACATATTTGAATCGAAAGTACTCAAACAGTTCCAGAAACCTTATTCTTCGTTATCTATAATAAGCATGGTAGACTAATAGACTACCGTCAGATTACAAGGGTAGACACTTTTTCGGAATATCGGCGGACAAGCCGCTAGTAACGCTATTTAGGGTCGGCAAACTACTCCGAAATCTTATATATAAAGCTGAATGTCTGTTTGTCTGTCTGTATGTCTGTATGTCTGTCTGTCTGTGTGTACGTATGTTCCGAATAGAAAATTCCATTTCTGAACCGATCCGGACCAAACTTGGCACACATACACTACGGGCCCCGGCGGGTGTCATAGGCTACTTTTCGTCATCGATCGATATCGATTTTATCGATTTTTATCGATTTTTTTGCTGAGTTCACCTACGGGGCTGGGAGTTTGCACAGGGGGGTAATCGAGCATGGGGATTCCGAATACAATATTGGTTTTCAGGATTATCGATTACTTTTATCGATTTTATCGATTTTTTTGCAAAGTTTGAGCTACGGGGCTGGGAGTTGGCACAGGGGGGTAATCGAGCATGGGGATTCCGAATACAATATTGGTTTTCGGGATTATCGATTACTTTTATCGATTTTATCGATTTTTTTGCAAAGTTTGAGCTACGGGGCTGGGAGTTGGCACAGGGGGGTAATCGAGCATGGGGATTCCGAATACAATATTGGTTTTCGGGATTATCGATTACTTTTATCGATTTTATCGATTTTTTTGCAAAGTTTGAGCTAGGGGGCTGGGAGTTGGCACAGGGGGGTAATCGAGCATGCTGATCATCCCCAAGGGGGGTGATCAGCATGCTCGATTACGCCCCTGTGCCAAATTCCAGCCCCCTAGCTCAAATTTTCAAAAAATCGATAAAATCGATAAAAGTAATGGACGATCCTGAAAACTAATATTGTGTTCGTAATCAGCATGCTCGATTACCCCCCTGTGCAAAATCCCAGCCCCGTAGCTCAAACTTTACAAAAAAAATCGGTAAAATCGATAAAAGTAATGGACGATCCTGAAAACTAATATTGTGTTCGTAATCAGCATGCTCGATTACCCCCCTGTGCAAAATCCCAGCCTCGCATGTCAAACTTTGCAAAAAATCGATAAAATCAATAAAAGTAATCGATGATTCTGAAAACTAATATTGTATTCGGAATCCCCATGCTCACTTCCCCCCTGTGCCAACTCCTAGCCCTGTAGGTGAACTCTGCAAAAAAATCGATAAAAATCGGTAAAATCGACATCGATCGATAACGAAAAGTGGACTGTGACACCCGCCGGGGCCCGAAGTGTATGTGTGCCAAGTTTGGTCCGGATACGGCGGAGCCGGGTAAGCCAGCTAGTTGATTAATATGCTCTGATATTGCACCCTTGCAGAAGTCGGGGTTTTGTATGTGTTAGCTCCAGAATTGCCGCAGCTATTCAATAAGACTTTCCTTAGTCCATTAAGTAGAGCTCGGGCGAACACTTTAGACTGAACGGGGATTGTAGGTGACAAGTTAGCATTTCTCGCCGCTATTTGTCCTGCTGTTTTCAAAAGCGCCGGTGACCACCCCGGTAGCCTGGTACCGTTTACTCGCAGCTCATAAGATCGAAGACTTATCGTGTCCTGGTAGCACCATGTCTATGTTTGTTTCGTTCCTTAAAGGTAGAGATACTTAGAGTGGAATTTCTGCAATTAACGTGTAACTTATCCGCTGGTCATTCTGCTACTTAACATTCTGCAGAACATTCGGGTTTTTTCTTTTCCCTCTACTCTCCCCCCCCCCCCCCCCGTCTAGGTAGAAGAGCCTCATATTGATATGCTTGAGCTTTTGAACTGCGAAAAAAAACCTTACTTGAAAAAAGCCTTGTTTGAACTCTTCTCTCCTCTTTTTTATGTTCCTTAGCAGCTTTTGCACACTAAAAGCTGCAAACTCACATGTGCCTTCTCGGACTTTCACTGAACTTTACCTACTTATCTTTCCATGATCTTATTGTTAGTATAACCACGTGATGACAGAAGAAATCCGCAAACTTGTGTTGACTAACCGTTCGGTGCTAATGGCTCTTTCAGTGGAGTTTGCACGCGGTCTGCACGGGATTTCCTCTAAAAAACTACAAAAATAAAACCCTTTGCACTCTTCTGTAACGAGGATGTTTGTCAGATGAATTTCTCGCATCTGTCAACTATCCCACATTCATAAATCTTTCGGTAACCGGTATCATAGATTAAGTTTCCACACTAAAGTGCCAATCACTCACTCATCATTCTAGAACAAAAACTTTCACCTATTCGTGAAAATATGATAATCCAGCTTTCTAGCACAAACTAGATTTTTTCCCAAATTGAAGGAAACTTGCAAACTTTCGTAGCTGTATTTAGGGCCGCAGAAGGGAAGAAAATTACTAAATTAGCTTTTCCAACCCTTGTTTGTCTAAAGCCACTAATTTTCAGCTACTTTTCATTTCAATTTTCCATTGCTCAAAGCGGTGAACTTCTCTTTTCTGTGGTTTAAAGCAGGCAAGATTTTTCTAATCTCTCTATGTTACTTATAGTGGTTCCATTGTACGTAGAGATAAGACGCCACTGCGGACGCTGTGTCGGCGTCTCTCAGATTAAACGCACTTTCATTTCTCTAGCTGTCTGCTGTCTCTCCCAAACATGAACTATCTTGATAGGACGTCGCAGCCTGCAGTCTTTGCATGCGATGAACTGCCCATAGACTTTCGAACATGCTCGTTCACGTAATGTCAGTAAATAGTTCGAAAACAAGCCAAAAACTAACTTGTTCTCCGCATAAAAAATGCAAAATAAACAAAAACATCTTTGAAAAGATTACAATGACAGTGAACCTCTCAGTGTTCCGAGCACGGTTTTCTAGTGCTACCGATCCGGATTTTCGGGGTTTTCTGGCTAGGCAATGATTTCAGTTCAGAATTATTCATCGCTTGCTATAACAACATCTCTTCATATACTCTCGACCAGACTATTCACCATATGAAAAGATGAATCCAGCAAAAACCGATCGCGAACAAAGTGAAAATCGGGTTTCAACTTTTTGGAGCCGTTCCAAAAAAACTTTCCCTTTGAACACCCGAATTTACATAAGAGCCATCACTCTTTCACTGACGAATGACAGCTATCCCCACTTCTTGAATGTGAACTTACACAATGCGATAGTAAAGAAAATCTGGTTTGTTGCCAGTTTGTGTAAAGCCCTTTATATACATTTAAGCAGCGGTTTTCTTTACGCTAAGCTCAATTGCTTTGTGTTCTGCAGATTTCGCTGAAACTTCCTGGGCCATCCATTTCATGGTTAGTCATTTTTTCATAGTACAGTCCATGTCTATCATTCTCCTCGCCTCTCAGACTTTCGAGCACTTTGAGCATCACCAAAACTTCCAATACCTAAATTTAAATAAAGGCAATTTTCGATTTTTTGGCCTTTCCTGAGGGAATTTTTATCACAGAGTTCAATAATATCCGTAGGAATATTGGGGATTTTTTTTACATTTCTAGAAAAGCACTCCTTAAGGGTTACCCTTCATCTCCCAAAGTTCTCAGAGTTTTTCTGCTTACAGTACTTTCCATTTGATTATTTATTTTTGCACAAGAAATGCGTCTTCTACAAATCAGAAAGAAGCAGTAGTTCTTAGTAGAAAAATTCATAATTTTGCATCATTCATTAATTATTCATTATTCATTCAAAAAATTAATTGACGTTATCAATATATTCTTGCAGTGAACTTTAGGGGGTTCTCTTACCATAGATAAAACAAAAATCAACTCTTGAAATTAAATTTTTGCTGTTTTCATTTGATACTGAAACTACCTCATTGTCCGACTAAATTGACATCGTATAGTTTACCAAAATTTTTGAACCAAAGTTCTATTTCTCCCATTTCGAAAACCTATCAATGTGACAATCCAGACAATCTAAACCAATCCGATCATTCGCATCTTCTCTCTCAACATTATAGAAAATTCAAATTTTTCTCTTTCAGATGCTTCTCGCTCTCTTATTCATCCCCCTGGTGAGCAGTGCTGATCTCATCCCTAGGGAACTATTGTTTTCTGATGCGAATTATTCTGCAATCACACTAAGCCCTGATGGAAAGTGAGTAATAAGACTATCTGTAACAAAAAATAATAACAAGGTTTATCTTTATATTTTAGAGTTTATGCATTCATCAAGCCAGATGAAAACAATATCAAAAATATATTTGTGAAATGTACATCGTGCAAACATACTCGTCAGGTGACTTTTGAGAAGCAAAGCGATGTACTTGGTAAGTAACAATTGACCAGATTATTTCTTGCTCCGATGAGTTCTTGCTTTATAGGTTACACATGGACTGGAGTTCCAGATATAATTCTTTTCACTCAAGATAGAAATGGAGACGAAAATACCATGCTCTTCAAGAAAAATATCTCTGAAGTAGGTTTCTAGCGATTTTTCTATTTGGCTGATAGATAAATTCGGTCTTTCTGTTCGCAAAAATGTTGTAGCGGTATTTTCGTTCAAATTTCAGCATCATTGGAAAAAGTAATGTAAGAAGAATCAGAAGATTAACTTTATTTAAGCAAATCTTTTCAGTAACGAAATAGCGCAAGAACGTGAAGTAACCTGATTTTCACCAAATTTCCAGGAAATTTTGCCACAATTGAACTGAATTTTGGATATAATACTTGAAAATGTTACTCAAGATGACTTCTCGATATCTGCAACCATTTGTCCCTCCAAGTATTAGGTGTTTCTCCCAGTTTCAATACTAGAAATTCATAATTTGTAGATCAAAAATTACTGAATAAAAAATTGAAAAATTCAAACAAAAATTCAAAAAGAGAACCTAAAAAGCAAAAAAAAAATTCAAAAGGCTAACATTCAAGGACATACATGGCAATTACCAATGAAACATTCTAATTAATTGAAATCTGAATTGAATTGATTCTTGAAGAGAAAAATCTTGGCTGTTAAACACCTATTTGAATTTTTGTAGAGTTTTGTATTTGCATGTCAAAACAAAACTATTCAATTATTTGAATTTTTTCCAAATTTAGCTGATCTATGCTCTCTGCTTAAGGAAGCCATAGCCGAGGATCCGCAGAAGAGTACAATAATCTCGAACAAACCCGGTGTCAAAGCGCAAATTTTCGGTAACAACCATCGAAGCTCTCGAATTCTGATCGGACTCAACGACCAGAACCCATCGTGAGTCAGCAAATTCTTTTGTACAATTGCTCCCTGAAAAAAATGACTTTTTGTCCTATGCAAACTTCCTGCAAAACCACGTGTTGCTGATCTTACATCAGAGTTTACATTGGTTTTCGCACTTGCAAAAGTTGCAATATTTTTTACAGATACCACAATGTGTACATCTACGATCTGCTGACTGACTCGATGACATTACATTTGAAAAACGATCGTTTCCCAGCATTCGTTGTAGACAATGATATGAACATTCGTCTTGCTGTACAAGAACAACCGGATGGTTCATTGATGTATTTGAGGTGGGCTCTTTTTCAAGCTTGCTTTGTTTAACTAGTCATAAACGCGAGCGGTGATGATATGGGAGGATAGGGGGTCGTGAAAGCGAGGTTTGCCAAGAGATTGTGTAGCAGGAAGTCGCATTACTGTTTGCGTTTTGGCCTTAGATGGCGCGTGCGTGCAGTACGTTTTCGGACATCGGTAGGATTACGTGTGGACACGAATTTGATCCATGATCTCTAAGGAGGAGTCCTTTTGTGTCTTTGAGCTAGCCTTATGCGAAAAAGAGGGATGGACGGCGTAGTGGTATAAATCGCCGCTATGAATTGGTGCTAACGAAGTTCGACCACGCTCTAGGGTGATCAAGTCCTTTACCCTCCAAGGACGACTCCTGAAATCAATCAGATACTCCATGCATTCAGTAGCCTTTTCCATCAGAAGAATGCATAAGAACACGCATGCTCCAAAGGATCTTGGAAACGCCAGACTTTTCACCCCTACTACGCGGAAAAATTCAAAAATGTTATCTTACAGCTCTATCTTCTAGAATGTGAAGGCTTAGATATAAAACCTTACCAGTGCCTTCCAATTTGGACGAGGCTTTGCATTCGTATTAGAGTCAGTGACGCAGAGAATGCACATGTGGCGCGGACTGTGGCGATACGGCGTCAACAATAGGAGATGAGATAGTGCCTTACTGGCTTGGTAATCCACTCCACACGCTCATAACTTCGCAGCAGGGCGTTTTCAGAAATTTGGGGGAGGGGGGTACAAAAATCTCTTTTGTATGATGGGACGCTAATCATGAACCTGGGAAAGATTGTTGAGAAGCTTCCCAATATTTTTGCTGGCCTATAGCCTTAGGTTACGATTATGAATAGTTTTTTTTATGAAGCTTATTTGGATTTCTGATTTCAGTGGTAAATATTTCAGTTACTCAAAGCAACTCGCTTGCGGCAACTGATTCAAGAAGACTAAATTTTGCTACCTATAGGGGGGACCCCTTATTATTACATACTTTCAAAACTATAAAAAGCGAATGAGTAAAAACATTCAATTTAGGCGGTCACCGACGGCAAATAGACTACCGTACACATCCGATCCATCCGAGTGGGAAAGATACCTTGTGGTTAAGCCAGATGATAGAGCAGTCACCAAGTAAGTTAGAATAACTAATTTTAAGGATACTGACATTGAGTGCGAGTTGATTTAGCCCTGTATCATTCGACAAGAGTAATCAGTACATGTATTGGATCTGGGGAGACGAGAATATTGACCTCGGTAAGTTAATAACCAAATTCGATATTTGACAGCTGCACGAGATGGGAAATACGCAGTAAAAATTCAGGAACTCTTGTTGTTTTCAAATTTGACGAACCCGAGGTTCGAGAAGTTCTATACACTGCAACAAAAGCTGAAATTGGCAGTATCCTGATTCATCCAACAGACAAAACTGTATTGGCAGTTGCTGAGGTAAGAAATTAGGGTTCTAACCAAATTTTCAGTCCTAGTACGCCTTATAAAGGTCATAACAGCTACATAGCCTTTACAAAGGTTTGCTAGTCATTCCAACAAATAGCAAAAAAAATTACTCCTCTCAAATTATACCAGCTCCCAAGGAACTATATACCGACGACAACCCGATCCTTCCAGGTCTATCACCGACCAGAATTGTTTGTAGCAAATGGAACAATCATGGAAGACCTCCAATATTTGGTAAATCTTCGACCACATGGCTCACTGCAGATCCTATCTATCAGTCTAGGTAAAAATCCACATCTGGTCTATTCCTCATACATTTCACTACAAACTCCAAATTCAGATATGTCCACGTGGCTGGTAACCTACTTGTCTGCTGACAAGCCCTATGAAGTCTTCTTGTACAGAACCCATTTGAAATCTGTAAGTTTCCATCTTAGCCTTCTTTAGGCGCTAAAATTTGGAGCTTTCATCCCCAGCTTCTATTCTCTCTACCCCACCAAAAATTTGCATCATTGAGTCTGAAAATCAAAGAACCAATGTAATCAGCCCTAGAAACACTGTTGAATTGATGCAAATGTGTTAACGTTTTTTGAATCCTTACTTTGACGTGCTATAACTTTCTAGAAAATTATATTTTTGATTGCGATAAGCATTTTAGAATCAGCAAACCTCTCAATACAACGCGCATTCACATATATTCAGATCAGAAACAAGAAGACTTGCATAAAGAAAAATAAAACAAAAAATCTATCTTTCAGGCAGAATTTCTCTTCAATGTGCGACCCGAACTCGGACAATACAAGCTAAACAAACAAGTAGGATTCGACTTCAAGGCCAGAGATGATACAGTTCTGCAAGCCTACATCAGTCTGCCACCAGACGTAAGCGCAAACATTTGACCACGTTGAGAAAAAATACAAGCCTTAGATTTTAGGCACCCCTTCGCTCAGCTAAAGACGTTCCAGAAGCTGATCGAGGTTACGCTGAGCTTGGAATGTTGCCAGTAAAACCACAAAAGATGGTAGTACTTGTGCATGGAGGGCCAAAAGCTAGAGACGACTACGGATTTTCTGGCACAAATGTTTGGCTGACTAATAGGGGCTATGCAGTACTTCAGGTTGGTTGAGCTATTTGTTGATGTTGGTAGTTTTTCTCAATACCAAAAATGGTTTAGGTAAATTTCCGCGGAAGTACTGGTTTCGGTAAGCGCCTGACAAACGCTGGTAACGGTGAATGGGGTCGAAAGATGCATTTCGACATTCTGGATGCTGTTGAGTTTGCTGTCGCAAAAGGAATAGCAAACAGATCTCAAATTGCAATTATGGGTAGGTCAAAAACAATGGTCCCAACTTTTTCCAAAAAAAATGAATTTCATTTTTGTAGGTGGCAGCTATGGCGGTTACGAAACCTTGGTTGCTCTCACATTCACTCCTGACGTATTTGCATGCGGAGTGGATATAGTCGGACCATCAAATCTCGTAACATTAGTACAAGCTGTGCCTCCCTATTGGAGAGGTTTCTATCAAGATCTCATTAGAATGGTCGGAGCCGATGTTACAACGTAAGGGATTTTTCTTGACTGCTCTAGGGATTCCCATAAATATTTTTTTTACAGAGAAGAAGGACGACAGTCGCTGACCGCTCGATCTCCGCTCTTCTTCGCTGACCGAGTTACGAAGCCCCTAATGATTTTGCAAGGTGCCAACGATCCCAGAGTAAAACAGCAAGAATCAGGTTGGTAGAAGCCATTTGAAATACAGGCGATTCATCGCACGCAGATACGAAGCACTACTGCGGACGCTGTCGGCTTCTCTAACGCGCTTTTATTACTCTAACCGTCTGCTATCTCCCACCAAAACGTACTATCTAATATGGACGTTACGGCGTTCAGTCTCTCCGTGCAATAAATTACTCAAGCGTACTCAATGTGCTCATGCTTATTTTTCCAGATCAATTCGTAGATGCCCTGCAAAAGAGATCAATACCGGTTACTTACATTCTTTACCCAGATGAGGGACACGGTTTCAGAAAGGTACTGTTGAGCGGTTGGACAAAAATTTATCTGACAAACATGCGCAATTTCAGGCTAACAATCGATTGGCGCAATGCGGTTTCATAGAACAATTCTTACATACATGCTTGGGTGGAGAATATGAACCATTCCAACTGGGAGACTACAATTCCACAGCCATAGTAAGTGCACTGGAATCATTTACATTTAGTCAAGAGTTACTGTAGAACTGGGGCACGAGTATAAAGACTATTCCCACACGAAGGCGGCTACTCATGCAAGCGGAGCGTGCGCGGGCGTACTAGCTAATATAAAAGATGCTCAAACACGGCGCTCGCACGCTACAAAATAAGAGGACCGCCTTGTCAGGGATCAGCCGTTATTCGAGGGGATTTACTAACAGAATCCACCATTAAACTTTGGTATTTTTTTCAGCTAAAAGCAAACGGATCGACGCCACAATCAACTCCAGCCCCTCCACTACCGATAGTCCCTGCTCTACCAACGCTGGCCCCCCAATTGTTCTACAGACCCATCCAGCCTCGATTCGTTCCCACTCCACTTCACTTTCTTCGACCTACGGTAGCTTTACCCGCAAGGGCTCCATTCCAACCTAGGTCGTAGGTATTCGGGTCATAGGTATTATGTAAGATTCTCATTTGATTATTGTTATCTTTTGTACAATTGGGTTCGTTGGTTTCCGTGCAATATCTGATTGTTGTACCAGATTCGAAACAAGCGCATATATATGCACTCATTTGTCGATGTCAAATGCTTTAACAGATGTGATGTAGAAGGGCTGTACATAATAAAAAGCTTTGAATATGTCAATATCTGATGTATCTTCCTTTTGATAGAATCCCGTTTCAACACCAGAGCAGAGACGTTAGAAGATGTCAAAGGCATCAACATATCTGAAGATTCCAGAAATGAATGACAAAAATAAGAGCTCCTCTTTCACTATCGACTTTCTACCTTTTTAGCATTATGTAAGCTATAAATGGTCGGTTGACTGTCTAACAGCTATATAAAAATTGCCACTCCGTTTCTATCACTTATTTTCGGTTATCTATCAAGTCTTTCGGGTACGGGCAATCCATTGTGGTATAAATGTGTTAAGAGATATAGAGAGAAACAGAATAAATTGCATGCAGCCTTCCTGGACCTGGCGAAAGCTTTTGTTAAGATGGCCCATGATGTCATATGGTGGGCCTTACGGTGACATGTGGTGCCCGAAGAGTACGTCCAGTGGATAAAATTGATCTACCACAACGTTTCAAGTCACATACAAGTTGCAGGGTCGAAAAAGTTCCAAATCAAGGCTGAAGTAAAGGTTCAGTTCTCTCCCCTTTGCTCTTCGTTACTGTAATGAACGCTGTGATGTAACCACTCAGACGTGAACCTCCTTGGACACTTCTCTACGCAGACGATAAGGTCATGATAGCAAGTGACGGAAAGGAGCTTCAAGACAAGTTACAAAACTGGAAAACCAGACTAGTGTATGGCTTGAAGCTCAAGGGAGAGAACACGTGGAAGTAGGAAAACAGACTCCAGTTACCATAAACATCGAAGGGGTGAGCTAAAAAAGAGCCTCATGCAGTACTGTTTTAAAGTGAGTCCGGTACATATGTTGAACTACACAGCAGGTTGGTATTTATTTATACAGCAAAACATGAACTACTTCCTAACTATTATCGAGCTTTACCCACTTCCATTCCAACTTCAGGATACAATTTTCCATAGCTTAAATTCAATCCCATGAGCAACAATTCTAAGCTTACTAATTCATTTCCTCCCATGCTTGGCGGGTTACTATTACATTTCTGGACAAAATACTAACAGCAGAAGAAACGTGGGGAGAGCCCAAGGTACCGACTCCGAATAGAAAACTAACGGAAGGGGCCTCCGGCATGACATTGCAACGGTCTTTTTACCAGCCTGCGCAAAGAACGCTGGTCTCTGCTTAGCGCGCAGACGGTCTGTCATCAAGAACAGGTGTTCATGACAAGTACCTAAGCAGTCACATCTTAGAAGGAGACCTACACGAGGAGTTGCAGACACGATGAACACAGCGTGTATGGAAAAACATGGCTGTATGAGAGCCTCAACGGTTCTGTGCCAAATGAATACCATTGCAACTCAAGCCCCTCTGCAAACCGTTTTCTGCCCAGCAGCACTATGGCAGTGATTACTGGCCATTACCGAAACGACGAGCGCAATCTCAGTGTCATGGAAACAAGGATGCTGCGATGGACCTCAGAAATCACATGAAAGTCTACATTTGCAATGACACTATACGAGCCCAAATAAAAGTAGCTATGATTGCCCAAAAATGCAGGAGAAGAGATTACGATAATACGGACATTTGCGCAGAAGGAAAGAAAGCCACACCACGAAATTAGCCGTAATGGTGGGGGCACCAAGTAAAAGACCTAGAGGTAGCCCCAAGATGAGGTGAATGAACAGAAATTCAGGGACGACCAGCGAGAACTTGGAAGACATATAGACTTTGCCTCAGAAAGAATGGATACACATGACGAGAAAAGCAGGATCCTGCATAAGCGGAGCCCATGCGAAGATGAAAAATGAGAGAATCCAGAATATGTACAACGCCCATTGAAGAAGTTCTGGCGTGCAAAATTACCAGAGAATTATGTCGTTTTTGCTGAGGATAAAGTCTGCTTCAAATAACAGGTGTTCCGAAAATAAAACGAAAATACAATCTGGTCGTACATCGCGCCAGGTTCAACTGCATTTTTTTATTATGCCATTAGATTTACTATTTAAATGTTGAATAATCATGTAAAGTATCGATACTGATTAGTGACTTTTTGAAGTTTTTAACGAGTAATTACTAGTGCGTGGTGGTTCTGGAGGCACGTATTGCTGTCCTCTCTGCAAAAGAATTTTTTTGGGGTAAGTACTGCAAACACAAACCGAGCGCACCTTTTGCCATCTCAAAAGCTTCAAAATTTCATGAATCTCTTCTGTTGTCTTATAAACGACGATTCCAAGGATACAAGCCACCAAAAGGAATAATATACTGAAGAAAATAACTGACCATATTGTGTTCATAAATTCTGTAAAATTTTATCTGGTAGGTGAGACTAACAGGGACCGGAACGAGGTGGCACTATTGACAGAGATTCTCTAGAAACCAACCAATTCTTGAAGTACTTAGGATTTCTGAAGCAGTTATTCCTTTTGACTCCAAGCTGTCAAAAAGTTGGTCAATGTAGAGCCCTTCATTGCTGTGCAAGATAACGGCTTTAGTCCGCCTATCGTAGTCTATTTTCTGCAGCGCTGTGAGATCGAGCGATAAAAGTCCAACATTACGCAACAATACGATCGCAGGTCCTAAGTTTGTCTGCGATACCGTAACACTTTTGGAAAACATGGAATCTCACCATTTGAATGTATTTCCTCTACATTTCGAAAACACTTCACATGACCCATACCCTTGGTGGCAGCAAAATGTAGTGGACCACTCACATTGACGACATTTTCGAATTCGTCGAGTAGTTCGCTTTTGTCTTGAAAACAAAGCATTGGCTGTCTCGCCCAAAGAAATACTTTCTACTCTTTTGTAACTCTAAAAACTTGTTCAGAGCTTCTTTAGTGGCTAATAGAGGACCACGGGCGTGATTGGTTGAAATTGGATTCAATCTTCGTCCCTAGGCCAACTAAGCCCTCCGAGGATGGCAAGTTGGGAGGAATAAAGCACTGGATAGTAACCGGCTGACTCCCTCAAGTCTGTGAAGGTCGCAAACTTTAACAACAAAGTAGAATGTTTTACGCGCATGCTTGCAAAGAATATCCGAACTAGCTCTTACTATGAGCCGTATACTGGCGCGATTTCTAAGTGTCCGCTTGAGCGCGCGGTCTTCTGCGTCAAAGGTAGTGCTCGACAGTATGGTTGTCCACGACAGCTACTGACTCACAATCTAACATGGAACGCTAATGCATCGTCCCCTAAACCTTTGCTCCGCGATCTCCTGCCCCCCCCCCCCATTCCGCCTGTTCCAATTACCCCCAACCCAAGTTTTTTCTCAGCTTCAGCTTGCGCACACCCCACAGTGAGAAGTATAATATTATCCTAATTAGAGAAGAAACGCAAATCACAGCGACGATTTAATAAGAGATGCAAATCTTGGGATGGATCTTGTTAAGCTGATTCCAGATCTAAATTCCGTCATTGCTGCGGTTATCTCTAAAAGAAGGTAGAGCGTTTGGATGCATAAATCAAGTAATATAATGACTTCGTGAAGTAGCTTTGTGAAAAATTATCTAGGTTGCTGGATCTAGGTTGCCGTGCATGCGCATTCCCTCTAGTCAAAACTATGCTAATAAATTTTTTATTTTATTTTATAAATACACTCGAGGTGCACCAGAATGAAAAATAAATAAAAAAAGGTCCAAACAGATGAGACCAGAAAGTCCTCAGCCGCAAGAGGAGATAAAAGAAAATACGGAATAAAAGAAAATACGGAATAACGCACTCTCAAGCTGGGTTTTAGAGCAATTATGCATTGAAATCCAAGAAATTTACATCTTCAACCACTCATGACTTCCTCTAGAGAATTGCAGAGCAGATGTAAGGTAAGTGGAAACAGCTCATTTGAAGGCATCCAATGATGTGTATGAGGCATTTGGAAAATTGTGACGATGGCGCGACCGCACGCGATACGCACACCACTTCCGGAGATCGCATTTTCTTGGTTTTCATCCCGAGTTGAATGTTTTTTTTTGCTTACGTATGATAATATTTAGACTGGAAGTGACTGAGCTGAGCGTTGTGGTGATGCCTTCTTGTATGAGCGTACGCACCTGTGGGCGCATAGTAAGCAGCAAAATTCATCGTCACAATTTTATAAATGAACTATACTTCATTTCAATCCGCCACTGCTGGGATTTTCCTGTAAGACAACTCTCTGCGTCTGGCAGGCTCTTGACCACTCGTACATCATTAGGATGAAAGCTTGGAAAGCCACTTTTTCTCACTTCGATCTCAGATGTGGATTTTCGGAAAGAAAAGCCCAAAAAAAGCGCAAGTTAAGGATCTCCCAAGTCACAGCTTTCAAGACTTGCCACTAAAGTGAGATGGTTTTTCGAGACTGTAGGTGACATGAAACCTTGAAGGCGGTTCATTGGTCCATACATTTTTCTGATTAGCGTGAACTGCCTTGTTTATTGTTAGACGTTTTTGAAAAGGTTATGCTGCCGACGAACTCTGCTTGCGCGAAAGTCTAACACTGGCCATCCATTTCAAACTTACAAACTCCAACTCAAACTAATCTAGCTCATCTATCCTAAGGCGCCGAGGACTTACATCTGATCACTTAATATAGATTGTATGTACGTTGACTCTATGAAATATAAAGGTGTTTCGAAGCAGTTTGATTATCTTAGTCGTATGCTTCAATGATCAAAACTCACAAGTCCAATCAGATTCGAGAAAGTACAGTCCTCCATTGATTTTTTTGCATCTTCGACCTTTTATATGTGTCTGGAGAAAACCTACTGTGACAATTCCTCCACTGCAATCCCTTGCGTCTGAAATGTTTCATGTTTACTGTATATAAATTCTTCTCATAGCAAAATGTTTCCCTTGTCTGTATTGCATTAAAATTTCTATAAATTGATGATTTACTTGCGTAGCTAATGACGCTAGTGGGGGACCAAAACCGCTGCATTTGTAAGCAGGGCGTGAGCGCGTACGTGCTCCAATGATGAAAGATGGCCGAAGCAGCCGCATTCGCACCCTTTTCGCAATATAAAACTGCCACCTTATATGAGCATTCAGAATCGCAACTCGTCGTTGCTTGAAAGGAGCTAGTTCAAGTGCTGTCAGAGTTATCGCCCAGGGCTCGGCACGAGCTGGCACCAGGGCAATTTCAAAACGAAGTCCCCTTTGATCTTGAAAATTCCTTACGAAATTCCCTTTTGACCTGTTTTGAGAACCGTCATTATTTTTTTAGATTCTGTACAGGTATGTAATAGGGTTTTAACGCATGCTGATTGCATGGAATAACTTTTTAGAAGTTCTGAGCTTTTTGAGTGGTTGAATCACATATGAGAAGCAGTGAAAAAGCAGATTTTCGACTGCGTAGCAGAACAAGAAATTTTCAGATGCTTATAAAACGCCGAAAAGAACATTATGAAATCTTTTTTCTCTGTATGTAAACTTCTACAGTGTAGATACATTCTATGTAAAAAAAAGTATGAAAACTTATGTGAGCAAAGTGTCGGTGCCAGCTCAGCTGGCACCCAGCTGGCACGGTGCCAGCTAATTCAGAAAAAAGTTCAGCACAGCTTTTAACCACATAAGTTTTCATAAATTTTTGGGCCATAGTTCGTGTCCCCCCCCCCAAGCGCATGCACACACCAAATCTGGTGACATACTATTGCGTTCTGGCTGAAAACAAGGCCTGTATGTTTGATGTACGGCATGCCGGTGGCGTGCCGGCGGCACTCTTGCGGCTGTCCTCTGCCCTGGACCACGGAAAAACGATGTCTCTTTTGCTTTCCGCCCCAAAAGATATCCAGCTTGATCCGGTGCCAGCTGTGCCGAGCTCTGTTACGCCCTCCAAACTCAAAAAAAAACGTTTGGTATAAAATTGCACATATGATCCCACATGATTGACCCCCATATTGCGTGGCTTGTTGCTCTAGCAAAGATGGTGACTGTATAATTTCAAGTTTTACTTGGTGAGAATGCCCTCCTCGCTGCCGAGTAAAAGTACATCTAGACGAACTACAGAAGTCTAAGTCAGTCTAAGACAATTACAGAAGTCTAAGCTTCTGCGCTCGCATCGTCTGGTAAGGCATGACAGCTTAGCGTTTCAAATTGGAATCGACCTAATCGTTTGAGCATGCCCTAGTACGAATGACTTTAGACGTGTTGAACGTTCGCAATAAACCTAATAAACGCTAAGGGTTGTTTCATACTGCCGCACTGACTGCAGCAAACTGTAACAGACCGCACTACCGCAGCAGACTGCACTTAACGCAGCGAACTGCAGCAGACTGCAGCAGACGCAGCTGACTGCAACGGCCGCAGCATGTTCACGTAAAAAGGGACGACCCCAATTACGACCGAGACACCTGAATGGCGCCTAGAAAAATCAAGTTATGATCAGGGTCAAGCGTGGGGTGCGGCACGACACACCTGGGGGGTCGTATTGAGGTGTCAAAAGTGGAGGGGGTCGTAGTTGGGTAATCTGATAATAGTGATAACATGATAATTGTATCATATCCATAATTAGCATGTCAATTAACCCCTGTAGACAAAGTGTGAGCGAATTCTGAAGATTCAAGATACCAGGCTACCTAAATGAAATGGTCAAATTCCAACATGGTTAACTTTGTTTCAAAGGTGAATTAGCTATCCGTTTTTGCACTCAAGACAAAGCACTACTCCTTCTTTGTCCACCTCAGGAATCCCGCTTCAGAAGACCTGCAAACTGTGGAATTAGAAGCCAACCAAAATCTCGTTTTTCCCATTTTTCGCTTTTGATCGCTGTGCTTTCACCAAATATTACTCAGAGCTAAGAAGACGAATCAGGCTCCAAACAGTCCTATGGAATCTACAAGGTTTAGGCTATCGATTCATATAAATACTGTCCGCTAAGAATGTTTTTTGATATAATTAATGGGGTGCGGCACACCCCCTTAAAAGCTGCGGCCGCCGCAGCTTTTAAGGGGGTGTGGCGCACCCCCTTAACTTGCCTTCAAAATCCAGAAAGCGCTCCATTGCTGGTATGAGTATTGAGCACATAGCTTCTTCTCGCTACACTGGAAATTTGGAGCCGAACGCCCCACCCATAAGAAAATTATGGCCCTTTCAATATGTCCATTCAGATCAAAATCAGCCGTCAAATTACGTGTGATTGTAAAGTGTAGTCCCAGAAAATCGGGCGTACAGCTCTCAGAAATCTGAAAACTCTCTAGAAAAAGCTGGTGTCCTCCAGAATGTCACACTTTGAGATCCAGAGGTTAAGAGGAGGAAGAAGGGGTTGTTTTCGAAAGACTTGTGCCTGACCTCTTTCTCAACTCTGGTAATGCTATCTTAGGTATATAGTTCAGGGGGGGGGTCGTAACCAGCGATCGTGTGCCACCCTTGCTTTACCCTGGTTATGATTTCTTCCTTTTTAGCCAAATTCTTCTTTTTCACGCGAGCATGCTACGGCCGCCACGGCGTAGCGGATAAGATCAGCTGCAGTCAGCTGCAGTCTGTTGCAGTCGCTGCGTTCAGTGCGGCAGTATGAAACAGCCGTAAGGAGGAGTGCATTGTTTGACGCAAGAGCTATCGGGCTATCAATTCCTATGCTATTTAATACAAAATCAGCATATATCGAAAGAGCAGAGAAATAGTCTTGTAAAAACGTTCACTACGGCTTTTGAGCTTCATCATAGACTGGTATCAACTACCATAGTCCTTTAGCTGTTATCGTCCCTTCCAAAGTTGCTATTACCCTCTGTCTGCGGTCTGCGTCTCTAACCTGCGACAAGTGGGCTAACAGCCGATATGTGGGCAACACGCAGCAACATATCGGACCAAGAGAAGCCAAAAAAGTTTTGCCATCATGTTGTTGCATGTTGCAAGCACATTATTTAATGTTGCTCACACTCAGATATGCGTGCTGCATGTCAGAGACGCAAACGGAAGGGACCATACTTTTACTTTTCATTGACAGCAACGAAGACGAAATTGCCAAAATGTCAGCCAATATATTAGGTCGTTTCAAAAGTATTTCGCTTTTTTCAAACGGGCACCACATTTGACGGAACAAAGGCTTCTAAGAGATTTTGGAGGCATTCGATGCAGAATTTCATTCTCTTTCTAAAGGTTGTGAAATTGTTGCAACACAGTCAATGAGCTTTCAGAAAATAACCAAAATCTGCAACACATGCTTTTTGAGATGGTCAAGTTTCACAATTTTTTAAAACTTTCATATCAATCCTCAGAAGGAGTTCGAGTAACGATTCGATAGAGTAAACCTTATAGAATGCAGTACTACTTTTTTCTCTCTCTCCTAGCTCGCCGTAATTTTTTAAAAGATTTTTTAACAGAACCATCGGATTTTGGCAGGCCCACCTCAGCCACAATCGCATCAAACATCACAATTTTTCGGAATTTGAGACTGCAAGATGGCACTATGAGTTAGCATTAATTTCACAAAGCAAGTAAGGGTTTACGGGTTCGAAATATCAAATTTCGAGTTTTTCAGGTAGCCTGGGGCTCCTTAAAAAAATGAATTGTGATGATTTTATCCCCGAAAACTAAACGAATCGGAAACAAAAAACACCCATTAGAAAGAGGAGAAGATGCTGCAACGAGTAGTGGCCAAGCTGCTCTTCTTTTGATGTTTTACGAGGATTTAGCTGCCCAAGTATGGAAATCGGTAGCATTAGCTAAATTCTGTTAAAAATGTATGACAAGCTATGGAAAGGAGGAAAAGATAGTTTTGCATTCTCTAGGGTTTGCCCTATGAAGATGTTACTTGCACTTTTTCGGAGGGTTGATATAAAAGTTTTAAAAAATTGTGAAATTTGATTATCTCAAAAAGCATGTGTTGTAGATTTTGGTTATTTTCTGAAAGCTCATTGACTGTTTGCAACAATTTCATAACCATTAGAAAGAGAATGAAATTGTGCATCGAATGTCTCCAAGATCTCTTGGAAACTTTTGTTCCGTCAAATGTGGTGCCCGTTTGAAAAAAAAGCGAAATTACTTTTGAAACGACCTAATAGAATTTATAGAACTCTTTGCCGTCAGTGAGACAGCAATAGACATGAGCATTTGCTATGCCAGAGATTCAGAGACAGCCAAATTAGAAATGTCTTCGAAAAACATGTGTTTTTTTCTCGAAGTGCACGGACATTGTTGAAATTTGCAAAGGATATCCTGTTTTTTTTTGTGATTCTGTTTTCCTTATTTCTAGGTTCTGTTCCATGAAGTTCATGAGACTTCAAGATGAAGTCAGTAGGGGCCCCAAGGGTTGAAACAGACTTCGTACAACTTCGGAGGTGTCAAGGCCCTCATTGTAAAACCTTGAAAACTCTAGGAGCTATGAAGTCCTGAAAAGGTTTTATTTGACCCAACCAGGACAAGTAATATGATTTAATCTACACGAGCTGAAAGCGATGTTTAAGCACTTGCAAAGCACTTACACTTTAGATATCAGAAGCTCCTCAGTGATAAGCCGATTTGAAAATCAGCATGCGTGAACGTGAACAATTTGAGTTGTAGCGCGTAGCTACAGAATGAGGCCGCTCGTCAAAGCCGACTGCGCTCTAATCCAGCTCGAGGCTCCGTCCTCTCGTTTCTAAAGTCTGTGTTTGTCTGTGTTGTGTCAATTACGTACCCCCTGCAAGAACAATGCATACGCAAAAAAGTCTTGCGTGCGGATCATAGTTGCAATAGGTGGAGAAATTTCTCTGACCCTCTTCACTTTCGGACCGGCATCCGGCTGACCCCCTTCACCTGAGGTTGAGACTAGAATCAAGGCATAACGGCAGAATTAAACAGCTGTTACAACGGCACTGTCTGTTTGAAAAGGAAAAGCAGATGCTCTTGTCCTCAGACATCAAGACTGCAAGAGAGTATCGAAGCAACAGCGTTTTATTGAAAAACGCATGCTTGAGACTTTCAGCGCACTCAAAGTGGCATTGCTAACGAAACATAATCAAAAATCAAAAGGATGTCTGACTTTGAATAATTAACATTGTATCAATGAATACACACTGTCGCAAGAAAGAGTTGAGCAAGAGTAAAAAATCTGGACTAGCTAGCGATGGATGCAGGTTTGCTGACAGTAATTGTACCATATCTCCTTTCACTAGAGATTATGATGACAAATAAAAAAGCAGTTAGATTACCCATTTCTCAAACTTTCGAATCATATATCAAAGTTCGAAAAAACCTTTTTGGTTTGGAAAGATAACTGCCCAGAATTGGCTGATATTGTAGCTAGATAAAACTGCTCGTATCTTGCTTCACAGAAAAGCTAGAAAAAAGAGACGGTTTACATCGATTCCTCGTGTTCTTAGCTATCGAAAGGTATATAAAGTGTTGGTGCACAAAGCTTCGCCTGTCCAAAATAGTCTTGCTTCGGCTATTCATAGAAAGCCGGAGCAGTGTGGCGCAAGTTAGTTTTGAATGTCTCCACCTCATTTTTGGAAGGCCACAAGTTTTTTCACCCAACAACCTATGTACCATCAGAAAGCCCACGAAAAAGGGATTCGAAGTAGACCGTCTCTTTTTCTCTAGCTCCCCTCTAACTAGGGATACATGACATTTTTGCTGAAAACATGTGTGTTTTTGTCAAGCTCCTGCGTAAAGAATGAATGAAGGTGCCTGATTGTCTAACAGTATCACAGACCAAGATCTTGCCAGTAAGCGTAGACCGTCTCTTTTTTCTATCTTCATCCTTTTTTTAAAAATAAAGCACAAGGCAATAATTGAAGAAAATTGGCTGGTGAGTCGGCGTATAAAATTGCTCGTATCTCGCTTCACAGAGAAGCTTGAAAAAACAGACGGTCTCTGTAGATTCTCCATGATCTCAGCTTTGAAAGTTGTAAAGCATGTTAGGGCTTTTTTGCTTCCCGGCTCTAAAAAGCACTTGCTCCGGTGACCGATGAAAGCCAATACATTGGAGGAGCTGGGTGGAGCAAGCTAATAGTAAATATCTCCACCCCATTTTTGAAATCTGGAAAGTTCTTTTGCCCAGCAATCTATACATCATTCGAAAGCTCGGGAAAAGGGAATTCGACGTAGACCGTCGACTTCTTTCTGGCCCTCCTCTACCGAGAGATACACTGTATTTTATCCGAAACTCCGAGAAATACACTGTATTTTATCCGAAACTATGTCCATTTTCAATAGCAGATTTCTGCCAAACGAAGATCTAATCATTGCTGGTTGTCTATCTATTTTGCATAGCAAGTCTTCACTAACAAATGTAAACTGTCGACTTTCTCTTAGCATTCATTTGGCGAGCAGAAAATGGGGGCACAAAACAGTTGATACATGAAGTACATAAAATGCCTCAAATCTCGCGGCATAGAAGATCTAGAAAAAAGTCAACGGTCTATGTCGATTCTACATGATCTCAGCTTTCGTATGGTATGTAATTTGTTGGGGCATTCTGCTTTCAGGGCTCACTTATCCCCTTCACTGTACAAGGATGGGAGTAGCAGAGATCCCCTTCACTTGCTCAGACAATTGCCGGGGGCAGGCGGGCACCGGAAAAATAGATTGCTAATCTCTCGCACCCCGCTCGCGGATTTTTTGGAAAGCAATCAGGACTTTTCGGAAGACCGCTTGCTGAGTTCTCGATTTCTCAGAGATTCAGCAATATATCTGCAAAAGATAAGAGCGAAAAGAATTCAGCAGGCGGTCTCTCAAAAATCCGCTGACTCAGCAAGCGGTCTTCCGAAAAGTCCTGATTGCTTTCCAAAAAATCCGCGAGCGGGGTGCGAGAGATTAGCAATCTATTTTTCCGGTGCCCGCCTGCCCCCAGCGATTGTCTAAGTGGAGGGGTCCCGGCTCCCCCTATCGCACCTATGGTGCGGATCTCCAGTCAATGAGGTCAATTTGAATGTCAAGCAATACACGGGCGGACGCGAAGAAAAGCTAATGTGATCACTGCGCCATGGAAACGGTGCGCGCGATGACAGGTCTTAGCTCAATATGGCACTTGTGGCTGTCACATGGCCGCACTTCAACGAGTGATTGTAGCCAAAATTAATATCGGTTTCGCGGAGATGATTCGACACTTGCGACGCTTTGAGTCACATGATGTCTTTGAAAGATTTTGGCATTGAAACTGGCAAAGTGCGACGGTTTCTCGTTAATATTTACCTGTACAAAAAAGGAAGCTAGATAAGATGATTTGGACATACAACTGCATACGGTACATCCCAAGATAGAAATGAAACTGTAGAAGATAAACAGCAATGTTTTCTACCACTAACCTTTCTCAACCGTAAAGCAGAGCTTTGAAGGGATAACAGTGATAACCTCTTGAGACTCCATTTGAACAATGCGACGGGTCGTGACCAGGGTTGAGCGTGGGGTCAGGCGCCCGACCTGGGGGGTCGTAGGGTCGTACCGAGGGTAAGACTGAGAGGGGGTCGTAATTAAGGCCCGTATGCACGTACATCCCCGCGGGGAGGGGAGGGGATCTGAGAGGGGAAGCGCCATATCTCGTTAGTCTACGTATCTTTCTCCTTCTTTCTATATAATGCTTATGATGTATCTCATACACTGACACCTGCGCATAACCGATGCCAGATTACTGCCGTACAAGATTAGATACTCACTATTTCGTCTGATCCCCTGGGGATCCCCAGGGGATCAACTCACATTTTCCAAATCATTTATCTTTCGGAAAACTCAATGAAAATGCTCTAAAATTATACTGAGGAGGTACTACAGCACTGCTGAACATGTTTATGGTAGAAATGAGTGAAATCTCAAGATATCAAAATTTTCGATGAACCGCTGCTCGCGAGCCAGGGATTATCGAAAAAATCAAAATCTTCAGATTCCATTTCTTCTGTCGAAAACATGCTCAGCAGTATCATACTATATCTTCAGTACAATTTTGCAGCGATTTCATTGATTTTTCAGGAGTATAAATGACTTTGAAAATTTGAGATGATCCCCTGGGGATCCCCAGGGGATCAGACGAAATAGTAAATATCTAATCTTGTACAGCAGTAACCTGGCATCCGTTATGCGCAAGTATCAGTGTATGAGAACCTTCAAAAGCAAGACAGAGAAAGAAGAAGAAAGATATATAGACTAGCGAGATATGACGCTTCCCCTTTCGGATCCCCTCCCCTCCCCGCGGGGATGTACGTGCATACGGGCCTAAGAATCGAATTTGTTCACTTGGGGAGACACTACAAAGGTGAAGAAGAAATGCGCTAGTCCAAAGGATATCAAAATCACCTATGACGGTCGTTTACAGCATACTGATTGTTTCCACAATCGAAGTTAGCCAAAATTTAACCTTCATATTTTTATCTTGACAGATCATGAGGTCGACAAGGAAGCTTGCTGTGTGAAATGCTGAATCCGTAATCAGCATGTCAAATTACCTCTGTGCGCTCTACAAACCATTGAGTCGTTTCATACTGCAGTCGCTGCAGCAGCTGCAGCTATATTGGGGCGTGCAAAAGATATCGATCGATCGACTGCCGGCGCTGCAGCGACTGCAGTATGAAACAACCCATTGCCTCTGCATTTTCTGGTATTTCTCAACGTCCAAAAAACGTGATTTTCAAACATGATTAACTTGGTTTCGAAAGTGAATAATGGAAGCTTTTCTATACTCATAACAAAGTAATGTTCACTACAAGTCTATACCACAATCAAGTTTCATATCGCTCTCAAACAGTGAAGTAAGAAATGCTGCCAAAAGTCCAACCGCACGTTTTTTACACTGAGTGCTTCAACTCCTCGGATTAGCACAAGGCCGAAACATCGACTCAAGCTCAAACACTTACTGTTTAATCTCTGAGGTTTGAGCTAGCGAAACACATAAAGCGTGGGTAGAAAAACTTCTTCGGAAATAAAGTTAATGGGGTCAGGCGCAACCCCCCTAAAGGTCAGGCCGCCTGAGCTTTTGAGGGATTGCGCCTGACCCCATTAACTTGCCTTCAATATATAAAAATCGCCCCTTTTCTAGTATGAGTATTGAGCACAAAGCCTCTTCTTGTATTGAAAATTTGGAGCCAAACACGCCATCCCTGCGAAAATTATAGCTCTGAAAAGAGGGCTATGGAGATCCAAAAGTTGCCGTCAAGTTGCGTATAGTTGTGCAATCGCAGAAAGCCGGGCCTACAGACTTTCAAGAAATAGAAATCTGCATTGAAAGCTGCTCTTCTTTAAAAGATAATACCCTGAGGACGTGGAGGTGAAGCGGAGGGGTCGTTTGGGGGCTTTCAAAGGAAGGGGTCGTTTTTGAAGGACTTGTGCCTGACCGCTTGCTCAACCCTGGTCGTGACTCACAGTCCGCGCGAAACTTCCGGATGTTGCGCTCTCCGACAATCGCCAATCCAGGAGCCTGCCCTTATCAGCATTCCTGACGCAATGTTACATATAGCATCAAGTCAGGATCCGCTCCCACCCCACCCCTGGTCCACGCCGTGCCACTTTAAAACCGAGAGGTTTCTGAGGCACAAAATCCGAGCGCGGCGAGATGGCCACCGTGCACGGTGCAAGTCCTTTCGTGTGGCCAAACCATGCTTCTTACGATCTCTCGTAAAACTGTTGATATCGTCTCCTCCGCACTTGCTGTTGCCACAGCTCTGCGTTTCGACCATGACAAAACGTGACAACAAACAACACACCATGTCACCACGTGACACGCATCTATCATGCTGGCAAAATGCAGAGCTGACATGAAGGCTAGAAACTAAGTTTTGCCAACATGTTGCGGCATGCTGCCAATATGTTGTTTTATGTCGCCAACATGCTAATTATGCCTGTCGCAGGTCCGAGACGCAAAGCAGGGGTGGCAGCAATTGTGTATGGGACGATACCTATGAGTCAGTGGCGCATCCAGAATTTCCGTTTGGAGGAGGGGGGGGGGTGCGACAAAGAAATTTTTTGATGAAAGAGTACGCCACCCCGAGAAATTTCAGTATGCTTCCCAATCTTCGCGGACCCATAATCCCGAAATCTCAGAAAAAGGAGGTGTGTCTTGTAAAAGATCTTCACTTGTTTTCAAAGTCGTTTATCTTTCCGAAAAAAATACAAAGATCCGGGGTAGCGAAATATGACGCGTCCCCTCTCAAATATGTGTTTACGGGCCTAAACCAAACTATAGATCCATTCTGGAAGATAAGCTTAAAAACATATTTGACATTATAGGTGCGTACTGATGGTAAGCTTGTACGATTGATTCGAGCGTCGCCACAAATGTATAGTCGATTCCTTGACCGCACGGACTGGACATCACTGCGGAGCCCGTGTTGCAAGGTACAACGTGCCCCGATACAAATTAGCCATTGTGCAAGTCGTGCTCTCGCAACGTTTCAGCCGCGCCGCGCGTGATCCGCAGCGCTTGAGCAGTCCGTGCGATCAACGAATCGACGATACATTGCGCATAACCTCGATATCAACCCATATGTCCCCTCAACATGACGTGAATTACGTGGGTTGATGAGGCGCCGCCCGCTCCATGATTGCGCCACGTTGCGTGCGCATCTTTGACGTGGTGTGACAAGAAGAACAACGTGGGAAAGCTTGCGCCACGTTGTTTTAAAGGCGCCCTTTTTCGCCGTTTTCGCGCTCTCCAATGCGCATTTTCGGATTCAGCGTAGCGAATAGGCCCGGGTAAGCACAAAATCTCAAAATCTAGTTTTTGCCCGGACACTAACTTTGAGCGCCATGTCACGCCAAACGATGCGCCCGCAACATGGCGCAAGCCCGGAGCGAGGCGGCGCCTCACCAAGCCACGTATTCCACGTCATGTTGAGGGAAGACATATGGGTTGATATCGAGGGTACGCATCCTGGACTCGTTGGCTTTTTGCTAGCATGTTTAAGAAATTCTTAATGAAAGGTGTGATACATGTAATGAAACAAACAAAAGTCTCATAAAGACGTTGAAGAAGTACTTAAATAAAATAAAATAAGTAAATAAATAAAAATTCTAACGAAAATCCGGGATTGCACGCGTGATATATATGGTGCATTTGCAGATGTCGGAATACGACTCGGCTATAAGCATCCAGCTTCATGCAAAAAAACGTTTACTCCTAATATTCTCATTAGACCGATATCTTTTCTTAAACTTTGACATTTTTGATTTCCGGTAGGACTCACTCTCAAGCTAATGATGCCTACTATAATTTCCATTACTCACCTTTGACATCATTTGATGGTGGTGTCGGGCAAGGTGGGGAATGTATGGTGTTTTGGCTTCATGTGAGACGTGCGTTATACTACAACCTCACCACCATAGTCGGCATGCATGCCGAGCTGGCTTAGGTATTCCGCACCCATTTTGCACCGGTGTGTGTGAGCCATGAGGCAAATATGCGGACGCAGCCTCGTCCAACATCGCCCCGCGATGTCGCGACTTTTACAAAAAGTTACATGAAAACACTTCGAAAAACTTGCGCTTTCAAATATTAACGTGCAGCATCACCCGCGGTAAAAGCGAATTTTTGAAAAACTTGTCCATTTTTTTATTGATATGGTTCCATATCCCTTCGATAATAGAAACAAAGGACTATTAACATAAAGATGTCTAATCTAAGCAAAGTTCAACGTATCTAATTACGTCATGTAAATAAATAAAGTTTATGTATTAGGTCGTATAATAAGTTCGTTTACATTTTTTGTTTCAATTTTTTCTACATTATTCTGCAAAGCATCTAGATAGATGTTTATATTCGCTCGGAAGCTACCAAAGCTGTCATTATTTTCTTAATCTTTGGGAAGTTGATCAAAAAATTTGACTGCAAACTGCAGAATTCGAAGAGGCAAAAAATCTGTTTTCGACATCTTTTTCTCCCTTAACTTTTCCCATTGATCATTGATAAAATTTATTCAAAAAGCCTGGAAACAATTGAAAACAACAAACTAATCACTTAAAGGCAGCGTCCGGGCAAAAAGTCGATTCTGAGATTTTGTGCTTACCCGGGCCTATTCGCTATGCTGAATCCGAAAATCACCACTAGAGAGCGCGAAAACGGCGAAAAAGGGGTCTAACGCAGGAGGAAAATCAGCAGGGGGCGGAGCGTCCGAGAGGGTGGATTCTCGCTTCCAGCTTCCGGAGCAATCTTCTCGGTTCCGATCTCAAATCACTGGTTTGTACTTGGCCGGTAGCGATGTTAGGGCGACTAAAGGAACCGAGAAGATTGCTCCGGAAGCTGGGAGCGAGATCCACCCTCTCGGACGCTCCGCCCCCTGCTGATTTTCCTCCTGCGTTAGACCCCTTTTTCGCCGTTTTCGCGCTCTCTAGTGGTGATTTTCGGATTCAGCATAGCGAATAGGCCCGGGTAAGCACAAAATCCCAAAATCGACTTTTTGCCCGGACGCTGCTTCAAGCACTTAATGCCATTGTTATGCTTGCTCACTTCCTTTCACCAACCGTCTAATGCCATTTTGCAAAAGCCGGTGGAACAAGATTTTGCCGCAAAGGCATTCGTCGTTTGCGTATGTCCTCCCAAAACAGAGATGTTAGAGTAAGTGCCCAATATAGTCGATGATTTTATGATCAAAAACCCCTCGTCCGCCATTTCTATATTGTTTGGCGACAATCCTCTCTCAAGGTGCCTTCAGACGCCCAACGTTGACGCCGAAGAAACAATAGAAAGCAGGCCTATCCTTGAGCTTATAATATAAATTTTTGAGAGATTTCAGCACTTATAACTAGTTAGCAGGGAGATACAGCATTTTATCCATACACGTCGCAAATTTTTTGAGCTGTTTTCAAATGTTCAAAGCTATTTGAGACGCAGCGTAAGTAGTCGACGAAAATATAATTTTCGCTCTCTCGGATTTCCCGATTTGTAGTCGAATTTCTCACTCGACCTCTTAGAAATTGGAAAAGCGTGATAACAGTTCGGCAAAGCAGAATTAGAGCTATCGAATGCATGCAAACATTTCGCCATACTTTTTGCAAAATATAGAGGAAAAACTAGAACAAAAAATGCGAATAAACTATTAGGTTGTCGGATAATTTCTGTTACACTTTTTTCTAAAATTTCTAGGAAATTCCAGAAGCTTTCTAAAAATCCCAAATTTGCACCACGCTTAGGACATAGCAGGGTCTACCCATCAACATGACCGATGCCGCAATTGCACTAATGACCAACAAGTTTACGGCAGTTTTATAAAAGCAGTCAAATTTTTCAGTTTTTGACTGATCTTCTTCTCTGCACATACTTGCGCTTTTCCTCTTACAGGATTTTTTTAGAACGTATTTTGGCATTGTCTCTTACATGAAGGCACTTCGGTGCCTCTAGCGTTTTAAAAACGAGAGGTGAAAAAAATATCAAAAAATTTCAAAGACTTTCCTAAATTCTTCTTTCTATGTGCATCGTATAGAAATAAATATAGAAAACATAAAAACGATTTTTTGAAATTTTTTGAAGGTGTTTTCTTCGGAAAAATTCTGATGATTGCAAAGATGGCGCACACTGAGATTTGAACCGCTCAGGGAAACGTGTGCAAATATGTCTGCGTTATCCCCCCATAATAGCTAGACGCTACAGACTATGTTTTACCTGACTGCCACATTATGCCCTCTATCGCTCATCACCTGAGAGAACGCTAGCTCATTTACAAAAATGGGAAGAAACGGATTTTCAGCTACAAAGTGGGTGTTATTTTCAGCCACAAAGCGGGCGCACGGATCGCGGATGCGACGGTACCCTTGCATAGGCCTTTTGACCCTGCCCATACACCATGAACGTGAGATCTTTCTGATGCTTCTGAGATTTTTAAGAATTGAAATATTAGGTTGGCACATAAGTAATGCAACTTCTTATATAACTTTTGTCTAATTGAACGTAGCGCATTCATTATTTGGCAATATAAGGAATATGATGTAAGCTTCTAATGCACACATTTTTGCCGAATTTTACCATCTTATGTGAGGATTACGGTAGGTTTACGGTACTATGGGAAAAATTTTAGAATGCATCAGATTTTGCTGAAACTTGGCCTATAGGGCTTATTTGACATGCTGATCACAAAAATGAGATCCGTTTCGCATGAAAAGGCCTCGTTCGTGAGATCAAAACATGAATTTCGTTTTAGCGACAAATGAATATGATATTCGTGTTTACCGCATAGGATTACCCTATGGTGCAAAGTTATAGCGAATTTTGACTTTTCGCAGCTTAGTTATTGACAAATTGCCTTCAAAACTTGACGCATTTGACTTGTTCAACTTCTCAAAGGCGCCCCACCTTAATTTGTGTTTAAATTTCATTTCTTTTTCACTGATTCCGATGTGTCAACTTCCAGCTACGTGCTGCCTATAATTGCTTTTTCATATGTTTGAATCAGGTTTCGTAGGGCTTCATGTTTGCCAAAAAATCGTGAAACCTCGATTTTCAGCAGTTTTCAAAAAAATGCTTAGATTTTTTGTACTACGTTATCAAAAATCAGACGGTTTGCGCAGACTTGCAGCTTACATCGCGATCTACATGATGCCACAAAATGAGATTGCTACATAAATTAGCAAAAAAGTTACGGGAAAAGTTGCAAAACTTATGTGCCAACCTAATAAAAAGTGTAACAGAAATTATTCGACAACTTAATATTTACGCAACCTAATACAGTCTCTAAGGAAGCGTCTAAGTAAATACAGTTCCATATGTAATTTTGAGATAAACTCTATATAGCTCTATCCGATGTGAAGCAAGTTATCTTATGGCAAGATTCTTCGGCTTTTGCGTCTCTGATTACGGAGTGGCCTCAAAGATCTTCGAATTCTGACATGGCAACGCTTATTTTTCCTCGAAATACCTTCTCCATCCCTCATCCGCAATCAAGACCTAAAAATTTGCATCAAGAGTTGGGTCAATCCGGCAGAATCACATCTAACGCCCTTGAACCGACCAATGCGATGGTGTTGAATGCCTGGAGGACACAAATTCAGCATTTCTAGAATATTTCTTGCCGCCACATAACTTGCAAAGTCGCCTAAATATGAGATCCTTACTGGAACGATAACCACTTAACACTTACCCGTAATAATTTTCCGCTTTGTGATGCGCTGCGCCTGCACCATATTCTTACACCATATGGTAGAAACAGGTCCTTTCGGTCAGTTATCGTTGAAATAGATTAGAAAATTTAGACTTGTCATAGACTGGATGATCTACCTATGGGAGGATCCTCAAAGTTGACAAGGAAATGGTCAGAACTTAACCCAGTCATTCCAAGCAAATTATATATCATCGGACTCGTCTTGAAACGCTGATTCTAAATATAGTGACTGCCGAAAAG
Source organism: Cylicocyclus nassatus (assembly GCA_958299035.1). Taxonomy (NCBI): domain Eukaryota; kingdom Metazoa; phylum Nematoda; class Chromadorea; order Rhabditida; family Strongylidae; genus Cylicocyclus; species Cylicocyclus nassatus. Next base: position 5,916,230 of record CATQJL010000223.1, on the reverse strand, counting down.
TTGCGGAATCGCCTTATCAGGTGGTCATTAGAACAGCTTCAGAAGTTTAAAATGAAAGTTCTGAAAATTAGCGAAAGTTAGACATGCTAAAAATGAAGGGTTCTCGTTTTCGGCAATTATCTCAGCGCTCGTCGAAGCAGTCACAAACCGAACATAGCTGCTGAAAAGAGGAAGAAATTCTGCATCGGATACTGTTAGAAAAAATTGTCTAGCATCATTCTGAACGATTTCAGAATAATTCTGAAGAACGGCACGAACTCTCTGACCCACCCAAATTTTTATTTTTTTTAAACGCTTCTATAAATTAAATTGCTATTACACCTAGCGCGGAATGCTGATTTCCACTAATTTGAACCTCGCAACTAAACCGTCCGTTCGCGTTTATCCCCTAAGCAATCTAAGAACGCAATTGCTTTAAGCATTAAACGAAGCAATAAATAAAGCGGCGCGCATCAACAAGAAACGTATACGACTCCAATATTTTCCAATGGCTGCGACCCCACCAACTGTGGCTTACAATGTTTACAACGCCTCTTCTGCTACAATGTATCGAACAGCGATAATAAATACTTTATTCACAAAAAATACAGACAAACATAAAAGGCTGTTATAGGCGCTCGTTATACGAAACGTTACCGCGGACCCTGCATAAACCCTTCAGGGAGTCACAGTACAGGTTGTCCAGTGTTATTCGTTTTATCTAGCCAAATTCTTTTCCAGGAATTTGGAAAGTTCCCAGGGCGGAATGAACCGTCCGTAGTTCCCACGTGCACAACGCCCATCGAGATCCTTAGTCACGGGTAGTCCGCGCGCCACTTTTTGTCCTTCAAAAGATATTGAACCTTTTCCTTTTTGTAGTTCTTATTGGAGCTGGAAATAAATACCTAAAATAATTGTTTTGAAAAAAAATTTTCAAAAAAATTCAAGAAAACTATCAAAGAAAATATCATATCGATCGGATGTAACGCGCACTTGCCCTTCACCGTGGTCTGTGACCTCCAGATAGGTCTCTACCACATTCCCCTCCAAGGAAATGGTAGAGCATCTCTTCTTCTTCTTCTTCTGGGTAGAGCACGGGTTTTGGACCGGTGCATTTCCAGTGCCATAGGGGGCACTTCATGCATCCTCCGTAATTCCCTCACATTCGCGTGAGATCCCAGATATACGTAAATCTAAAAAAATTTTTGTAAAAAAAATTTTTTTGGGCAAATTTATTTTCTCAATAAACATAACTTCTCGTGCTGCTTTCGTAAAGATTCAGCCTCCCTAAATCGGCTGTCCCGCAGGCCGCTACTCCATTGCAGAGCCTGCATTTGGTTTCTTGCCGTGCTCAGCAGTTCTTCAGGTTGCTAAATCTTTTCTAAGGCAACTCCTGTTCTAGGTGAATATTCTAGGTGAAAATCGTGTCTGCTTGCGGTCCACTGGATTCATATCCTTAAATTTACTATGTAACTGTAATGTATTCACACTTTAACTTGTATGTTCTCGCCGTATATCACGTGCATGTGCCAACACACTTACCCGGATGAACATCAACCACGCAATAGGCAACAGTCGAAGCCCCAACTATGCCACAAGCTCGAGGAGCTTCTCGAATGAATGGAGATCTCGGGTCCATAACAGCTGTCTCTCCTCTCTGGGCGAGTTGTAAAGCCCGCTGGAGGACAGTGATCTACGAACCGCTTCCAGCAGGTTGCACCCTGCAACCACTTCCCCTTTTCCCCTTTTCCTTGTATTTATACTAAATAATAAATAATAACATATTAGTCTTATGTACTACCCGCTACACATCAGGTAAAGGCAAGGCCAGCCTTTATCCTGACAAAGGTTACCCGGCTCGCCATCGCACCTATGCTCGAAAATAATTTTAAGGCTTCAAACATATCGTTTTTTCTCCCTGCATTATGTCTGAACGTTTTGATTTCCAGAACCATAGTCGTGTCTTTCAAAACCACTGAATATGAATGAGTTATGCCAAACATTCATACATAACACAAGACTTTATTATCTGTCACAAGAAAATGAGTTATTGTAAAATATTCAGTCATAATGACTGAAGTGAACCACTCCTTAATGCTGAGTTTATTCTTGGTTGTTATTTTATTTTTTGGCGTCTAGGTGGAGTACAGCCTAAATTCAGCAGATCAAAACTGATCTTCTGCTTTGTCAGATGCTGTCCTCTCCATCCAAATTTTCCCTACCATAATAAGCATAGCGAAATCTTTGTAGATTTTTACTACTTACTCAATCTACGCAAAATTATTTGTGAGGTTTTTGAGTAATGGAGCATCACTTGCAGTATCTCCCAGTTTATGAGTATAGTTAATTGTTGACCGCACGACTGGAGATGAAATCACTGCGGAGCACTTATCGCGAGATAAAATAAAACACTTGCCCCAGCACAAATTTGCCATTGTACAAGTCATGCTCTCGCGACAATTCAGCCGCGCCGCACGTTATCCGCAGCGTTCGTGCAGTCCGTGGGTCAACGAAGCAACAATAGTTATTTTCCTCCGAAGCTATAATTTGATTGAGGTCTAATGGCAGGCATCTTTTGAGATTGCCATTCGTTCATGCAGTTCAGGGATCGTTCAGACCGCGCGGTACCTGTCTGAATCCGCCCCAATACGTCCGAATCCACCCAAACCCACCCGAATACGTCCGAATCCTCCCAAATATGTCCGAATCAGCCCAAACTCGCCCAAATGTCCGAAACCGCCCAAATCCGCTTCAACGTCGGAACTGCCAAAGCGCCAGATACGCGTCGAGCTACGCTTGACTAAGATAGATATATGCGCGCAGTATCTTACGCATGCTCCAATATGCCGATTTGCATGCATATCTGCTGCGTTTTGGCATTCCGGCGTTCAGGTGGGTTCGGGCGTATTCGGACGTATTCGGGCGGGTTTGGGCGGGTTCCGACGGTTTGCGCGTATTCCGACGTATTTGGGCGGACTCGACGTATTCGGGCGGGTTTAGGCTTTGGACGTATTTGGACGGATTTGGACGGGTACCGGCGCGCTCTGAACAATTCCTCAAAAGCAGTGGGGGGGGGGAGAAGGGGAGGGGGGAGAGGTCGTAAATGAGGATCCCGGATCGCATCAACACGTTCGACCCCGCGCCGGCAACCTATGGCCGATCCGTTAGCAAGAAAGCCTCGCTCACTTGTGAATTCCGTATGCCGCCTAGACAACGTTGTAGAGTCCCACAACAACTCTGCGTCTCAGTCTTAGCGAGAGCTGCTCCACCTCTTCAAACAAGCTGAGGGGCTTTGGAAACACCTGTTCTTGCCCTCTTCGTGCTTTCTAAGATCCTGGGCATAGCTCACGCAACGAAGTCGCCGCGATCTCCAGTCGCGACGACTTGCACGAAAGTGGCGACTTAACGCGGCGACTGAGTTGCTCATCCATAGGAGGCGTGCATACAGGGCTTTACAACCTGAGTGTCACAGCCCCCCGCTCTACCGCCACGCTTTGGTCCGCGCAGCGTTCGTGGCGCATCGTCCGGGCATTTTGCCAGGTCTCAATCGATGCCACCGACGCATGCTCCAGGCGGCGCATCGACTGAAGCTTGGCAAAATGCCCGGACGATGCGCCGCAAACGCCGCGCGCGGCCTAAGCGAGGCGGCCGCGTTGGAGGAGCCGCGCAAGCGGAAGCTGTGACTCTTGTGTTGAAAAGCCCTGTACCTCCGACGCGATTTCATGCAATTGCATAAAAGTTCACACATTGCACGTCTCCAATTGATTACAAAAAATCGGTGCTCTTGGAAGTTCTTTATTGCTGTATTATCGAATGTGTAGGTTTTGATTTCAACGAAGACCGAGAAGTCAATGACATCGCGGTTCTGGAAAAAAAATGGCTCATAATCAAATGACTGTTGGGAAGCATCAATTATGAATGAGAATGAAGTACCAGCAAAGCCACCAGTGGCTGCGGACATTCCGAAATAACTGTTACGCGGCAAAAGGATGTTTTCAGCTCTGAAAACGTCACCGGTGTGCCGCACATGATATACGAAACTACTGCTGGTACCCCATGCAAAGCTCATATCTCGGGGTCAGGGCTCGGCACGAGGTGGGCAAACGGGGTTTTCCAAAACGAATTCCCCTTTGACCCCAGTAGTTTTTACGAATACCCCCTTGAGCCAAATGACGCTTTGTGCTTGTGGAACGAGAGCACCGGCCACATTTCGCCTAAAAGCGCTCAAAAGCGCCCAAAATGCTCAAATTCCCCTAATTTCTCCTCACCTGTATCAGGATAGAAAACAGGAAGAAGAATAAGCAAGGAAAATGATGAAGGAATGAAAATTATTAGAGGAACGCAGTCATAGGACTGAGAGACGCCGTTCCCGCGCGTATCGATTAACTGGGGCGAGCTTTCCATCTTAGAAAGCTAGGCTGCTGAGGCGATTTTGGGCTCTAACAAAGACAAGAGGAGGAGTTTCGGAACCAAAATCTCACCATATAGTAAACTTTAGGTGAACAACAGATTTATGTAAAAATTTTGGAAAAATTATGTGAACTGAAAGTTTTGCCCACCTCAGGTGGGCATTAGGTGAGCAATTGCCCACCTAATTTGAAAAAAAGTTGGGCACGCTCTTCATTCACATAAGTTTTTCATAATTTTTCATACATTGTTCCTTAGTCTTACTGCGCGTATACACACCAAGTCTCGCGCGATTTCGTCTTCTCTGCGTTGCAAACGAGCCATTTTTCCATTTTCTTGATAGTGGGAAATTTTCAGAAAAAAGCTTGCCACAACCTTCTCACATAATTTTTCAATGAAACTTCTAAGATAAGCCCTGCAGGCTCGTGTTCATGTACCTACCAAGTCTCATATCGTATGGTCATCTGTGCGATGCAAACGAGCCATCTGAATTCACATCTTCATTTACCAGTTTTGCGAAATTTTTGAAAAAAATGCTTATTACACCTCCCATTCACATAAGTTCTTCACAACATTTCATGCTTTGTTCCTACTAGCCTCTCTTTGTTCGATTACGTAATTTGATGCTATTTTATTACGCATGCATTGAGAACTGATCATGTAATCATGCTGTCCAATGGCATCGCTCATGCGACGTCGCACGCAGCAATTTGCGACGTCGCACGCAGCAATCGCGGCGTAACGCGCGCTAAGTCTGCTGTGCGTTGAGGTTTATGAAAACTATTTCCCGATGAATTAGATGTATAAGGTACGCATGATTCGACTTTCTCTTGCTTGCACTTGGATTCTTCTTCCGGAGCTCCGCCCCGGATCCCGCAAAAACGATATCCCCTTTGCTTTTTGGCCCCAAAACAATTTCCAGCTTGTCAATGACAAGCTGGAAATCGATTTGCCCACCTCGTGCCGGGGCCTGCTCGGAGTTTGCTGCATACCATCGTCAAGTAGACTATGGTCAAGTATTCGATGCCCAAGAATAGAGTAGGGCTTGTTACGGATCTCCTTGGTAGCCCAGGATATATGAGATGTAGGAAAATATAGATTGAAAAAAAGGAAAAAATGCAAAATGAGGACTAACTGCCCTCATTAAACAATAAGGATAGCATAATTTGGCATTTGCAATATTTTATGCAAAAACACTGACAATCCGAAAAAAAACAGCAGCTTACAACAATAACATCGAAAATGCAGTTCAGGATCCGCAAACGAGCGACGCGACATCACGCCGACTCGGCAAAATCGCAACGATAGCCAGGTGAGCTATGAACGCCGAAAAGTGTGGCGCGATCCGTCGCGCCGCGCAGCCATCACAAATGCTTCCGGACCCACACAGTTAACATCTGGCGCGAAACACTTGTCCAAAATGACAGGGTGCGACGCGACGAAATCGCATGAGCTCTGCCCAGGGCCTAAGATGGGGGGCAGCCAACATGAACGATAGGTTGCGCCAGCCATACGCGCTACGTAGGTCAAATCTTTTTGAAATTCCATATTTACGCTATGATGATATCTCGAAGCTTGGAAAAGACATTGGAAGCTCTGTATGCCCTGATTCTTACTGCTCGACACCATTTCAATCTAGTTTGGAACATACATCTTCAAAAAATAAGACTTTATGTGCGACATATTGACAAACGTAGGAGTACAGTATGCTTATTGCCAGCTAACGTTCATCTTGGCATACACCCCCTAAGATAGATTTTCTTTATTCAGCATAGCGGATAAGTCCAGGTAAGCAAAAAAGCTGGTTTTACCCGGACACTGCCTTTAACAACTAGAAGAAAAGTTTTATTGTCCCTTCAACAAAAAAAACACCGCTAAACATAAGAGCGACGGTAAAGATGATCGCTTTCCGCCAATACATCGACGTGTTTTGTAAGGCAACTGAAGCTTGTAGCTCAAAATAAAGTTGAAAAGATAAAAAGTTTACATGGCAATGATATGAAAGGCGAAACCTATGCACAGAAAGGACTTGGCAAGCAGATGCTACAAAAAACTCATACTTCGCAATAACGGCGACGTTCTTAGCAGAGAAGGACAGCGGAAAACAAAACTATGCGGAATTCTTTGAAGCCGACTGACGAGACTCTACTGATTACAAGAGTCAATGTGTGGCGTTCTATAATCCGGTCGTCGAATGAACTGCGGTTGGTCATCACGAGCCATAGCTTCCCACCGTTCTGCTGCCCTAGACTTCGTGTTGTATGAATCAGACTACAAAAGAAATCAAATGAACCGGAATCTTCTACGCACTCGATGATGCAGGGCGGAGGAGACGGTTGGTGAAAGCGCATCATAAGGTGCTGGATTTCCTGGAAAAAATTAATGCATATAATGTATTTCCGATGATTGTGAGAAACAAGTATAATAGTGTTGCTTTTTCGAACGCTATTACGATCGGCGTATCAGTCGAATGATTCACCACCTCAAAACTATATCAAGTTACTAGCGACAATACGGGTCGCTAGCAAGTGGGTAGGGGCAGATACAATATAAGGGCTTAGTTGTGATTATAAATATTTCTAAATAAGTTTTCTATGCTTTTGCTGAGAACATCTTTGCGAAGCATTCTACAAAAGGAGAAGTGTTCGAAGAAGCAATAATCTCCAAAAATCACTCAGCATTTCTCGAACTTCCTGCTGCAACCTCAACAATTTCTATAGAAGATCGTCAAGGAAGTAGAACACCTATCGTTCTGGAAGTAGAAATATCCACAACAATTGTGTACTACAAAAAACACTTTTCTCTCAGAATCAATCCGACAGCAACGAAATCAATCGTCTAAGAACTTTGTCAGAAAATTTTCTAAATTTTCTAATTTCTTTCGCCAAAGGAATGTGAAGCTTACTACATAAGTAGATCCCTCCCCGAAAAGCACACGAGCCACCTAAAGACCGTCAATCATAAGAACTGCATAAACGTACAAAAATCTGTTCCCCTGCCCGATCAAGTTGCCCTACGTGCCGCTTGAAAACAGTTCAAAAATTATAAGAACTGTCCCGAACGTACAAAAATCTGTTCCCCTGCCGGATCAAGTTGCCCTACGTGCCGCTCGAAGACCGTTCAAAATGCCCTGCGTGCCGCTTGAAGACCATTTAAAAATTATAAGGACTGCCCCAAACGTACAAAAATCTGTTTTTCTGCCCGATCAAATTGCCCTACGTGCCGCTTGGAAACCGTTCAAAAATTATAAGAACTGTCCCAAGCGTACAAAAATCTGTTCCCCTGCCGGATCAAGTTGCCCTACGTGCCGCTCGAAGACCGTTCAAAATGCCCTGCGTGCCGCTTGAAGACCATTTAAAAATTATAAGGACTGCCCCAAACGTACAAAAATCTGTTTTTCTGCCCGATCAAATTGCCCTACGTGCCGCTTGGAAACCGTTCAAAAATTATAAGAACTGTCCCAAGCGTACAAAAATCTGTTCCCCTGCCCGATCAAGTTGCCCTACGTGCCGCTCGAAGACCGTTCAAAATGCCCTGCGTGCCGCTTGAAGACCATTTAAAAATTATAAGGACTGCCCCAAACGTACAAAAATCTGTTTTTCTGCCCGATCAAGTTGCCCTACGTGCCGCTTGGAAACCGTTCAAAAATTGTAAGAACTGTCCCAAGCGTACAAAAATCTGTTCCCCTGCCCGATCAAGTTGCCCTACGTGCCGCTTGAAAACAGTTCAAAAATTATAAGAACTGTCCCGAACGTACAAAAATCTGTTCCCCTGCCCGATCAAGTTGCCCTACGTGCCGCTCGAAGACCGTTCAAAATGCCCTACGTGCCGCTTGAAGACCATTTAAAAATTATAAGGACTGCCCCAAACGTACAAAAATCTGTTCCCCTGCCCGATCAAGTTGCCCTACGTGCCGCTCGAAGACCGTTCAAAATGCCCTACGTGCCGCTTGAAGACCATTTAAAAATTATAAATACTGCCCCAAACGTACAAAAATCTGTTCCCCTGCCCGATCAAGTTGCCCTACGTGCCGCTCGAAGACCGTTCAAAATGCCCTACGTGCCGCTTGAAGACCATTTAAAAATTATAAGGACTGCCCCAAACGTACAAAAATCTGTTCCCCTGCCCGATCAAGTTGCCCTACGTGCCGCTCGAAGACCGTTCAAAATGCCCTACGTGCCGCTTGAAGACCATTTAAAAATTATAAATACTGCCCCAAACGTACAAAAATCTGTTCCCCTGCCCGATCAAGTTGCCCTACGTGCCGCTCGAAGACCGTTCAAAATGCCCTACGTGCCGCTTGAAGACCATTTAAAAATTATAAGGACTGCCCCAAACGTACAAAAATCTGTTCCCCTGCCCGATCAAGTTGCCCTACGTGCCGCTCGAAGACCGTTCAAAATGCCCTACGTGCCGCTTGAAGACCATTTAAAAATTATAAATACTGCCCCAAACGTACAAAAATCTGTTCCCCTGCCCGATCAAGTTGCCCTACGTGCCGCTCGAAGACCGTTCAAAATGCCCTGCGTGCCGCTTGAAGACCATTTAAAAATTATAAGGACTGCCCCAAACGTACAAAAATCTGTTTTTCTGCCCGATCAAGTTGCCCTACGTGCCGCTTGGAAACCGTTCAAAAATTGTAAGAACTGTCCCAAGCGTACAAAAATCTGTTCCCCTGCCCGATCAAGTTGCCCTACGTGCCGCTTGAAAACAGTTCAAAAATTATAAGAACTGTCCCGAACGTACAAAAATCTGTTCCCCTGCCCGATCAAGTTGCCCTACGTGCCGCTCGAAGACCGTTCAAAATGCCCTACGTGCCGCTTGAAGACCATTTAAAAATTATAAGGACTGCCCCAAACGTACAAAAATCTGTTCCCCTGCCCGATCAAGTTGCCCTACGTGCCGCTCGAAGACCGTTCAAAATGCCCTACGTGCCGCTTGAAGACCATTTAAAAATTATAAATACTGCCCCAAACGTACAAAAATCTGTTCCCCTGCCCGATCAAGTTGCCCTACGTGCCGCTCGAAGACCGTTCAAAATGCCCTACGTGCCGCTTGAAGACCATTTAAAAATTATAAGGACTGCCCCAAACGTACAAAAATCTGTTCCCCTGCCCGATCAAGTTGCCCTACGTGCCGCTCGAAGACCGTTCAAAATGCCCTACGTGCCGCTTGAAGACCATTTAAAAATTATAAATACTGCCCCAAACGTACAAAAATCTGTTCCCCTGCCCGATCAAGTTGCCCTACGTGCCGCTCGAAGACCGTTCAAAATGCCCTACGTGCCGCTTGAAGACCATTTAAAAATTATAAGGACTGCCCCAAACGTACAAAAATCTGTTCCCCTGCCCGATCAAGTTGCCCTACGTGCCGCTCGAAGACCGTTCAAAATGCCCTACGTGCCGCTTGAAGACCATTTAAAAATTATAAATACTGCCCCAAACGTACAAAAATCTGTTCCCCTGCCCGATCAAGTTGCCCTACGTGCCGCTCGAAGACCGTTCAAAATGCCCTACGTGCCGCTTGAAGACCATTTAAAAATTATAAGGACTGCCCCAAACGTACAAAAATCTGTTCCCCTGCCCGATCAAGTTGCCCTACGTGCCGCTCGAAGACCGTTCAAAATGCCCTACGTGCCGCTTGAAGACCATTTAAAAATTATAAATACTGCCCCAAACGTACAAAAATCTGTTCCCCTGCCCGATCAAGTTGCCCTACGTGCCGCTCGAAGACCGTTCAAAATGCCCTACGTGCCGCTTGAAGACCATTTAAAAATTATAAGGACTGCCCCAAACGTACAAAAATCTGTTTTTCTGCCCGATCAAATTGCCCTACGTGCCGCTTGGAAACCGTTCAAAAATTATAAGAACTGTCCCAAGCGTACAAAAATCTGTTCCCCTGCCGGATCAAGTTGCCCTACGTGCCGCTCGAAGACCGTTCAAAATGCCCTGCGTGCCGCTTGAAGACCATTTAAAAATTATAAGGACTGCCCCAAACGTACAAAAATCTGTTTTTCTGCCCGATCAAATTGCCCTACGTGCCGCTTGGAAACCGTTCAAAAATTATAAGAACTGTCCCAAGCGTACAAAAATCTGTTCCCCTGCCCGATCAAGTTGCCCTACGTGCCGCTCGAAGACCGTTCAAAATGCCCTGCGTGCCGCTTGAAGACCATTTAAAAATTATAAGGACTGCCCCAAACGTACAAAAATCTGTTTTTCTGCCCGATCAAGTTGCCCTTCGTGCCGCTTGGAAACCGTTCAAAAATTGTAAGAACTGTCCCAAGCGTACAAAAATCTGTTCCCCTGCCCGATCAAGTTGCCCTACGTGCCGCTTGAAAACAGTTCAAAAATTATAAGAACTGTCCCGAACGTACAAAAATCTGTTCCCCTGCCCGATCAAGTTGCCCTACGTGCCGCTCGAAGACCGTTCAAAATGCCCTACGTGCCGCTTGAAGACCATTTAAAAATTATAAGGACTGCCCCAAACGTACAAAAATCTGTTCCCCTGCCCGATCAAGTTGCCCTACGTGCCGCTCGAAGACCGTTCAAAATGCCCTACGTGCCGCTTGAAGACCATTTAAAAATTATAAATACTGCCCCAAACGTACAAAAATCTGTTCCCCTGCCCGATCAAGTTGCCCTACGTGCCGCTCGAAGACCGTTCAAAATGCCCTACGTGCCGCTTGAAGACCATTTAAAAATTATAAGGACTGCCCCAAACGTACAAAAATCTGTTCCCCTGCCCGATCAAGTTGCCCTACGTGCCGCTCGAAGACCGTTCAAAATGCCCTACGTGCCGCTTGAAGACCATTTAAAAATTATAAATACTGCCCCAAACGTACAAAAATCTGTTCCCCTGCCCGATCAAGTTGCCCTACGTGCCGCTCGAAGACCGTTCAAAATGCCCTACGTGCCGCTTGAAGACCATTTAAAAATTATAAATACTGCCCCAAACGTACAAAAATCTGTTCCCCTGCCCGATCAAGTTGCCCTACGTGCCGCTCGAAGACCGTTCAAAATGCCCTACGTGCCGCTTGAAGACCATTTAAAAATTATAAGGACTGCCCCAAACGTACAAAAATCTGTTCCCCTGCCCGATCAAGTTGCCCTACGTGCCGCTCGAAGACCGTTCAAAATGCCCTACGTGCCGCTTGAAGACCATTTAAAAATTATAAATACTGCCCCAAACGTACAAAAATCTGTTTTTCTGCCCGATCAAATTGCCCTACGTGCCGCTTGGAAACCGTTCAAAAATTATAAGAACTGTCCCAAGCGTACAAAAATCTGTTCCCCTGCCGGATCAAGTTGCCCTACGTGCCGCTCGAAGACCGTTCAAAATGCCCTGCGTGCCGCTTGAAGACCATTTAAAAATTATAAGGACTGCCCCAAACGTACAAAAATCTGTTTTTCTGCCCGATCAAATTGCCCTACGTGCCGCTTGGAAACCGTTCAAAAATTATAAGAACTGTCCCAAGCGTACAAAAATCTGTTCCCCTGCCCGATCAAGTTGCCCTACGTGCCGCTCGAAGACCGTTCAAAATGCCCTGCGTGCCGCTTGAAGACCATTTAAAAATTATAAGGACTGCCCCAAACGTACAAAAATCTGTTTTTCTGCCCGATCAAGTTGCCCTACGTGCCGCTTGGAAACCGTTCAAAAATTGTAAGAACTGTCCCAAGCGTACAAAAATCTGTTCCCCTGCCCGATCAAGTTGCCCTACGTGCCGCTTGAAAACAGTTCAAAAATTATAAGAACTGTCCCGAACGTACAAAAATCTGTTCCCCTGCCCGATCAAGTTGCCCTACGTGCCGCTCGAAGACCGTTCAAAATGCCCTACGTGCCGCTTGAAGACCATTTAAAAATTATAAGGACTGCCCCAAACGTACAAAAATCTGTTCCCCTGCCCGATCAAGTTGCCCTACGTGCCGCTCGAAGACCGTTCAAAATGCCCTACGTGCCGCTTGAAGACCATTTAAAAATTATAAATACTGCCCCAAACGTACAAAAATCTGTTCCCCTGCCCGATCAAGTTGCCCTACGTGCCGCTCGAAGACCGTTCAAAATGCCCTACGTGCCGCTTGAAGACCATTTAAAAATTATAAGGACTGCCCCAAACGTACAAAAATCTGTTCCCCTGCCCGATCAAGTTGCCCTACGTGCCGCTCGAAGACCGTTCAAAATGCCCTACGTGCCGCTTGAAGACCATTTAAAAATTATAAATACTGCCCCAAACGTACAAAAATCTGTTCCCCTGCCCGATCAAGTTGCCCTACGTGCCGCTCGAAGACCGTTCAAAATGCCCTACGTGCCGCTTGAAGACCATTTAAAAATTATAAGGACTGCCCCAAACGTACAAAAATCTGTTCCCCTGCCCGATCAAGTTGCCCTACGTGCCGCTCGAAGACCGTTCAAAATGCCCTACGTGCCGCTTGAAGACCATTTAAAAATTATAAATACTGCCCCAAACGTACAAAAATCTGTTCCCCTGCCCGATCAAGTTGCCCTACGTGCCGCTCGAAGACCGTTCAAAATGCCCTACGTGCCGCTTGAAGACCATTTAAAAATTATAAGGACTGCCCCAAACGTACAAAAATCTGTTCCCCTGCCCGATCAAGTTGCCCTACGTGCCGCTTGAAGACCGTTCAAAATGCCCTACGTGCCGCTTGAAGACCATTTAAAAATTATAAATACTGCCCCAAACGTACAAAAATCTGTTCCCCTGCCCGATCAAGTTGCCCTACGTGCCGCTCGAAGACCGTTCAAAATGCCCTACGTGCCGCTTGAAGACCATTTAAAAATTATAAGGACTGCCCCAAACGTACAAAAATCTGTTCCCCTGCCCGATCAAGTTGCCCTACGTGCCGCTCGAAGACCGTTCAAAATGCCCTACGTGCCGCTTGAAGACCATTTAAAAATTATAAATACTGCCCCAAACGTACAAAAATCTGTTCCCCTGCCCGATCAAGTTGCCCTACGTGCCGCTCGAAGACCGTTCAAAATGCCCTACGTGCCGCTTGAAGACCATTTAAAAATTATAAGGACTGCCCCAAACGTACAAAAATCTGTTCCCCTGCCCGATCAAGTTGCCCTACGTGCCGCTCGAAGACCGTTCAAAATGCCCTACGTGCCGCTTGAAAACCATTTAAAAATTATAAATACTGCCCCCAAACGTACAAAAATCTGTTCCCCTGCCCGATCAAGTTGCCCTACGTGCCGCTCGAAGACCGTTCAAAAATGCCCTACGTGCCGCTTGAAGACCATTTAAAAATTATAAGGACTGCCCCAAACGTACAAAAATCTGTTCCCCTGCCCGATCAAGTTGCCCTACGTGCCGCTCGAAGACCGTTCAAAATGCCCTACGTGCCGCTTGAAGACCATTTAAAAATTATAAATACTGCCCCAAACGTACAAAAATCTGTTCCCCTGCCCGATCAAGTTGCCCTACGTGCCGCTCGAAGACCGTTCAAAATGCCCTACGTGCCGCTTGAAGACCATTTAAAAATTATAAATACTGCCCCAAACGTACAAAAATCTGTTCCCCTGCCCGATCAAGTTGCCCTACGTGCCGCTCGAAGACCGTTCAAAATGCCCTACGTGCCGCTTGAAGACCATTTAAAAATTATAAGGACTGCCCCAAACGTACAAAAATCTGTTCCCCTGCCCGATCAAGTTGCCCTACGTGCCGCTCGAAGACCGTTCAAAATGCCCTACGTGCCGCTTGAAGACCATTTAAAAATTATAAATACTGCCCCAAACGTACAAAAATCTGTTCCCCTGCCCGATCAAGTTGCCCTACGTGCCGCTCGAAGACCGTTCAAAATGCCCTACGTGCCGCTTGAAGACCATTTAAAAATTATAAGGACTGCCCCAAACGTACAAAAATCTGTTCCCCTGCCCGATCAAGTTGCCCTACGTGCCGCTCGAAGACCGTTCAAAATGCCCTACGTGCCGCTTGAAGACCATTTAAAAATTATAAATACTGCCCCAAACGTACAAAAATCTGTTCCCCTGCCCGATCAAGTTGCCCTACGTGCCGCTCGAAGACCGTTCAAAATGCCCTACGTGCCGCTTGAAGACCATTTAAAAATTATAAGGACTGCCCCAAACGTACAAAAATCTGTTTTTCTGCCCGATCAAATTGCCCTACGTGCCGCTTGGAAACCGTTCAAAAATTATAAGAACTGTCCCAAGCGTACAAAAATCTGTTCCCCTGCCGGATCAAGTTGCCCTACGTGCCGCTCGAAGACCGTTCAAAATGCCCTGCGTGCCGCTTGAAGACCATTTAAAAATTATAAGGACTGCCCCAAACGTACAAAAATCTGTTTTTCTGCCCGATCAAATTGCCCTACGTGCCGCTTGGAAACCGTTCAAAAATTATAAGAACTGTCCCAAGCGTACAAAAATCTGTTCCCCTGCCCGATCAAGTTGCCCTACGTGCCGCTCGAAGACCGTTCAAAATGCCCTGCGTGCCGCTTGAAGACCATTTAAAAATTATAAGGACTGCCCCAAACGTACAAAAATCTGTTTTTCTGCCCGATCAAGTTGCCCTTCGTGCCGCTTGGAAACCGTTCAAAAATTGTAAGAACTGTCCCAAGCGTACAAAAATCTGTTCCCCTGCCCGATCAAGTTGCCCTACGTGCCGCTTGAAAACAGTTCAAAAATTATAAGAACTGTCCCGAACGTACAAAAATCTGTTCCCCTGCCCGATCAAGTTGCCCTACGTGCCGCTCGAAGACCGTTCAAAATGCCCTACGTGCCGCTTGAAGACCATTTAAAAATTATAAGGACTGCCCCAAACGTACAAAAATCTGTTCCCCTGCCCGATCAAGTTGCCCTACGTGCCGCTCGAAGACCGTTCAAAATGCCCTACGTGCCGCTTGAAGACCATTTAAAAATTATAAATACTGCCCCAAACGTACAAAAATCTGTTCCCCTGCCCGATCAAGTTGCCCTACGTGCCGCTCGAAGACCGTTCAAAATGCCCTACGTGCCGCTTGAAGACCATTTAAAAATTATAAGGACTGCCCCAAACGTACAAAAATCTGTTCCCCTGCCCGATCAAGTTGCCCTACGTGCCGCTCGAAGACCGTTCAAAATGCCCTACGTGCCGCTTGAAGACCATTTAAAAATTATAAATACTGCCCCAAACGTACAAAAATCTGTTCCCCTGCCCGATCAAGTTGCCCTACGTGCCGCTCGAAGACCGTTCAAAATGCCCTACGTGCCGCTTGAAGACCATTTAAAAATTATAAATACTGCCCCAAACGTACAAAAATCTGTTCCCCTGCCCGATCAAGTTGCCCTACGTGCCGCTCGAAGACCGTTCAAAATGCCCTACGTGCCGCTTGAAGACCATTTAAAATTATAAGGACTGCCCCAAACGTACAAAAATCTGTTCCCCTGCCCGATCAAGTTGCCCTACGTGCCGCTCGAAGACCGTTCAAAATGCCCTACGTGCCGCTTGAAGACCATTTAAAAATTATAAATACTGCCCCAAACGTACAAAAATCTGTTTTTCTGCCCGATCAAATTGCCCTACGTGCCGCTTGGAAACCGTTCAAAAATTATAAGAACTGTCCCAAGCGTACAAAAATCTGTTCCCCTGCCGGATCAAGTTGCCCTACGTGCCGCTCGAAGACCGTTCAAAATGCCCTGCGTGCCGCTTGAAGACCATTTAAAAATTATAAGGACTGCCCCAAACGTACAAAAATCTGTTTTTCTGCCCGATCAAATTGCCCTACGTGCCGCTTGGAAACCGTTCAAAAATTATAAGAACTGTCCCAAGCGTACAAAAATCTGTTCCCCTGCCCGATCAAGTTGCCCTACGTGCCGCTCGAAGACCGTTCAAAATGCCCTGCGTGCCGCTTGAAGACCATTTAAAAATTATAAGGACTGCCCCAAACGTACAAAAATCTGTTTTTCTGCCCGATCAAGTTGCCCTACGTGCCGCTTGGAAACCGTTCAAAAATTGTAAGAACTGTCCCAAGCGTACAAAAATCTGTTCCCCTGCCCGATCAAGTTGCCCTACGTGCCGCTTGAAAACAGTTCAAAAATTATAAGAACTGTCCCGAACGTACAAAAATCTGTTCCCCTGCCCGATCAAGTTGCCCTACGTGCCGCTCGAAGACCGTTCAAAATGCCCTACGTGCCGCTTGAAGACCATTTAAAAATTATAAGGACTGCCCCAAACGTACAAAAATCTGTTCCCCTGCCCGATCAAGTTGCCCTACGTGCCGCTCGAAGACCGTTCAAAATGCCCTACGTGCCGCTTGAAGACCATTTAAAAATTATAAATACTGCCCCAAACGTACAAAAATCTGTTCCCCTGCCCGATCAAGTTGCCCTACGTGCCGCTCGAAGACCGTTCAAAATGCCCTACGTGCCGCTTGAAGACCATTTAAAAATTATAAGGACTGCCCCAAACGTACAAAAATCTGTTCCCCTGCCCGATCAAGTTGCCCTACGTGCCGCTCGAAGACCGTTCAAAATGCCCTACGTGCCGCTTGAAGACCATTTAAAAATTATAAATACTGCCCCAAACGTACAAAAATCTGTTCCCCTGCCCGATCAAGTTGCCCTACGTGCCGCTCGAAGACCGTTCAAAATGCCCTACGTGCCGCTTGAAGACCATTTAAAAATTATAAGGACTGCCCCAAACGTACAAAAATCTGTTCCCCTGCCCGATCAAGTTGCCCTACGTGCCGCTCGAAGACCGTTCAAAATGCCCTACGTGCCGCTTGAAGACCATTTAAAAATTATAAATACTGCCCCAAACGTACAAAAATCTGTTCCCCTGCCCGATCAAGTTGCCCTACGTGCCGCTCGAAGACCGTTCAAAATGCCCTACGTGCCGCTTGAAGACCATTTAAAAATTATAAGGACTGCCCCAAACGTACAAAAATCTGTTCCCCTGCCCGATCAAGTTGCCCTACGTGCCGCTTGAAGACCGTTCAAAATGCCCTACGTGCCGCTTGAAGACCATTTAAAAATTATAAATACTGCCCCAAACGTACAAAAATCTGTTCCCCTGCCCGATCAAGTTGCCCTACGTGCCGCTCGAAGACCGTTCAAAATGCCCTACGTGCCGCTTGAAGACCATTTAAAAATTATAAGGACTGCCCCAAACGTACAAAAATCTGTTCCCCTGCCCGATCAAGTTGCCCTACGTGCCGCTCGAAGACCGTTCAAAATGCCCTACGTGCCGCTTGAAGACCATTTAAAAATTATAAATACTGCCCCAAACGTACAAAAATCTGTTCCCCTGCCCGATCAAGTTGCCCTACGTGCCGCTCGAAGACCGTTCAAAATGCCCTACGTGCCGCTTGAAGACCATTTAAAAATTATAAGGACTGCCCCAAACGTACAAAAATCTGTTCCCCTGCCCGATCAAGTTGCCCTACGTGCCGCTCGAAGACCGTTCAAAATGCCCTACGTGCCGCTTGAAAACCATTTAAAAATTATAAATACTGCCCCAAACGTACAAAAATCTGTTCCCCTGCCCGATCAAGTTGCCCTACGTGCCGCTCGAAGACCGTTCAAAATGCCCTACGTGCCGCTTGAAGACCATTTAAAAATTATAAATACTGCCCCAAACGTACAAAAATCTGTTCCCCTGCCCGATCAAGTTGCCCTACGTGCCGCTCGAAGACCGTTCAAAATGCCCTACGTGCCGCTTGAAGACCATTTAAAAATTATAAGGACTGCCCCAAACGTACAAAAATCTGTTCCCCTGCCCGATCAAGTTGCCCTACGTGCCGCTCGAAGACCGTTCAAAATGCCCTACGTGCCGCTTGAAGACCATTTAAAAATTATAAATACTGCCCCAAACGTACAAAAATCTGTTCCCCTGCCCGATCAAGTTGCCCTACGTGCCGCTCGAAGACCGTTCAAAATGCCCTACGTGCCGCTTGAAGACCATTTAAAAATTATAAGGACTGCCCCAAACGTACAAAAATCTGTTCCCCTGCCCGATCAAGTTGCCCTACGTGCCGCTCGAAGACCGTTCAAAATGCCCTACGTGCCGCTTGAAGACCATTTAAAAATTATAAATACTGCCCCAAACGTACAAAAATCTGTTCCCCTGCCCGATCAAGTTGCCCTACGTGCCGCTCGAAGACCGTTCAAAATGCCCTACGTGCCGCTTGAAGACCATTTAAAAATTATAAGGACTGCCCCAAACGTACAAAAATCTGTTCCCCTGCCCGATCAAGTTGCCCTACGTACCGCTCGAAGACCGTTCAAAATGCCCTACGTGCCGCTTGAAGACCATTTAAAAATTATAAATACTGCCCCAAACGTACAAAAATCTGTTCCCCTGCCCGATCAAGTTGCCCTACGTGCCGCTCGAAGACCGTTCAAAATGCCCTACGTGCCGCTTGAAGACCATTTAAAAATTATAAATACTGCCCCAAACGTACAAAAATCTGTTCCCCTGCCCGATCAAGTTGCCCTACGTGCCGCTCGAAGACCGTTCAAAATGCCCTACGTGCCGCTTGAAGACCATTTAAAAATTATAAGGACTGCCCCAAACGTACAAAAATCTGTTCCCCTGCCCGATCAAGTTGCCCTACGTGCCGCTCGAAGACCGTTCAAAATGCCCTACGTGCCGCTTGAAGACCATTTAAAAATTATAAATACTGCCCCAAACGTACAAAAATCTGTTCCCCTGCCCGATCAAGTTGCCCTACGTGCCGCTCGAAGACCGTTCAAAATGCCCTACGTGCCGCTTGAAGACCATTTAAAAATTATAAATACTGCCCCAAACGTACAAAAATCTGTTCCCCTGCCCGATCAAGTTGCCCTACGTGCCGCTCGAAGACCGTTCAAAATGCCCTACGTGCCGCTTGAAGACCATTTAAAAATTATAAATACTGCCCCAAACGTACAAAAATCTGTTCCCCTGCCCGATCAAGTTGCCCTACGTGCCGCTCGAAGACCGTTCAAAATGCCCTACGTGCCGCTTGAAGACCATTTAAAAATTATAAGGACTGCCCCAAACGTACAAAAATCTGTTCCCCTGCCCGATCAAGTTGCCCTACGTGCCGCTCGAAGACCGTTCAAAATGCCCTACGTGCCGCTTGAAGACCATTTAAAAATTATAAATACTGCCCCAAACGTACAAAAATCTGTTCCCCTGCCCGATCAAGTTGCCCTACGTGCCGCTCGAAGACCGTTCAAAATGCCCTACGTGCCGCTTGAAGACCATTTAAAAATTATAAGGACTGCCCCAAGCGTACAAAAATCTGATATTGATTTTTGCTGTAGCTAAGCCAAGATGGTATGATCTTTTTATTGATGGCTGACGTTTCGGCGTCCTCGCCTTCGTCGGAGCCTGGAAATTGAAGACCATTTGGTGACATACCCCCTCAGACGCCACAGCGATCAATTCAAGAGATCAAATGAGATCAAAAGCAGTATGTGAGGAAAGACAAAGCAAACGCTCACCGTAATACAGCGGTTTTTGGAGCCAAGACCACCCGTATGAGAGGAAGTGATTGGCCACTGCGAATATTGCGCATATTCAAGGCCCGAGGGCCCGCCAACACAGCCCGCCAACGCAACCTTACTGAGTTAGATCAAAATTACATAAGGTCTGGAAGGATGCGAGCTCTTGTGTCACGGTTATGCACTCTTCTTTCCTGTTTAATTTTGGGCTTTTTGCAATTATCCAAAACGCTTCGAGAGTTTTGCGAGCTACAGTTTCCGGTTCGTACGACAAGAACGTGACCTTAATATCAAACATAGCATCGCCGTGGCTCCTTTGGCGGTGCGCTCCCAAAGGCGTTGAGGATTTTGAATTCCTGAGGCCATCCAGATGTTCCTTGATCCGAACTGAAAGTGCTCGCCCTGTTTCCCCAACATACACCTCATTACAAGAGAGACATGTTATCAGGTAAACTACCCCGGTTGCGGTGCAGTCGCCATCCTTACCATAGGGGCATATTGCGCAGTTTGGGTTCAGGCAAAGGCGATCATATGCTCGGTTTCGCACTAGCCGCCGCTTCAAGTTAGAGGGTGGAATATCCACAACTCTTACGGAGTCCTGCAAACCAGCTTGACGTAGACAGGTTCTCACCGCTCTACTTAACTCTTCCGATACATACGGCAGACAAAAGGGGACCATGTTATCAGACAAATTTGCCGCTCTCCGAACCACGCGAGCTTGAGACTGGCCGCATTCTTTCATGGAATACCCGTTGCTTTCTGCCACGTCGTGCGCCAATTTTATTGATGCCAGACGTTCCTCTGTGCCGGATGCGATCTTACTTGCCGTTCTGAACATGTTGGTGATGACTGCCCTTTTGATTGATCTAGGATGCGCTGAACGACAATGAACCAAAATATTCTTATTACTAGGTTTACGATACCATCTGGTTCTCCATTCTCCTTCCCATAGATACACAAGCACATTGAGAAATGGGAGCCATCTATCCTTGGGCTTTTCTCTAGTAAACTTAATATGAGATGACTGCTGATTGAGAAGCTCAAAGCAGGTGTCTAATTCCCTTTGAGTTGAGCACACTATGCAGCAGTCATCTATGTAGCGGCAGTAAAGAAGAGGGTGTAGATCCAGGACCGGGCTTTCTACCTTGGACATGAAGGCAATGGCTAGTGTGGGGGCTAGCCTCTGTCCCATAGCTAACCCTCTTATCTGCCTGTAGTACTGCCCCGCCCAACGGAAGATGTTACAGTCCAAGCACTCCTGAAGAAGCGTCATCACCTGTCTCGTTGTGAAACCGTAGAGATTGATGGTCCCTTGATGCTCAAAAAGAAGCTCAAAAATTGCCTCCATGGCTGCTTCATTGGACACGTTTGTATATAACGACGTCACGTCGAAGGATTCCATTACACAACTATGACCGAAATTTGTAGATCGCAACTTTTCTAAAAACATGTTGGTGTTGGCAAGATGCGCAGGAACATGTTGAAGAATAGGCGAGATAATTTTATTTAAGAGCCATGCCACTCTATCCGTAGGGCCTCTTACATTACTGATGATGGGCCTGACTTTAAAAGTGCGAGGGTCCGTAGAAGCCAGAGAAGTGCTGTCGAGCTTATGAGTCTTTATGAGCAAATATAGAACGGGACAAACCGGCAGATCGCATTTCAAACGTGCAACGAGATGTTTCGGTACCCCAGCTGTTTTGGCGGTCTCAACCCAGACTCTGTTCAGACGGCGATACTGTCTCTCGAACTCTTTGATAGATGATGGTCGGTACAAAGTATCATCTTCCAGGTGATATCGTATTATGGCCATGTCTAGATCGCGAGGGATCACCACGAAGTCGCCCTCTTTATCACTAACTGAAACTCTGATCTCTCCGCGAGAACAGAGATCACGTAGTTCTTGCAAACCAAGCCTTTGCGCGCGTGTGAGATTGCCCGCAAGATGATTTTTGGAAAGGCGTTGCAAAACTGTGTGAACTGAGGTAGTAAACTGTCTAAACTTGCAATCTACCGAGGGAACGGGCTCTTGAGGCTTGAATAACAGCGTAGGAAAAGGCGGCACCAAAGGAAATCTTTCTAATGCCTGTCTCTGCTGTTGGCGTTCATCGCACCTTGCTCGATATCGTAAACGATCATGAACGAACTGCAGGTTTCCCACGATCTTGCGTACGACCATAGGGCCGATTTTTGGGGTGGTCTTGGCTCCAAAAACCGCTGTATTACGGTGAGCGTTTGCTTTGTCTTTCCTCACATACTGCTTTTGATCTCATTTGATCTCTTGAATTGATCGCTGTGGTCAGATGCGGCGTCTGAGGGGGTATGTCACCAAATGGTCTTTGATTTCCAGGCTCCGACGAAGGCGAGGACGCCGAAACGTCAGCCATCAATAAAAAGATCATACCATCTTGGCTTAGCTACAGCAAAAATCAATATCGGATTACCATGCCAAGATTCAAAGAAGGTCGAACCTTTGAAATTTTGAGTACAAAAATCTGTTTTTCTGCCCGATCAAGTTGCCCTACGTGCCGCTTGAAAACCGTTCAAAAATTATAAGAACTGTCCCAAACGTACAAAAATCTGTTCCCCTGCCCGATCAAGTTGCCCTACGTGCCGCTCGAAGACCGTTCAAAATGCCCTACGTGCCGCTTGAAGACCATTTAAAAATTATAAGGACTGCCCCAAACGTACAAAAATCTGCTCCCCTGTCAAGTTGCCCTACGTGCCGCTCGAAGACCGTTCAAAATGCCCTACGTGCCGCTTGAAGACCATTTAAAAATTATAAGGACTGCCCCAAACGTACAAAAATCTGTTTTTCTGCCCGATCAAGTTGCCCTAGGTGCCGCTTGAAAACCGTTCAAAAATTATAAGAACTGTCCCAAACGTACAAAAATCTGTTTCCCTGCCCGATCAAGTTGCCCTACGTGCCGCTTACAGACCGTTTAAAAATTATAAGAACTGCCCCAAACGTACAAAAATCTGTTTCCCTGCCCGATCGAGTTGCCCTACGTGCTGCTTACAGACCGATAGTAACTATTCAAAAAGAAAGTTTAAGCCCTAAGTGCCGCTTGAAGACCGTATATATAAGAAAAAACATCTACGACCCCTAAAAACAACGAAATCAGGTATTTACAGCGTATTCTGAAATTGCCGTACATGCCATTTTTGGACTTTCAATTCTGAGAACTGCCCCAAACGTACAAAAATCTGTTTCCCTGCCCGATGCAATTGCCCTACGTGCCGTTTACACACTGATTCCTAGTTGAAAGCGCAAGCGGTACCCATTAACAAGCAAAAGCAAGGCTGTTATTAGATAAACGTTTCCAAAAGTACCAGCGAGACCAAGTTACTCACGCACTCTCTTGTCTACACGTGGAAGCAAGACGATCCTAAAGTGACTGTTCTTAGTTAGAGCATTTTTACAAGAGTTGGGAACTTAGATGAATTTAGCTCAAGTCACGCTGTTACGCAATTTGGCATCATTTCAAAAGCAACTAATAGAAGTACGACATATTCGGAAGACACACTCTGGAATAACAAGCTCGAAAAAAAGCAGGTACAAGTATTAACACACCCGGATGGCGACCCATTCTCAAAATCATTGCGACACTCATGATTGCCTTTCGAAATACGTGTGACCCTTTTACGAAAATAGGCTTGGTCACTCGTTTTGAAATTTGGCAGCGTTCCAAAACGCATGCCACTTGGCAGCAATCCAATTCCAAAGATCAGTGTATTTCATCATAATTTTTACGTCTGCGGCCTCCTCGTTTGCCATGATCCAACTATCGGGCGGCTTAATGGGTAAACAACGAATTCGTTATATATTACGTAGTGATTCGAGCAGCTGATGCTCGTTCTATGACAATGCGATGCGCCTCCCCAAGCTCTCTGCTTTTTTGCCCCGTTTCCGCACATGGTATTTGATTAATTCCTGCTACGCTAAGCTTTGCCACTCCTCGAAGTGAGGGAAAGGGGCTGGAGGAACACAAGAAAGCGCACGAAGTTTGATTGAATCGGTAGTTTACTCTCCCCCAACCTATTGATCGAGGATGCCACATGTTAAAGTCAATAGTAGTAGAGCTAACCATAAAGTGAACGAGGTCTGCAAGCGCTCCGCAAAAAATTACTGTTGAGAGGATCTTTAGAATTGAGGGCCCTTATCCTCTGCTTTATGGCTTTTATGTTTAATTCCCATTCTAGAAGGTGTAGCAAAAAACGGCCCCAATTTCGCGTCAGAAGAAAGTTTTGAAGTAAAAGAGACGGACATAATGAAAGGACCCCTTCAATTACTTCAAATATGGGTCACGAGAAACAATATAAACCGCCAGCCGCTTACGGCAACAGCATGGCGGTGCACTATTCCAAAAATGCGAATCGACCTAGTGAAAATGCATAGCTGAAATGATTGCTATACTGAATAAGTTTTGCTCACGAGCCGGTGATAAGTGCAATTTGATAATGCCATTGCAAAAAATGTGATTTCAAAGCTTTGAGTTTTGAAAATCGTTTTTTTGGTAATGTAAAGTACTTTCACACCTCATTTTTAAGCAAAAATCTATTCAACTCTGCATTCTAACTGCTCAGGGATTCGCGCCGTGCGAGCGGTCCTCCTATAAGGGCTAGCGTACAAGCGGTCGGCATAAGCCTAGAGCTTCCGTGCGTGCAGCAAACAGCCGAAGCGCCGTCAAGCTGCAGGCAATGTTATTGTGCAAACGGCCGGCAACGCATTTGCTCGAGCGAGCGGCCAACAATGTGTCCGTCTTATCGGCCGGCAATACCAGTTGCCGCGCAAGCGGCCAACAGTGACCTATAATTTTTTCTCGCAATTCCCACACGTTGGGAGCGTAAACGGTACCTGCGTGAGATATGACGCAGCGTGTGGGCTGCCCTGAACGTTGACGTGTTTATTATCAACATTTTTCTTCAACAGCAAGACTGAAATGAACCTGTGTGAAGTTACAGTTAGCAGGAGTGATGGTGTGGGCTTCCCGGAGAGATTTTGCCATTGCCAACATCGATCCACGTTCGCAGAACGTGAACAGGACTAATATATCTAAGAAAAACAATGGTCAAGCGATTCCATACAAAATTACTCCAGCAGCAAGCGAGCGGGCGACCTTCTCGGCGCAAGCGGCGAGTATTAGAAGCGTGTGGGCGCCCCACGTTAACCGTACCACCGGCCCTTGACGATCGTACAATCGCACACACCAACCAGCGTTGTAGGTCGCCGCCCGCACGGCGCGACTCTGAGTGAAAGCGTAGTTCTAAATTTCTGCGGCGGAAAGAAATGGGGGCCGGTTGTTGACACCCACCAGCTATCCTTCCTCTTTGCTAATGGAGTACCCCTATACAAAGATCAACGGTTGACGATGGAAAATGTGGGTAAGAACCTCAACAAAGTCCAAGCACTTCCATTTACTGCATATCACGCACAGATTAAGGTTAAAATTCTCTATACACTTGTTTACTCTCATACTTACACCGTAGCAAAACACTGGTTGACTGGAAGATAAGAAAAATGATGTGAGTGCAGAAAGCAGCACGTTACGAAGTCCATGTAAGTAAAGTGAGTCAAACCTTTTGGCCTTGTGCAGTTTCAAGGAGCTCATCCATTTCGGAGATTGACATATTCAAACGGCCAAATAGCAGTCTAGGTATCCTGGAAACCATACCACATCTAGTTTATTCTAGTGTCTGAATAGAAGACTCTTTCTCATGATTAACAGAAAATGGACATTTCGGCCTAAATTTGGAAAAAAATCTGACATGCAGAAAGCTACTGGCAGATAGACTACGATTGATAACGCATCAAACTTTACTAAGACTTACAAGTGCTTAGGCGCGGGCTTGTTGTTGAAAAACTTGAAGTCAAAATCCAACATTTTCTCCATTTGCTTTACTGTTACTTCTTTCTTCACGTAAATCAGTGTTCTAAAAACACTGACACAAGAATGCTTATCAATCATGGCTCCAAAACACTGACTTATGAAGAAAACCATAACGTAACACCCACAATTCTTTGAAAACAAAATTGAAGAAAGACAGAAAGGCGAAAGGATACCCGGTAGGAACGTCGGTGTTCTGCGAACCACCTCCACCTCCATAGCTGTCATCAGCTTCAATGACGCTGCGTACAGAACGATACGTCTGACATCCTCTTCGAACACATCTAAAAATAGTGCCATATGGATGAATGCTCCCACAAAAATCACGATACAAGACCTGTAGACAACGTAAAGACGAATTCCTTCTTTGTGCTTTATTTTCCGCAAACCTAGCCTCATTGGAGAGTCGCATAGATGACAAAAGATTTTATCGGGAACCTCTATTGTCTGGCCGTTGAATGATACGATACGTGAGGACGCTGAGGCACTTCCTCAAAGAGCGATTGAGTTCACTCAATAGTTATTGTTAGACTATACCATCTTGCACTGTAGAGCTGACTGGAAGACTTTCTAAGGTCACTGGACCGGACATGTGAGGTTTCGCGATGCTTCCAGTAGATTTTGCCTATAACAACAGTGAACGCTAAGGTGCAAGGAATTCATCGCACGCAGAGACAAATCGCCACTACAGACGCACCGGCGTCCAGTCTTTGCGTGTGATGTACTCCCTATAGACAATTTTTACCGAAACATCGCTCCTTGCTTTCAACGCTGCGAGAGCTTCCGCTAGATCTTTATTGAGCTGAGGCAACGTGAGACTGTCATTCGCCGCTTGTGAACTTGACAACCGTGGTTTGCGAATGCCTCTGGCGCGTCCAAACGTAACAGAGGAATATTTGGAAGTGATGCTATCTAAAAAGCGACAGTCAGCTGTAAAACTCTTTGTGAGGATTCATACATGCCTGACGTGACGCTGTTCAATTGGGATGATCGGCTGAGAGGAGATGAAGGGACCCCATTCCGCAACTCGGATTTGTGTTCCCTTGCTGGAGACTTCGGAAGCGGAGCTTGAGAAATCGACTCTTCTGGCAAGATGGAGGTATTTGCAACGCCATTTTTAGAACCCTGCGAAAACACACTTAGAAGATAGCATCTCAGACTGTACATTAACACATTCACGACAAGGACATTCATTCAGGACAAGGACATTCAGGACATTTTTTGATTACTGCCGTTTCGGACCTCTTTTCGCTTTGTCAAACTTACGACTCACCCGTGGGTCAAATTGTCCGAGTAGTTTTTATGGAAAAAGTTCAAACCATACCCCCAAGAACTTTTCCAAAGTGGTAATCGAAGGCGCTGATTATTAAAAAACAATTTCTTTCACTTTTTGGCGTTATACGGTAAGGTTACGGGAGTCATCCTGTAGAAGCCAACTTCATGGATTTTTATTAAAAATGTGTCACCCGGGCACGGCTAATTGAGTTTACCACCCACGCTGCGACTGTCACGACATCTGACAGATACATGTCTCGACAACTGAAGATGATTTGTGATTTATGACATATGACACTGCCTGATTGCGTGCGACTGAGATAGCAAGCTAACCCCAAGGTCTACCCTTGATCTGAAGTGACCCCGGCTCAAGCAGCTTGAGTACCGCGCGACTGCCTCTCTTGAGCTTGCCAAGATTTTTTATCATTCATTCATTTTTTCAGATCATTTTCCCACTCCTAACTAGCGAGCCTGCCTCTGAGCCATTACCACGTCAGGCGTGGAAAGATGATCAGAAGACACGTTCGCGAACGCGGCGCAGGGTCCGGGCGAGGCGTCCGCGAAGGTTTCGAGCCGCTCAGTCGGGCTCACTCCAAATGAGAAGAGGGAAGATGATGCTATATAAGTCTTAAGTCCTTTCGAGGCATTCTGAGGAATTTATCAAATATCGAAATCCATGGGAATGCAGATTGCGATGGGTAGCTTTCTCCATGTTTCCAACATTGGCAAACATTATAAGTGTGTTTCGAACATTCATCCAACTAACAAGGAGAAGATGGTTGGTCGAAATGCTTTGAAGATGGGATGTATACCATCTTGGAGGGCATAAAACGCTGATATCAAATCTGTTTTCCGCATCTGTGGAGCATTCATGGGTGATGAGTTATGGTTGTTTATTGGAGCAAAAAATTCGGTGAATTTTTGGGATAAAATCAGTAACTGAAATTATCTTCCCACCGTTCGAATGAGGCAGCGAAGTATGGCCGTATCTTATTCAAAGGTATTTAGGTAGGTGGTAAAGTGCTCTGATTTCTCACTGCTCCATCTAAGTAGGGAAAAGACCACGACTATTTCTACCTTTCCACATTTAATTTCTTGCTCCACTAAAAGCTCATAACTCCTCGTCCAGTGATGCTCCGCAGATAAGAAAGATAGATTTGGAAGCAGGTTTTACATACTCCATAATGGCACATATCCCTTCTCAAGTTGCCACTTGACTAACCATCCTTCCTTTGTAAGAAGGAGCATGCAACTGTTTGTGCAGCTAGTTCCCGGGACAAGAGTATTCCCCTCACTGCTGAGCACAAAGTAGTTCTGAAGAAGCTCCCCGCTGACTTCTAATAACAACATGAGGTTAGGGAGAAAAACCAGAGATACGAGA
This sequence comes from Cylicocyclus nassatus, assembly GCA_958299035.1. NCBI lineage: Eukaryota > Metazoa > Nematoda > Chromadorea > Rhabditida > Strongylidae > Cylicocyclus > Cylicocyclus nassatus. The sequence goes on along the minus strand of CATQJL010000223.1, from coordinate 5,887,859 downwards.
AAAAGAGACAGTAAACTGAACACATACCTTGAACCGTTGTCTTTGGCGCGCATTACTGTACGCCTGGCAAGATTGCGCCATCACCCAGAGTTTTGAGAGGGCTGTAATTGAAGTACATACCAACAAAGTCGACTTGAAGAATTTCCGTTCACCTGGGTCAATCGCCTCACCCGTGTTTGGAGTAAGCAAAAGCGTCGAAGGCGAGCTTTTTCCACACAATTTTGAATTTGGACGTGTGGAGCAGAGGTCATCGGTCGAAGGCGTAGAGTCGTTGCGGGACCCTACACTTCGGTCACCTTGTGTGGTAGCGCGCACCGGTGTGCAGTTTCAAATCGCTTGTGCGGCATCGCGCTGAAAGTGGGTGTCTCATCGCTTTTTTCGGAGCGAATTCCGTTCGTAAACTCTTTTTTGCTCCGAGCTTCAGGACCGCTGCGGTATGGGCTGCGATACTGCTACGGCAAAGCCCTCTTCTTTTTCTATTTTGCAGGAACGCTGCCTTTGAGCGGAGTAGAGTTGATTTGCGGCGTTTGAGGAGCTAGCGTAGGGAAACGAGAAGAGCGCTCCAGATTACGACGCGGACTCGTCTTGGTCGTGCCATCGATTTCAATTACAACAGACCCAGTGTTCACTGGAGATCTTGTCCGGCTGCTGTCATTAGAAGCAGTCAGATAAGAACACAAGTTGTAGTTGTTGTGCTTATCTGTGGTCATCCGCTACACTGGAGCCGAAAATCTATCTAGAGAGCGCGAGAAGGCGAGAATAGGCTTCCTGAAAGTCCTATGATTTATATCGGACAAATAAAGCAATTCGCGCTAAGGCCAAGGCACGGAGTCGCCAGGACCCTAAGATCTCTACTGTGACGACATCGGGTAGCGGACTACATGTCGCCGATAGGCTCACCCCGCGCGGGCCTAATATATCTGTGTGCCTGCGATGTGTGAAGCAGTGCGGTTTGTCGATTTCCGCGTGAGATCACCCCTCTTCGGTGAGTTACGGGAACGAATGCCGCCAGTTCGAGCCGCCTTTTGCGGCCAACTGGTCCTTTTGCAATGTTGTTGCATGTCGTTGCAGGATAGTTCAGGGTGGAGGCGGCCTAAACTGATGGTTTTCGTTTCCCCCCCCCCCCCCCCCCTCCCCCCTCCTTTCTGGCGACAGGTCCCCCACCCCAATATGTGCTTTGCCGCAAGAGAGATAGCCACAAGCTAGTCCTACTTTGCCATTAGGGCGTAGTTTACCCAAGTTCCCGACCATAATGCTCGCTCATATTACATTATGGGCTCGCACTTGTGCGATTGTGCGTTAGAGGGCGCTCACTTTTGCATGCTACTCCCTCACGCTCAAACTTGCCCGATACTGCCCTCGGCTGCCATAATTTCAACAAAGCCACAACTCAACTGATCGGCGTTCTTTTGATCCTTAAAGGCAGCGTCCAGGCAGATCTGAACCTATGGGGATTTTACGTGGAAAGTAGGGGCCCTAACTAAGTCACTGCCCAAGCGGTAGCGCAGGTAGTGCTCTAACGGCTGAGATATTTCCCTCGAAAGTGGACCCCGCGATCGTATTCGCATGGATTCATGGCAGTTTCGCGCCAGGATCCACGCTTTTGCGCCATGACATGCGGAATACTATCGCGGGGTCCAGTTTTGAAAGGAATATCTCAGTCGTTAGAGCACTACTTGAGCTGCCGGTTTGACAGTGGCTTAGTTAGGGCCCCAAAATTACTATCCACGTGAGATCCCCATGTGTCCAGACTTCCCTGGACGCTGCCTTTAACACTGCTTCCTCAGACGGGGTCTGCTACTGCTGTCAGCCTCTCCATACTTTGTGCCGACTGTCGGCACTTCCTAACAACCGTATCTCTCCTGTTACCAAAGTACCTCACAGGTCATGCCATAAGCATGACCTGCTGTGATAGTTTGTTATGTTACTCTACCACGCCTATTATCGTTAGCATTCTACCACGGCACCTACGAGTGCTAGTCGACTGTTCATAAAGCTCTATAGCTAATGTGTTCTGTATAACACACATCAAGGGGCGCTATTTCGCCTAAGGCTACTAAAGCCTAAGAACCACCGACACATTTGGTGCATCGGCCAAACACGACCGAGATCATGCCTCGCTTCCAAGGAGGACAGCGGAAGCCACAAGAAAGTGATGCGACTCTTCATCTCATCATAAAGGACCTGAAGACGTACACTAAGAATCTCGCGGACATACTGCAGAAATACCAGCACTATGGTGAGAAAATTACTCTTCCAGATGACGAACAAGAACGACAGGAGTTCTGCCTACACCATCTGGACCTACTACCAATATGCATCATGGAAATCAAAACCGGCAAAAACCAGCTGGAATCGAAAATTGACGTCATGAGGAAGCACTACAAGGAAAGCTCCGAAATGATGAGACAAGCCATGGCAAAGGAAATGGACGCGCTCCAAGAACAGATAAGATTTTTTCAAATAGCCGGCAATGCTCAGATGTTTACGTTTGAGCTAGAAATGCTCGCTACAGATATTGAGATAGAACTGGCCGCAATAGGAAGTAGAAGAAGATTTGCAACAAATCAAAGTAGCATTAGGAAGGTTCTACACAGACACATACTGCATGCCGGATTTCCATACGCTGAAGAAATAGCAAGTCACACTGCAAACGATAAGCCAGACGAACATAACAATGACGAGAAGATTTGTGAAAATGATGGATATCGCGAGTTCGAGGCTGAAGGCACTGATGTACTACCAGCTATTGCAGATGAGAGCCTGACCTTTGCACAGGTCACACTACCAGGATCGCCTCTGGCAAAGGCATGCAATAATATCAGTGAAGAACGCCAACTTCAGAAGTTACGATCATATAAGAACAATAAGAAGAGAGGAATTTATGAACTTCATCTAGTACCAGTGCCAGTGAAGATCAGTTTGATAGCACTTTCCATTGGCCTGCACTATAGTTTAGATATATCTACTTCACTTTTTGGCAGCCGCTACACAAGAAGGATTCCTGTGTTCACTCGCGTTCCGGTGCAACGACGACCATTACGAGACCCAGACAAAGGCACCGCTTCATGGATAAATGTTGTTGCATTACTAATTCTGCTATCACTTTTCAATCCATTTGTCCATTCCTCTTGCCGGGCGGAGTGTGCCGGTACAACCGACCCCCTTTCTATCGCACAGATATATGTTGTACTTCTAATTCATTTCGTTGCTCTCCCCCCGCTGGCCGGAGTGTGCCGACTGTCGGCACTTCCTAACAACCGTATCTCTCCTGTTACCAAAGTACCTCACAGGTCATGCCATAAGCATGACCTGCTGTGATAGTTTGTTATGTTACTCTACCACGCCTATTATCGTTAGCATTCTACCACGGCACCTACGAGTGCTAGTCGACTGTTCATAAAGCTCTATAGCTAATGTGTTCTGTATAACACACATCAAGGGGCGCTATTTCGCCTAAGGCTACTAAAGCCTAAGAACCACCGACACATACTTCAACTTGAACTTCTTCTATAACTATCAGAAATGCTTTGACTTTGTCTATGCATTTTAGCTTTCGTCTTCCTCTTAGTACTTCTGCGGACACTGTGAATCTAGCGACGTGATCCTCTACTCTTCTTACATCGCCCTCCCATCAAAGTCATTTCTTTTGTCTTCTTTACGATCAGGGCGCTTTCATCTTCTCGAATGGTGTCGTTGGTGATGCGGTCGTATATGGTGGCTCCTGACGTCCATCTTAGCCAGTGGCAGTCTCAGGATTTTCCCTTTGGGAGGGAAGGTGCAACGAAAATTTTTTTCGAGTAAAGTATATGGCTAACGCCGAAAGCTTTTTGGAATGCTTCGCAAATTTTGCGTAATAACCCAAAATTTCAGAAAACGGGGGGGGGGGGGAAATTCTTTTTACAAGGCTAATATGAATTCCTAAAGATTTTCAAAAAATATTCGAAGAATTTATGAGTTTGAGCAATTCACTTGCACATTTTTATAACCCACGTAAGGGACCCCCCCCCCCCCCCCGCGGTCCGTTCTTAACTTAGACACTCGCGGTTGACGACCGCAAGTGAAAACGGAGTCCGAGAAAAATAATCAACAGTGAGGTAAGGTTGAGCAAAGAAGATATTTGTACGTGAATTGTTTATGTATAGGAAAGGAGGAGTCTGTTGAAAAAAGGGCTCGGTGACGGGTGTGAGTAATGATTTCTGGAGATTTTCGAGTTCTTAACATAAAAATTCATAACTTCTGTAGTTGAACATCTTGTACGCCTTGATGGTCACCATTGGAACCGTCTCATCCTCCGAAAATATATAATATGTTTGGGGTCCGTTGAAAAAAGTGCCTGGGTGAAGGGTGTCCTAGTGATTTTTGTAGATTTTCGAGTTTTTAACATTAAAAAAATTTTATAACTTCTGTAGATGAACATCTTGTATGCCGAGATGGTCACCATTAGAAGCGCCTCGTCCTCCGCTTTCAGAAAATATATACTTTGTCTGGGGTCCGTTAGAAAAAATGGCGGGTGAAGGGTGTCCTAGTGATTTTTGTAGATTTTCGAGTTTTTAACATAAAAAAATTTAGTTGCAGTTCTTCGTCTTCTTTGAAGGCAGTGTCCGGGCAAGAGGGGATTTCGGGATTTCAGTGCCATGCGAGAGTGCCCCCCTTCGGACAACATCGCGCAAGTGCGACGTCATAACACTCGACCTAAAGCAAGAAAAACGACCGGAAAGTGGGGAAACTTACGCCTTAGGGCGGGGCCCTTCGAGCTGTCCGAATTCCTGCTAGGCGGCGGAGTACGCGTGCCGCCACAGTTAAAATGTAGGGTCCGCAGCTACTCTGTGTCTCTGCTTTGGTGGGGACCATCGAATTTCAAATTTGCGACTTTGGAAATCGTATGTTCTCGCCATTTTCGCGCCTTCCAATGTGGATTTTCTGGTTCAGCGTTGCTATAACCCCTGGTAAGTGGATTTTCTTAATATCGAGTTTTTGCCTGGACACTGCTTCTAAGGCGATGCGGATTTCGTCTTCCGTGATATTTAGGACTGGGCAATGTACAGGCTTAGCCGTGGTCATCGATATATATATTTGTGCTTGTTGACACTACCTTTGCTGATCTGCTCTCCGCTTTATCTCTTGCGGTGTTTTCATCTACAACTGCTTGTCTTTGATGTAGAAGTGCTTCATATGCTTCAAAACTCTCTGAGGTCGTCATCCCGGGCGGCTGTTGTCATCATTTCTCTTTCTCTCTCTTTCAAAATTACCATTCTCATACCTCCTTCTACAATCATTTCTGCTCAAATATCTATTTAGTACCTGTCTGAAACTTTTACGACTGGAAATATCTCTTTAAATCTATTGTCATCCTCTTACTTTTTGTTATCTTTCCCTCCCTCTTTTTTTTCTTGCCGCCAGAATCAATCGATAAAATTGGATTATGCCTGCAAGATCTACTAAGTCAAATTCCCAACAGTTGCCTTCACGTATCAATAAGAAAAAATCTTCTTCTTCTGCCACACAAATGATTCCAGCAGAGAATATCTCCAACGAGGATAACGGGGAAGATTTCAGCTCTCTATCTGCAAGTGATCTGATCAATTCAATAATGGAAAGGAATACGGATCCTTGCATTGAAAGGATGCTCATTGCTCTCAAAGCCAAGTTGCCTGAGGATATTGAGGCTGAGAAGCGCAGCCGCAGCATTGTTCTAGCAGGACTGGAAGAATCGGAGCCAGGTAAAACTCTGCTTGAACGTAAGGTGGAACTAGAGTCCGGGGTGGCTAAGGTGCTGGACGCTTTAGGAGTAGACTGCTGGCCCACGGAAATATACCGTATGGGGAGGGGAGACGGAAGCAGGCCACGGCTTGTTAAAGTGGTGTTTCCAGCGCGCTCCTTTTGGGCCCAGGCCCTATCTAGTTCGCACCAATTGCGGAGTTTACCTGGTCTACGCCACATCTTCATCCGCAGGAGCATGTTCGCCGCCGAGCGGGCCCAAGAGTTCGAACTCAGGCAGGAGGCCAGGGAAAGGAACAGGGGGAAAGCCAAGAAGGAGTGGGTAGTGTATAGAGGGGAGCTCCGCCGGGCTTCTGAGCTCCCTAGACACATGCAGGGAAACGCGTAAGCCGGCCTGCACCCTCCGCTCTCTCTTGTTTTCTCTTCAACGCGCGTAGTTTAAAAAACAAAATTTTTCTTTTGCATGCTTTTGTTACTCTACACTCCCCAACATTTTATGCATAACTGGAGAAACGAAACCTGGTTGTCCGACAAAATTTGTGATCCTGAAATACTTTCCGATTTTCCTTATAGTATCTATCGTTCCGATCGCATTTCTCGTAGAGGAGGGGGTGTTTGTTGCCTGGTCAGAGACGATCTAGCAGTAGAAAGAGTGCAGGTTACGAGTAGGCACATATGGGATATTCTCTGCTTGAATATCTGGTCCAGCTCTTCTCTCTCTTCACTCCGGCTCGTTCTTCTTTACCGCCCACCTTCTTCAACCTCAAATGACGACAAAAAATTGGCTGACGTTATACATGATCTATGCTCTTGCCCATTTTCGACTATCCTGTTAGTAGATTTCAATGTTGATTCTGTAACCTCTACTATCCAATCCAATGCCCTTCTGAATTCTATCAAAGATTGTGCACTTCACCAAAATGTTACTGTACCAACCAGGGGTAAATCAGTAATTGACTTGATATTTTCGTGCGGCAACATTGTTCGTAACGTAAAATCCCTACCTCCTTTCGGATCTTCTGATCATAACGTGATAAGTTTCGAAGCTAGTTTTGACTTTGCAAAAAATAGATTTTTACCGTACCCTGACTACCGTAAAGCTGATTTCTCCGCGATTAGTAATGCTCTCCTAAACGTTGATTGGTACAGTGTTTTTGAACAGTTTGAATCTACCGATGATTTATACCACCGTTTTTGTAGATAATATTTATCAGATCCTTCCTGGCAAAGTGCCATTTCGTTTTGAACCTGTCCCACTCAAAACTTATTCTGTACATATCCGCAACCTAATTGAGCAAAAAGGCCGACTTTATCTCCAGTTTTCGGATCCTCTTAGAAATCAACTTCATAAAAAAATTTGCAAGGACATTACTCATCACATCAAGAAATACTTAGCCAATCGTGAACGACGACTATCCGAGCAAAATTCCAGAGAATTGTTCAGATATTTTGGATGCAAAGTCAAGGGACAACAAAAACTTACGTGCTTAACTGACGAACATGGCAACGCGTTACTAAGTGACAGAGAAAAAGCGAACGCCTTAGCAAATTTTTTCAGTAGCTTCTTCATGAATGATAGTGAGGTTAGCGTTGTTCGAACATCACAAAGCACTACTTCAAACACAACACACTGCGCAGAAATTTTTATTGAGCCTAGGAAAGTTCATGAATTTTTGAAAAAACTCAAAGCAACAACCACTGCTACATATGACGGCATACCGCAGATATTATACCGAAAATGCGCTGGTGCTCTCGCTTTTCCTTTGTCACTCATTTACAACGCTTCCTTACAACTGGGGCAAGTGCCTAGAATCTGGAAGGAAGCATTAGTAACAGCCATACCAAAGCGCGAACAGGTCAGTGTTGTCTCCAACTTTCGTCCTATCAGTATTACACCACCGTCTGGCAAAATCCTTGAGAAGGTTATCAAAGAGAAGCTGTTTGAATTTCTTGACAAAACAATATTATCCCATCCGCTCAACATGGTTTCGTTCCATCAGGATCTACCACTGCTTTACTTTGCGATGCAGTTTTTGATTGGATTAGTGCCTTAAATCATGGAAAATCGGTGGATATAGTATTTTTCGACCTCTCTAAAGCGTTCGACAGGGTTAATTCACTCTAAGTTACTTTTGAAGCTTGAAAATTATGGAATCTGCCCACAATTACTCTCCTGGTTCACATCATACCTACAAGGTAGAGGCATGACAGTATGCGTGGGAAATGCGTTCTCTAGAAGATTGGCATGTGATAGTGGGGTACCACAAGGAGGCGTACTGTCACCCCTCCTTTTTCTGGCGTACACTGCAGAGCTACCAGATATTTTGAAAACTCACCCAAACATGAAAGTGCAAGTTTTTGCAGATGACATAAAAATCTATTTAGCCTATGAAGATGAACAGCAGGGCGATGCACATGCAGCTCTCTCTTTAGCAATTGAGAAAATGATTCTTTGGTCAAAAGAATGGGATTTACCTGTGAACGCTCAAAAATCTAAGATCTTGCATTTAGGCAAGTCCCAACCTTATACCTATACATGTGATGGTGCTGAACTCGAGCTCTGTAAAATCACTAAGGATCTGGGTATTTTGGTAGATGATCAGCTCAAATTCACTCCTCCTGTGAGTCGATAGCCAAAAAAGCGCTGTCAGTTCTGTTCATCATACTAAGAAGTGTTCACAGTAACGATCCCATGCTCTTAGTGAAGCTATATAACACTTACATCCTTCCACTTTTAGAATATGCTTCACCAGTGTGGAGCCCTTTTTTGAAGAAAGACATTGAAAAGCTTGAAGCAGTGCAAAAAACGTTCACTAGAATCGTTTACTACAGATGTTATCCCTGTCCTGACTATCCTCAAGCTTTACGTCCTACAAATCAAGGCTGAATACCTTGAGGCTGCGTAGCTTGAGATATCGAAGAGTATGCGATGATTTGATTTTTTGTTTCCGAATTTTAAGACTAGAGACAAAGCTGAAGCCAAGCAAGTTGTTTAGACCCCATGGAACTCGAACAGGTGGCTTCGCTCTAGGATACCGTAAACTGGGAAGTAAAATTATCGCCATCACTTTCAATTCGTTTGTATGTCGAACTGGAAGGTGGCTTAGACTTTTGCCGAGTGATATTACTGCTTGTGCCACCTCAGCAGAGTTTCGGAAGAGGTTGGCATCAATAAATGTCCTCGAGGCTTTAGGAATTTCGGATGTTTGATGTCACAAATTTGCCGTAGCAGTATTCATTTTTTTTCAGTTTTTTGAATGCGATTTTGGTTCCTTTTTCCGACTTTGAACAAGAATTACTTCAATTTCCCTTTCTTGTTTATCTCAAGAGAGGAACTTTCGGATAAGATTGAAACCAAGATTGGTGTCCATATTTTTGGGCCTATTATCTGATACTTTTTGAAGGCTTCTGATATACTTTGCTTGGAATAGCCGTTCGAGGAATCCGAAGATCCAGTGAACTCTCCTCCTTGAGGTCCCCCTTCCCGCTCGCCCAGGGTCCTCAACGGATTTGTCCGTTACGGGTTAAGTTGGTCAGCCAAGCCCTGGTAACTTTTACAGACATCCTATGCGTTTGGGTAAGGAACCAGGAACTCGGTCGAGAAGTCCTCACCCTCTGGCGAAGGAGAACGACCTGCACATTCCAGTATTGAAACGGACACAACAAACTGTGCCAGATTACATCACGTTTCTGCATTTTTTTTCTTTCTCTTTATTGGTGCACCTATGCGTGTAATGAATAAATAAATAAATAAATATCTTTTCAACTGGTCGACGTGTGAGACATGTTGAACGAAAATTAGGCATGTCGTGATTGTTTCTAAAATCTTGTCATTATCTGAGAACGAGGGAACTGCCGTAGGTTGCCGGCAACGGTTGCATGCAACGGCTGCTCTCAGACAAACAAAGGCTATGACGAGGCGGCGATACTGCGAAAGTAAACAAGTGACGGTACTGCAAAAATGGAGGTGAGCGGGCAGCGACAGGCTAACAGCGGGCAGCTATAATTTTCCATGAGTCAGAAAATAGCTGCAAAGCGCATTCATTGTTACAAAAGCAGCCAAAAGGCGACAACAGGCAGCACCGGGAGACGATGGGGAGGGAATGGAGCGGGCCGCATCATGCTATGAGACGGCAGCCTTGATTAGTAACGCTGTATTGTGGCTGCCAACTAAAAACCATATCGTTGCCCTCTCGAGACCCTGTTGATGCGCACTCGAAACGTTAGATGTGCAGGCAAGCAAGACTGGCAGTTTGAACTAGCGTCACTTTCTGGGTTCATTGGTGCCTCATCTTCGTTTTTGATATATTATAATGTTATAAAAGTTTTAAGCTGTTACTCGAGCGCTATCCCCTTTCTCTCGTCCTCCTACGCTGCAGTTGCTCTGTTTTGTTCTATCTCATCATTTCAAAGCTCCTTGTTTATACTTGCCTCTTTGTTAAAGGCAGTGGCTCGGCAAATTCTCGACCTGAAGTTTTTTCGTTTATCTGAGATAATGCGACGCGCTGATTTGGAAAATACGCTTTGAAGAGCACGAAAATATTGAAAACTAGCATTTTCCAAGGGTTCTCATTTCGAATTTGGACGAGTGGATCACTCCCCGCCATGGTTAGAGACGTAGAGTCGTTGGGGACCTTCATGGTCATAGCATTGCGGCATGCCGCCTCTAACGGTGGGAGTGGGACCCAAGCTCGTCCGAGCGCATGTAAGAATGGCTTGCGCGCACGGGTTTAGGGTTAGTTTTCTAGGCAGGGGCAGCATGTAGTGCGCTCGGACTTGCTCTGTTCTGATGTTTGGGATGTAAGTAACTTTCCATATCAAAATCTCAAAATGTTCACGCTCATTTTCAGAAAGTTTTTGTTGTTTTCTCCTCTTGTTGAGTAAGATTGCCGTGGATAATCCTTTTAGTTTGTTCTTTTAGTTGACATGGTCTCAGACGGAATGTATTTTTGCAAAAGATTTCTCGTGCGCGCATGTATTCATTTGCAATGTTGTCGTTTGCAGTTTGTGATAATGTTTGTTTTGGGCGGCCCTTGGCACACATGGCGCCTAAGAGGAAATTTAGATACGAAGACACACGTGCAAAGAAAACTAAGAGTAAGTTTGTACATAATCGCCTTAGTTGGTTTCTATTGTAATGATCAAGTTTAGAGGTGTCATGCAAGGCTGGATGAGAGTCATGAGAATCTACGCGTAAGGGCTGAGCCAGACTGCGCGGCGTACGCTCCTATGATGAAATATACCGAGCGTACGCTGCATAGGGTTGTTTCAGACTGCCGCACTGACTGCAGCAGACTGCAGCTGACTGCACTGACTGCAGCAGACTGCAGCAGACTGCAGCTGACTGCGACTGACCGCACTGACCGCATCGGTCGCTCCTCCTTTCGTAAAAGAAAAACAACCGCGATTATCAAAACAGCGTGATTTACGCTTAAGAATATTATAAGTTCCATCAGAATTCTTCTCAATCAAATTTTGGCGATAGTTTTCTTCGGTATGTTCGTATTTGTTCTAATTCTTTCTCTCATTGCATATACCTGTTTTGTAACATTCTAAACCTTGTTGTCTTTTGCTTTTACGTATATATTGTTGTTGTTTGTTCAAACCACAACTATTTAACCTCTCCGCCTGCAGGCTTCAGCCGCTGCAGTCGTTGCGGTCAGTGCGGTCAGCTGCAGTCTGCTGCAGTCTGCTGCAGTCAGTGCAGACTGCTGCAGTCAGTGCGGCAGTATGAAACAACCCAATACGTTACGTACGCCCGTACGCCGCGCACTCTGGCTCAACCCCCTTCGCGCAATTGCGCGATAGAAGGCCAGAGGAAAGACAGTTTGTGTGCGAAAGGAGCGAGGTGCCCCTTGCTTAAGACAGACGCGATTTTGGAGAAGCCTCGGCAGCAGGATAGTTTGTCGTGATAAAAGATATTTAGGTAGGTAAAATAATAGTCTAATGAGAGCCATTTATCATCAAAACATTTATTATAGCAATGTTCAATCACGTTCAATGCGCTTAAATACATGCATATGCAGTTATTTTTTTACTCTTATTAAAGACCAGCGCGTCACCTCTGCTTCGCAGAGGCTCGCACTCGCCCCTACTTTTTGTATGCCTTATTCATTTCCGCATAATAGTGACATTGAAACTCACCGTGCTATGCCGACTACCACGAATGAAATGTAAACAGCTACTCATTTAGAAAGCTTTTTCACGTGAGATCGGTGATTTCGCATGGAAAAAACTTTTCGCAGCAAGACAAAGGCAAATTTGAATATTTTTGAATTTGTCATGGTTTGACAGTCGCCATAAAGGCAATAGTCACCGTAAGCCACATCTCTGTGCGAAAATCTTCTCAAATGCTTTTCTAGAACCTTGGTAAACTGACCATTTACGCAAGCAATACTTTTTGGCGCCGTTTTTGTAAAGTAATGGACTTTTGGTCACTCATTTGTACCTAAGTTCATAGCTTGAAATTTACTTGCCTTAAGCACCCACCACTCTGCAAAAAGTGGAATTACGGACCCAATTTTGTGGGCCAAATGCAAAGTGGACCCGTTTGACGCGCAATTTTCAAGAGACCCACTCAATGAATCTGCTTGTGCTTTTGCATGTTGGACTTTCATGCCAGTAGCAAGTGCTATGCAAAATTTGAGCCCAGGACGTTGGCTGGAACACACTCTACGAATTTCGTGACAGACAGACATTCAGACAAACACACACACAAAAACACGTAAACACTCTTAGCGCATTATTATAGTAGGATCCTGGGTCTATCTCGGTCAACGGTGAACGGATAGCTTGTAGGTAGGGGAATCTTTATACATCGTGCATGATCATTGTTTTCCTCACTTCACATCTTTCAAGTAAACAGTTTGACGAGCGCTTTCGCTGAAATTCATAGTCTCTAAGAAACAGCTTCACCAAGAAAAAACTTGGCCACGAGAATCGCATATAACGCCTTCTGTTTCGTGCCGTTACCATACTTTTGAAACGCAACTTATTGCACTTTTTGGCTTTTTTACTTTGCCAAAACAGCGTAAACACTTCAACGTTCGAGTTGGCAGAAAATTTCATCGTTAGTATTAGGTTGACTAAAGTCGTTTTTTATTTGCTTGCTGAGAGTTCACTTTGAGACTGCTCATGGGAAGTGGTATCAGAAAAACTTTTTTTTGCGAAGCATGCAAATATTTACGTATGAGTTGCACCCCTGTCGTCGTCCTCTTGGTTGTGATGATATGGGAAGCCATGTTTTCAACACGTTCATCTACATGTTCTTTGATTGAGATGTAGAGACAAAAGAAAATTCTGTGACGGCCTGTTTTTCAGTGAGTCGAATGTATAGTGTAATACTCACACATGCGGCAGAGTTTTGCGTTTATGACTAGGCAAAGTCAATTTAAGAGATCAGTTGAGCAACGTCTGCTTACTTTTCTTGTATCATCCCTAACCATAGAGCAGTTGATGTTATAAGATGTATTTTCTATCGTGTGTTTGTGCACTAGCACGTAGTCGACTTCACGGATGCTGTTTCTATCACTTTTGCCTATAGTGACAGCTGAAATCATTCCTAGACATGTAATTTTTTCACCGCCAGGATATTCCAGTCTCAAACTAAGCCCGGACGGCAAGTGAATTTCTCTTGATTTTTTCAATGCCTAACTGACGCTCAATTGTTTCTAATTTCACAGGTATCTAGCGTTCATTCAACGAGACAAGAACAATGTTGGAAATGTGTTCTTCCGAAATTTACCTTCTGGCCCCACTCGTCAAGTGACTTTCGAACCTAAAAACTCTGTACTGGGTATGAGTGTAGTGTACAGTCTACTAGGTTTTTTGTGTAATACGGTGTTCTTATGGTGCCGAGAATGGACGAATAAATAATATGCATAATGCCGACCATATAATGGTCGGCATTTGCGCGGCAAAATACCAGGCATTGCAGGTGTAGCCACTTGTGCATGCGCAAATTTGCTGAACCAGTTTCGGCCGAGCAAACATTATATTAAGCGGATAATCTACTAGACTGCGTAGTAGTTTAGAAGAATATTGTCCCGTTATCAGATTATGGGTTTACTGCTTTACCGGACGTTATCTACTACTCACAGGACAACAACGGTGATGAAAATACCATGCTATATGCAAAAAACGTCTCGCAGGTGCGTTCTTCCCCTCTTGAAGGTACGAGCATAAAGCCTAGTACGGAACGAAAGTGCAGAAGCTCTGCACTTTACAAGTACTAGCTGAGCAGGCGCGGTCGCGACGCGCGCGTATCTTTATGGTTGTAATATTGCACCATATGCTCTCCGCGGCTAATAAAGCCACGTTTGCGCCCAAAGATAATGCGCCTTCGTCATGCAGCAGCCTATACTTCATGCGATTTCATCACTTCGCGATTTTTTCAATAAGGGTGCCTTCACACCGCCAGCGGCCGCGCCGGCAGCCGCCGCTGGCAGCCCGTAGCAGCCATCAGCAGCCCTTAGCCGCCGCGGCCGCTTTTGTCATAGAAGCGCATATCATCAATTTTTCAGTACTTTGCGTGCGTCTGCCCATACTTTCCATCACAGGTGCGATAAGGTGAGAATGACTCCTCCAGGGTGAAGGGGGTCACAGTGGTCGCAGTCCCTCCAGGGTGAAGGGTGTGTTGATCGAGAAATCATAAAATGCCGACCGGGGGGGGGGGGAGAGGAGAATTGATGGCGTTTTCTTATTTTCCAAATAAAAGTTTATCGTATTGAATTCTCTGCCATCATTGGTTGTCTTTTTACCAAAATGTGAAAACTGATAGTATTGGAACAGCTCTATATGTTTTTAAAAATACCATAGAAGATGTGTTTGCGAGAGCATCTGTTTCGGGAAAGAGATACAATTTTTAAGCATTTACGAATTTTTAGAAGAAATTCGTAATTTCTGTAGATGAACAGCAACGTCAGCACTGAAAAGGTTTTTACAACTATCTTGTCTTCCGCTTTCAGAGAATATATAGCTTGCCTGGAGCCTATTGAAAAAGTGTCTGGTGAAGAGTGTGGGTAGTGATTTCTGGATATTTACGAGTTTTTAGGTTAGAAAAATCCGTAACTTCTGTAGATGAACATCTTGTACGCCAAGATGGTCACCATTAGAAGCGCCTCGTCCTCTTTCAGAAAATATATACTTTGCCTGGGGTCCGTTGAAAAAAGTGCCTGGGTGAAGGGTGTCCTAGTGATTTTTGTAGATTTTCGAGTTTTTAACATAAAAAAATTTATAACTTCTGTAGATGAACATCTTGTATGCCGAGATGGTCACCGTTAGAAGCGCCTCGTCCTCCGCTTTCAGAAAATATATACTTTGTCTGGGGTCCGTTAGAAAAAATGCCGGGTGAAGGGTGGGTGAGACTTTTATAATGGGAGTGCTCAAGTAGACGTCTTTTTACAATGGTAAAAAAGCCTGTACTTGAGCAAACCCATTATAAAAGTCTCACCCACCCTTTACCCGGCATTTTTTCTAACGGACCCCAGACAAAGTATACATTTTCTGAAAGCGGAGGACGAGGCGCTTCTAATGGTGACCATCTCGGCATACAAGATGTTCATCTGCAGAAGTTATGAATTTTTTATGTTAAAAACTCGAAAATCTCCAAGAATCACTAGAACACCCTTCACCCAGGCACTGTTATATACAGTGACCGCCAGGAAGTTGCGGACGAGCCGCCTTCCTTTTTTCATCGCTCATTTCGGATAGAAAACGAAGGTGAAAAAATGTTTGGATTGCATGACGTGATAGAGCTCTTCAAGAGCTACAACCCACACATTGTGCTTTCTGGAAAACATGCATTTTAAAAATTTTAAAAATCTTTTTCTAAGACGAGTCCGAAAATGGCCGCGTCACAATGTCGCGGACAATAATTCTTCGAACGCGAAAATTTCCTTTTGGGTCCTATTTTCAAGTGGACACACAAGTAATTCGAATAGGTAAGCATTACTACATTATAGACTCATCGAGGACAATAATCAGGTAGTGGTTATTTCCAAAAAAACCCCCAAACTTGAGTTTTATTTTGCTTTTTTTCAGGAAATAACTTCTAATTCCCTTTTTCAAGCCAAATTTCTTCACATGTAAACCCATTCAAGACATCCTAACAAAGCTGTTCGACTAAAATGGATGCTTTTTGCCATCCTGTATGCATTGGACGTGTGTTGGTGAGTTTCTTTGCTGAAAATGGCTCTTGACAGTGCTTGCACATGACCCCACCTGCACCTCACCACTGACTTGTACCGCTTTGCAGGCTTGTAGCTCGGCCTGCAGTCAATGTGTGAGCCTGCAATTAGGCTCATTCGAAAGAGCGTGACTTTCTCTACACGCTGGTATGCAAATGAGTTCAGTTTCAGGAATAACAGAGATTTGGCGGATGGGGTGACAGAGCGCAGCCTTAGAAGTGATTGGAGTGAAGGCTCTTATCAACGCCAGAACAGTCTTAGAGCTCCGAAATGGATCTATTACATATAAATTGACGGTTTTGAACTTCCAGAATGGAACTAGTAGCGAAAGCAGCTTTGCTCAACTTCTGCTGAAAAATCCTTACCATACCACAGAAGCTGCGCTCTGTCACCCCATCCGCCAAATCTCTGTTATTCCTGAAACTGAACTCATTTGCATACCAGCGTGTAGAGAAAGTCACGCTCTTTCGAATGAGCCTACTTGCAGGCTTGTAGAATGACTGCTGGCCGAGCTACAAGCCTGCAAAGCCGTGCCTGTCAGCGGTGAGGTGCAGATGGGGTTATGTGCATGCACTGTCAAGAGCCATTTTCAGCAAAGAAACTCACCAACACACGTCCGATGCATATAGGATGGCAAATGCATCCATTTTAGTCGAACAGCTTTGTCAGGATGTCTTGAATAGGTTTACATGTGAAGAAATTTGGCCTGAAAAAGGGAATTGGAAGTTATTTTTTGAAAAAAAGCAAAATAAAATTCAAGTTTGGCTTTTTTTTGGATATAACCACTACCTGATTATTGTCCTCGATGAGCTCTATAATGTAGTATGCTTACCTCTTCGGACTACTTGTGTTTTCACTTGAAAATAGGACCCAAAGGGAAATTTTCGCGTTCGAAGAATTATTGTCCGCGACATCGTGACGCGGCCATTTTCGGTTTAGAATACATGTTTTTCGAAAAACGCAAAGTGTAGATAGTAGATCTTGAAGAGCTCTATCACCTCATGCAATCACTACATTTTTTATCCTTGTTTTCCTTCTGAAAAAGAGCGATGAAAAAGGGAGGGAGGCTTGTCCGCAACTTTTTGGCGGCACTGTATATTCTGAAGGCGGAGGATGAGACGGTTCCAACGGCGACCATATCGGCGTACAATATGTTCATCAGCAGAAGTTATTAATTTATTTATTTCAAAAAATCGAAAATCCTCAGAAATCAGTAGGCAAACCGTTCAATGCACTTTCTTGAATGGATATCAAACTTTCTATATATTTCCTGACAGCGGAGGACGGAACGGTTTCAATGGTGACCATCAAGGCGTACAAGATGTTCAGCTACAGAAGTTATGAATTTTTAATGTTGAAAACTCGAAAATCACCAGAAATCATTACTCACACCCGTCACCAAGCAAGCCCTTTTTTTAACAGACTCCTCCTTTCCTATACATAAACAATTCACGTACAAATATCTTCTTTGCTTGACCTTACCTCACTGTTTATTATTTTTCTCGGCTTTTGGTGAAGGGGGTCATCTTGGTCCCGGCTCAGGGGTGAAGGGAGGGTGAGAAAATTCTTACACTATCGCACCTGTGCTTTCCATCTTCCACGCCGATGTGATATGATTGATGCAGACACCTTGAAAATTAACAGATAGCAACCTGCAGGAACTGGACGCATCCAAAGTCAGAAGAAATCACATTGCGAAGAAACTTTGGCAAAATGTGGTTTAATTGCGAGAGGGAAACTGATCAATAGGATACAACCGACGGTAACAAGGTAATAACAACAATGGACGGATGGAGGGCGTGGGCGGTTGTTGCACTTAAAATAGTAAGAATTTGATATTTTGCGCTTGTACGACAAAAGCGGCCAGCGGCGGCTACGGGCTGCTGGCGGCTGCTGTGGGCTGCTACAGGCTGCTAGAGGCGGCTGCCGGCGCGGTATGAAGGCATCCTAAGACAACTGTCATAAGGGCTCTGCATAGCGAGAGCCAGTGTTGGGCCACTGCAAACGCAAGATGCTGCAAGGCCTGAAATCGTTCAATGATCTCGAACTTTTCAAAATTGTTTCAGGTGATTGAATTTAATCTGATAGCAGAAAAGCGCTTGAAATGGGAAAGATAACTGAGAAATTAATGTTCGCGCAATGGCCACAAAGTCACCGACTCTCGCGACTACATAGAGTCCTACACGGGTATCTGACATCAGGTTACCGAAAGGGGAGGTCGCGCGAGGACATTTGCCACAAGCCGCGCATCTTCACCATTAATGCCTCAACCTAGCTGTCCAAATGGGTGGAGCCTATCGGCGACCTAAGGTCCTCTACCCATCCTATACGAATGCATTGCCGATCACCTTAGATGTGATAGTTATTAGGGTGAACGGTAAAAAATGGGACACATTGAGAATAATTGCAGATTTCTCAAGGAAGAAAAGTGACTGAACTTTCCAATTTTGATGGATATTAGAATAAATTATTCTCTTTCAGATAGCACCTATATAAGGTCATTTAAATAAATGATAATTTTTATACTTGCTAAAATGCAAAGTCAGTTACTTCGAGAAATCATGAAGTTTGAGCAGTATCGGCGCAGTGTGTCGCGGATTGGGCCCCCAGCTCCCAACGTCAGTGGTATAATTGCTCTCCTGCATCGGCGAGGGGAGCCAGGGGTCCGCTCCGTGAGAATAGTGAAGCGCAACGTGTGAGGTGGCTACCTGTGTAACTGCTCTATGGGCCTGCCACATGGGAACTCCGTACACACTTAGGGGCCCTTGCCACCAGCCTGCTTAGTAGCTACTCGTCACTTGGGACTCGACCTATGCTTCCAGCCATCGACAGCTGGGGCGTGTACTCACAACCGTGGCACTTAGCATGCATCGTGCCAGCCTTCCTGCAGATGTTACCCATTAGGCTTGAGTACGAAGTACACACAAAATGATAACACAATACTCCGGAGCCACAGTCGAGCTGTGGTCACCGCTCCAATACATATCACACGAGTAAATGCCCACCATTTATCCACAATCAATCCCTAGACTCAAACACAATGGGGTGGAGCACAACCAGCCAAGATCTTACAACCCTAGGGGCCGGCAGTATCGAAAACCCCCCGAGGCGGTGTCGCCGGCATGTGCCAGGTGCGATCGCGCTCGGGGTTACCTCGTTAGCGCGGGGTGCCAGTCCTCCGTGGCGTAGATGGATGTGACGCGTGAGGTGGGATTGGCGCTGGATCGATCGATGGCATTGAGACGAAGATGGAACCCGACCGCTCACGATGGCGACAGCAGCGTAGACTGACTACGTGACTTAAACGAAAGCTGCGCAGGTGAGAGAGGTGAGAGGCGGGACAGCGCGAGGACGGCGTTTCAGGACCCCTTCGCACCGCGGCGGCGGCCTCCTTTGAAGGAAGTCGCGAATCCGCGACACTCCGGGCAACACGAGGAAAAAAGAAGGGGTCCGAGGTAGTTTCCGATCTGCCATGTTACCTACGACCCTACGAGTCAAACATACAAGCAAACCTACGAGTCAAAAATCCCTAGGTGGAACGCGGGACCTACAACTTGTCGTGGTAACAGCCAGTTGTTCTCGGGGGTAAGCGTGAAGAGTCGTCGGGGGCTCTACTCTGGATACTGGCGGGTCTTCGGCGGTTGCGTAGTCGACAGTTGCGTTGAACGAAGGTTGAGGCGACGATTGACGGCGATCTCGATCTCGACACTTGCGGCATCGACAGCTTGAACGGACCATGGAACTCGGCGTTGACGTGGATGTTCGGCTTGACGTTGACGTTGACAGCGGCTCGACATGGATGACGTTGAAGTGGCGATGAAGACCAAAAAGTTTTAATTTTGCCTACGGGCGCATTTTTTCACGCCAGGGGAATAAATTTTTGTGAGGGGGAGATTTTCCTCACTATACACAAGAACCCAGGGCCAAGTCAAAGTTGCAAAAGAAGGGGAAATCCCAAAAACCAAAAAGTTAACACGGTCTCCCACCGTGACCCCAAAAGTCGTGAGTTGCGGCTATAGTCACATGTGTCAACGTATAATGGGGATCATTGCTGCCGATCCTGAATCAAGGTTAACAACAACGACAAAGGGCGAGCTTAAGGCTCTTACCCAAAGGAAATAAAGGAAATAAAAAAGAAATAAAGAAGTAAAAAAGAATCGTAAATTGGGGTGTAAACTTTCAAACTTACCTGCGGGAGCTCGCTCTTATGCTCCATTCTCCTTCCTCGAACTTGCTAGCTCAGTTCAAGAGTGGACCATGGGGACCAATCCTCGGGATGAGGGGCGACGAAGCAACAAGATGTAACTGGCCGGCCTAAATACAGCTTCGAACGTCCGTGACCACGAAAGAGAAGGAGGCTGCTGAAAGTAAACAGATATAATATAAATGTGATAACGCAAAGTGTGAGTGGATGTCTGTGGGCAGAACGAAGCTGCTGCGGAACGGCAGTAGGCCTGCGAGGTATCAATGGGGTGGGTTGCTTGGGGTACGGGCAATTCTACGCACCCACTTCGGATCCCTATAGCGTCTTCGGTGGCGTCGACGTCTGGACGTTCCCGTGGGAGATGGAATCTGTGGCGATGGTGTTCTACGACGCGTGGGCGAAGGAGAAACATGTGGGGATTCTCTGACTGGTACGGAACGTACGGGTCGAGATGGGGATTGTGTATCCGATCGTGGGGTAGCATCCAGTCTGCTGCGATATCCTCTATGTTCGCGCGGATGATAGTGATGATCACGAGAATAGTCTCGGGATCTTCTGCTATCCCGTGCTGGATCTTCAAAATCCGAGGATTCTCCAGGTTGATCGTCTCCTTCCGCAGCTGGCTGCCTCTCCGATGACGAATCAGACGAACTAGATGAGCTAGACGACTGACGTTCTCGGGTACAATCCTCCTCTTCCGCGAGCCTACAGAGAAGTCGATGGTGTTGACCTCCACACTCCTTGCAAGATGGATAGTCGCAATCGCCTTGGGAATGTCCTTCTCGAAGACACTTCAAGCATAGTCGCAGAAGATGTGCGATCTTAAGACGCACACCAACTGGCATACGCTCGTCGCAACTGCGAGAAGAGTGCGAAAGGGAATCACAAAAGCAACATGCGGGATCATGCAATGATCTGGGGGATGTAGACGTTAATGGACGTCCTGGGGAAATATCTCTATTGAGAACGTACGTACGACTGCGGGAGCAAGTCTGCTCAAACCTCTCCTTTGACTGAATAAGGTCATCGAGGTGAGACATGACTTGTCGAAGATCAAAATCGGCTCGTTTCTCGAACTCGACGTTGTTAAGCCGCTCCTGGATTGACAGGGGGAACTTAGTGCGTACGAGATCGATGATATAAAGAGCACGATTCAGATCCTCGAAACGCGTAAGGGCATGAAGAATTCCCTGAATCCGGAACCAAGTGTTTCGCATATCCGAAGCTGATTCGGTTGCGGGCTGAAGATCTCGGAGCTGCTGATGAAACAGCGCTCTGGTCCTCCTCGGGCAGTCGTATCGCTTCTTCAATGCTTGCACTAAGTGATGGTAATTGTTCCGTCCTGGTTCAAGATCCTGCAACACCACTTGGGCTTCTCCCCTAAGCAAATTCATGAGGTAGAGATATTTCATATTGAGGTCGATGTTGGGGTCGTTGTGAACAGCTAGCTCAAACGTGCACCAAAACTGCTGGAACTTGGTGACATCTCCATCGAAATGCGGCAACGTTAACTTCTCCAAATGGATCGGTACGTTGTGCGACGATGGGGCAGTTTGTGCGGATGTAAGCTGAAGATGTTCCAGCTGCTGTGCAACGTCCAACTGGGTATCTACAGCTTGAAGCTGTGGGGCGTCTGTGCGATCTTGTCGCTGGGGCGTCGTCACTGTTCCTGTCGTCCCCGTAACAGCATCCTCACTGATGGAATTAGCGAGTCGATGGATACGAAGAGACTCAGAGCGTTCACTATCCGCTTCCTGCGTACTCTGCAAGGTGCGGAGGAGTGCTTCAGCGTCTGCCAGATGTTGATCCACGCTGTGCTCTTCCTCGAACCTGCTGTACGCCTGCTGATCTGTCGGCGAACTGGAGGTAGTAATGTGGTATAGGAGTACGTCACGACGATCACGCAGAAGCGAAAGTGCGGATCTCAGACTCACTATGTGAAGCTGTGTGGCTGCCTGACGAAGCTGGAGCTGGTGGAGCTGCTCCGCAACTGGGGCGTCAGACACATACGGGGTAAGCAAGTCGGGACTTACCTGTCTCCTAGTCGCTTCAAGGTCGTCGATGGCTTTGACGACCTTGGGGATGTAGGATTCTACGGTTGTCATATCGATCGACAGTGCGCTAACTCGGTAGCTTGCAGGAGGTAGTAACTGCGAACCCAAAGTCTGAAATTGTACTCCATAAATGTGTTCGATGGGGGTGTGACTACTTCCGGACGTAGCCACACAAATGGTGAACATAATACACGAGCGAAATGCGTGAAACGATGAACAACAAGCAACAACTGAAACTCCGGGGGGTTAGTATGGGGCATGAGTACCGATGACGAAAGCAGTATCGATCGCAAGGAACCGTCACTGACTAAGCCTAGCCACAAATTGCAAAAAAAGGAGGGAAAGAGGAATGAGTGCGCAATGCGAGCATGTGGGAAAGAAATGAATTTAGGGGCGAGACTCTCATCAGACATAACATACAGGGCTCGTTCGTCGGCCTGATGGCGTGTTTCAGGGCAGACAGAGCCGAACCATCTCAATGGCTGCAGAGAAACCTGGCCACCAGAAGGCACCAGACAGTTCCGGACAGTGGGCAGGGCGCAGATGGCTGCTGCCACCAGGTCTGCGGGATCACCCCACTCTCAGCTAAGTGGAACTGTGGGTAGTCGCGTACTCGCGTCAACCTAGTCGCGTCGGAGCTGGCTGATGAAACGAAAGATGAGTTCTCTAAAGAGCCACAAGGTACAACCAGCATGTGTACACTGCGCAAACATGTGAAATGGGGAAATGTGATAAAATTTGCACTGCTGGCTAGGGACACTAATGTGCAAAGCGTGCACATGTGGACTACACAGGTGAGGCTCGATCACAAAAGCTGAACATAGGTTTGCTATCCCTATGCTCAACTCCGGTCCGATGCACCATGTCGCGGATTGGGCCCCCAGCTCCCAACGTCAGTGGTATAATTGCTCTCCTGCATCGGCGAGGGGAGCCAGGGGTCCGCTCCGTGAGAATAGTGAAGCGCAACGTGTGAGGTGGCTACCTGTGTAACTGCTCTATGGGCCTGCCACATGGGAACTCCGTACACACTTAGGGGCCCTTGCCACCAGCCTGCTTAGTAGCTACTCGTCACTTGGGACTCGACCTATGCTTCCAGCCATCGACAGCTGGGGCGTGTACTCACAACCGTGGCACTTAGCATGCATCGTGCCAGCCTTCCTGCAGATGTTACCCATTAGGCTTGAGTACGAAGTACACACAAAATGATAACACAATACTCCGGAGCCACAGTCGAGCTGTGGTCACCGCTCCAATACATATCACACGAGTAAATGCCCACCATTTATCCACAATCAATCCCTAGACTCAAACACAATGGGGTGGAGCACAACCAGCCAAGATCTTACAACCCTAGGGGCCGGCAGTATCGAAAACCCCCCGAGGCGGTGTCGCCGGCATGTGCCAGGTGCGATCGCGCTCGGGGTTACCTCGTTAGCGCGGGGTGCCAGTCCTCCGTGGCGTAGATGGATGTGACGCGTGAGGTGGGATTGGCGCTGGATCGATCGATGGCATTGAGACGAAGATGGAACCCGACCGCTCACGATGGCGACAGCAGCGTAGACTGACTACGTGACTTAAACGAAAGCTGCGCAGGTGAGAGAGGTGAGAGGCGGGACAGCGCGAGGACGGCGTTTCAGGACCCCTTCGCACCGCGGCGGCGGCCTCCTTTGAAGGAAGTCGCGAATCCGCGACACAGTGAAACATGTGAGACCACCCAAATTACCACTGCTGGAGTGAGTGGTGGGACAGTCACCAAACCCACGACGGCTTGGTGGCTTTAACTCTCAATGTCAGGAGATATGCCCATCAACAGCTTCGAGAACAAAGATACGCGTTATTCAATTATTTGCAGGTAAACGCATGATGTCTAGGTATCATCTGATAGAGCTTTTTACGCTCTATCCATCCATATGCAACTTTTTTCAGATTTTATCTATCTTCGGAAAATATAGGGCAAAACATGATTTTTTGGTTTTTTGTTGCGCCAAAAATAGCTATCTTTCAGGTTTTTTCGAATTTTTTTCTGAAATTGAAAAGAAATCTTATGCATTTAACGTATCGTTCGAAAGAGCATGAAGAGCTCTTTCGAATGGTATGTCAATTGCTTTACGACTTTACGGTATAACAGCGCAAGATTGAGGATTGTCCAAAAAACCTTGTTCGAGTTCTTTACGGCGCCACGTGTAGGGTAGTGGAAGAGGAGCGTTAACGCGTTGTCAGAATAATAAGCGAAGGCCGCCCATGTAAGCGACGTTTAAGTTGCTGCTTACTTGCTGTTGCCAGAAACAAAAAATTCCAAAATGTAATGAAAATCAAGCTGTCCCATTTTTTACCGTTCACCCTAATAGTTGAAATCAGTTGTGTTAGAAAACTATCATAACTGGAATGCAAGGTCATCTGCATTCATAACAGTTGTGTTACTGGTAGAATCGCGAGGCGGTAAAATCGTGTATGTATCCCCAGCCCTTGAAGGCAGCGTCCCCGCAGATTTCGCTTTCCAGTTCTTTACCTATTCGCCTTGAGGATCTCAATCTGGACTTTTCAGCAGATGACAATGGCGAAAATGAGTTTTTTTTAAGCGTTTCAGGTCTGCATTCGGTGCAAATAACCTTTGATGCAATTGTCTTGGCGGCTGGAAGGCGGAGCTTTGTGATCTTAAGGCCGCTCGCGCCCGGCGACGCAGTCTGCGTCTCTCTCACACCGTGCTTTCTGATTATTACCTAGCCTTAATCAGGTCACGAAGCCCCGCCTTCCAGCCGCCAAGCCAGTTGAATCAAAGGGTACGCCGGAAGCCTTCCATTCACTCCGTCTCCCTCGTTCCGGGCCCCGCCCGATTACAGGTATTTTTCAGGGAATGCGGACTTGGAGAGCTTTGGGGAAAGCTTATTTTCGCCATTTCTATACTCTGAATAGCCTAGATATGGATTCCCCATGTTGACAAGGCTCCGAGACGTGAAACTGGAAAATGAAGTTTTGCTGGTACACACCCTTCAACATCCACATTCTTCATACCACAATCATTCAGAAAGCCATTAGGACGAATCAGTCTGCCAGATCAATCATCTCCGATCGTGTTGGAGTTAAAGCTAAAATTCTTGGTAACAATTACGTGGATCCACGCCTGCTCGTCGGCATCAACGACGTGAACTCGACGTGAGCCCAACATGCTGCGTCAGACATGACCCACATCTCATCTTTTTTTGACTCCTGAGCTGGGAAGAGTTCTTTCGTTTTGCATCTCAAGTGTATGTGTGTTCAGGATGTACAATGTTTACTCTTACGATTTACTGGCAAAAAAGCTGACACTTGTGATGAGGAACAAACGATTTCCCGAGGTATACCTGGACAATGATCTCAACGTTCGTATAGCATATGAGGAGCAGAGGGATGGTACAGCAATTTACTATAGGTACTGAACAACGGCTAGAGCTTACTTTAGATGACTCATCCGATAATTGCGTTGAAAATCTTACTGCTCAGTGATGTTACAGAGTAAAGCGTTTGGCAAAACCAGGACAAGTCCTCTCGTCAGATAATAGTCGTTGGGAGAAACTACTCCATCTTTCTGCTGAAGATTCGCTAAGCAATGCGTAAGTTCACATTCAGATAGTTGTTTGGCACTGAGAGAAGCACTTTAGATTTATGGGCTTTGATAAAGCAAACAATAATGTCTACTGGCTCTGGTCAGACAGCACTAATGATCTGGGTAAACGAGCTGATATTCGATCATAACACTACAATTTACCTGGATCTACGCGGGATGTTTCAGAAAAAGTAGTGAAGTTTCCCATAAAAAATGCAAAGAAGCGGACTACTCTTTTCCAACCGTCTAAAGGCGGTATTGGTTCAGTGTTATGGAACTACACAGATAAAAGTGTCATGGCTATAACCGAGGTACGTCATAGCTTATAGAGCGTACACTGAGATAGTCTACACGAAAATGCTGCCGATAATGCAAAATTTATGGCACGTAGAAGTCCCCAAGTCAGCTCTTAAATGGACCCCTTAGAAGAATTTTGCAAGTCAAACTTGAAACGCCCTCCTCATCTCTTGAGATGGCAGGTTCAGTTGTTGGAAGATCGTCCGTCAAATGCCACGTCTTTTGAGAAGGCAGGTTCAGTTGTTCGAAGATCGTCCGGTCAAATGCCAAATTCAGTTTGCCGCGCTGCCTGTAAGGTGAAGTTAGGTCGTGAGTTAGACTGACGAAAATGGCGTGCAAAAACGTATAAGCTCCTGCAAGACGAAGGCGGTCGGTTCAATGTGCAACGCGGCTGCGACATGGCTGCGTCACAGCAGCGTCACAGCCGCGTCACAGCCACGTCGCGCCTCGAACCAACCGCCTTCGTCTCGCAGGAGCTTATATCTTTGTGATACAAGAACGCGTATTGCACAGTCTCAAGGCTCAAATAGACGAGAATTGATGAACAGCGGGTTCAGCCACGGAATAAAAAAGTCTTTTCTTACTCTGCAAGAGGTGCGGTGCGTGTACTTTTTTCGGGGAAACTACCTAGATAAGAAGATTAGAAACTCCTTTTCTTGCTCTCCAACATCGTAGTTTTCCGTAGTTATTCACCTTAATATTTCAGACAAATCACCGGAACTTCCGCAGAGCGTTTGCGGAAGTTCCGCCGGGTCACTTGCGGAAGTTCCGTAAACGTGCTGCGGAAGTTCCGAAATGACGTCCTGCGGAAGTTCCGAAGAATGCCAACCACAAACAGCAAAAGAGAACACTGGAGTGAGATTTGAACCTCACTCTATTGACTGTGAGACCCACTTACTATCCTCTACGCTACGGCTGACATGTTCGATGATGCACTCTGGTTGTTGGCGAGGCCACATCACGAGACAACACAGGCAGAGTCCTGCGGAAGTTCTGGCAGGCCAAAGTGCTGCGGAACCTCTGGCATTTTTCGGAATTTCTTCAGGATTTTGAAGAAGGTCCTGCGGAAGTTCCGGTTTTCAACCAGTTTGGCATGAATATCCTGCGGAAGTTCCGATTTCCAACGTTTTCATTTTTGCAATAGTGAACAAAATCCTGCGGAACTTCTGCAAATTTGGCTTGTCCTGCGGAAGTTCCGGCGATTTGTCTGAGATTGCAGTTATTCTTCTCATTCGCTAGGCGAAGCCTTTGGCAGCGGTCATCGTCGATTTCTGAATAGTCTCGTGGAATATTGGCCCTAGATAAGAAGATTACTCCTTTTCTTGCTCTCCAACATCGTAAAAACGATGAAGAAGGAGATTGAATGATTTTGTTGCAACGCTATATTTTAGCCATTCGATTAAATCTGCAATCTACAATACCGCTCATAATTCGTCAAAAAAGTCGCCGGACTGCGGCGCACTCCACCACACTGCCACAGTGCGCCGCAGTCCGGCGACTTTTTTGACGAATTATGAGCGGTATTGTACTCTTTTTTGAGAACGCACAAATAACATCTACACAGTGGTCCGCATCAAGATCGATGGCACGGTTGATACTGCGCTGATACGCCGTATGTTCACTGAGGCTCTTCTCAGCCGAGTCACGATGTGAAGGGATTTACTACGGCCTTATGTCAAGCGTCAATTCTACTGGGCTATTCGATTTCTCCTTCCGCTCAACAATAGATATCATAGACAGGCAGTGCGATACATAGCGTAATTTGCATCCTTATTGACTGGCGATACGAATTTAAGAGAAAAGAGAGCTTTGAACGCCATCAAAATTCGAAGATGTATTCATTAAAAGATGTATATTAGGTTACTGATAAATTGTTGTGTCCGATTTTTTTTCCTCGTGGAAGCAGCTGTTCTAAGAGAATTTTACCTGTAATGCGACACTGTTTGTACATTGCGAAGCGTTTTTCTTGCTCTTTCTATACATTTTAACTTTTGATGAATATATCAGTCTAACGAGAATGCAGGCCTAACGATAAGATCCCCAAGTGGCCGAGATACGTTCTCATCTGACAAGGGAATGGTCAGAAGTTGAAGCGGCCAATCCGTACAAGTTGCATACCATTAAATGCAGCATAAAACGCTGACTCTAAATCTGTCTTCCTTATCTGCAGAGCGATTTGTGGACGAAGTTATAGGCCGCTGAAGGCCATTATTTTCTAGAAAATTGTGCGTGTAAAGGGCAAACTTGGCCGTACAAGGCCATTCTCGGCTCAGTGTTGGACCAAAACATGCAACTAGGTCAATTCGTATGACCCATGCCTAGAGGTGAGCTGAAAGAGTAATAATGTGCCTAATTTGGCAATTTTTGTATACGATTTTTTCGCATAAAGCTGCTCATAACTTCACCTACAAAGGCGCTCTGCAGATATGGAAGACAGATTTGAAATCAGCATTCTATGCTGCATCGAATGGTATGCAGCTTGTGTGAATTGGCCACTTCGACTTCTGACCAATCCCTTGTGAGATATACAGGGTGTCTCGAAAAATGTGCACAATGTTTGATCGCTAATAACTCTCTTGCCTTCATGCCTTTTGCCGAGCTTGGGGTGCTATTCTTTAGAGCGAGGTTTAACTTACAAGGGAAGTCACTTTTCTTAGGTTGGCCTTTTAAAATGAGACACATATACTTAGAATCGGCTCGGAACGCTGATTCCAAATATGCTGTCCTTAGCTGCGAAGCGTTCCTCTGAAGCGAGTTACGAGTTTTACCCTGAGCAAAATTTACGTGCTGACCGACTTAGGCATGCTACGGTATCGTCATCCAGGTAGTAGTTCAAATGCATACAACACCTCAAAGCCAAATGACCCAGTTTGATGTTTTTTTGATTTCCCACCACTTTTTTAGGCAGATTTTCATCTAAAGGCCTTCTTTCCATATTCAGTTATATGTCAATTACACATACTAAAAAGCTCATAACTCGCTTCGGAGGAACGCTTCGCAGCTAAAGACAGCATATTTGGAATCAGCGTTCCGAGCTGATTCTAAGTATATGTGTGTCGATTTAAATGGCCGACCTAAGTTAAATGACTTCCCTTGTTAGGTTTACGTATGGAGCGAATCATAATCACTCTTTGTTACTGTAGGATTACGGTAGGAACTTCGAGGCGAACTTTAAGCCGGAGTTAAGCGGTATTTTGTCAGAAAGAAAACCAAACGAGCCAAAAACTTTTGAACTGGGTTCATCGAAGTCACTGATTCTAAATATGAGAATTGCACCTCAGTATAGTGCTTCTTTTATAAATTACAACAGGTTCAGAGTGACAACTGTTTCTGCAATGTTTGTCAAAAATGTGAATACGCCATCAAGAAAGCTTGAAAACTGGTGGAAAGTTGACGCCTCAAAACCTTGCTACACAAGTTTTAAGATTTTTTAAAAATTATTCATCAAAAGGCCTATTCCACAGTGAGTGTATGCTGAATGTTTACAACGTAATCCTATAGTAATGAAAAGTGATTTTTGATTTGCTCCATACTGTAAATCTAAGTCGAACTTCGGTCCAGAGTATATCTCAAGCTCGGCAAAATACTTGAAAACAAGAAAGTTATTAGCGATCAAACAGCGTGTACATTTTTGGAACACTCTGTATATTCTTACGAGGAATTCTCCACACCCCCACAATGGTCGGTCGCCTCATCGTGGCGTGGGGGTGACACTGGGTGTCGAACTGCGATGCACAGCCGAGTGTATACGCTGGTAGGGCCTCCCAAGCTGTGAAGGAGTTCGACGTTTCCGGTTTCGGCCGGATGCCTAGCTAAGAACCGGCCACGCCAGATCACCCGCCGTCTGGCTTCTTCTGGTCGCTAGGCGGTCTCTCGCCGCTCCAAGCCCGGGGTCAGCGATCGCCCCGTGGAAATCAAGAGTAGGCCTAGTAAGCCACCTCTTGTAGGGGAAAATTCATATTACTCCTCCAGTTAGAAGATTAGAAAGGAACCCTGCACATCGTATCCGCCTACGGCGCCGGGTGGTAGCAAGAACGATGTCAGGGTACTCAGGGCGCCTTTCGGATTGGACAGAAACGACACGTCTGCCCGGACGACACGCCATGGAGACTGCCTCATGCTCTGCACCTACAACGCCAGGACAGTCTCCACAAACGCCGACCTCCACGCTCTTCTCGACGCTGCAGAGCACATCAACTACCACATCATCGCTCTGCAGGAAACGAAGTCCAGGAAGAAGGACGTGCGACAGATGAGTGATGGGACCCTCATCATTCGTGGTGGAAAGGTTCTATCACGAAACGTGGGAGGCGTCGGCTTTGTCGTCCATCCATCTATCGTCCATCTTGTCGATTCGCATGAGATCCTATCACCTCGACTAGGCATCCTACGACTACGCCCTCCACGTCAGAAGACCATCAGCATCATCAAATGCTACTCGCCAACATCAGTAGCTGACGACTCAGAACTAGATGCTTTCTACGAAGATGTGGAGGAGGTCGTCCGCAACGAAAAGTCCTTCTACATGTATGTTGTGGGCGACTTCAATGCGAAAATCGGGATGCCACTAGAAAAGGAATATAGGATCGGGAAGTTTGGATATGGGCTCCGAAACGAAAACGGCAACCGTCTCGTTGGGCTTCTCTCCGCCGCACGACTCTTCCATGGAAACTCCATCTTCATGAAGAAAGAACATCGCCGGTGGACTTGGGAATCGCCCAACGGAACGACTCGTGCTGAGATCGACTCGATGTCTCTGTAGTTCCATCCTTCTGTAGTGGCTCCGATCACCGCCTCTTTCGAGCGAAGATACGACTCAGCCGAAGGCTGGAAAAGAAAGTCTGTCATAGTGCCGCGAGAAGGAAGGAAGTCGTTTATGACGGTAACAGGCTGGAAGAGCTCATATCAAGTTGTGACTGGCCCATCGAGGAGGACCCAACGTACGACTACGACCGGCTTCTGAAGGGATTGCGAGCCTGCGGAGAATGCGCCTCAGTGACTTCTGAGAAGAACTTGGAACGCATTTCGAAGACCACCAAGGAATTGTTCGAAAGAAGAAGATTTTTGAGGCAGGATCCGAACGCAACCCATCTTGAGCGACTGTAGCCAACGCCAGTTGCAGAACAGCTTTGCAAGAGGATTTCAGGAAGTACAGGCAAGCCAAGATACTGGAAGCAGCCGAAAGAAGACGAAGTCTCAAGAAGTGCCGAAGGGACCTCTGCGAATATCACGTACCGCTGGCTGCACTACTGAACAAAGACGGGACTCCGACTTCTTCCCGATACAAGATGGAATCTATCGCGAAGAACTTTTACACCAACCTCTTCCGCTCATCAACACCCGTGCAGATGCCCGTTGTTCCCACTGGAGAAGTACCACCACAAATCCTACCTGCTGAAGTGCGTATCGCGATACAGACCATGAAGACGTCCACGGCTCCAGGACCAGATCATCTTTCCGTCGAACCTGCGCGCCGGAGGACACCGTCTACATGAGATTCTAGCGTCGCATTTGACTTCTTACCTTCAGAAGGAGAAGATTCCCGACCAGTGGAGAACGTCAAGAACCGTCCTTCTCTTCAAGAAGGGTGAAAGGGAGGATCTTCGGAACTATCGTCCAATATGCCTGCTGAGTGTGCTGTACAAGCTTTTCACGAAGATTATCCTCGCTCGCATATCAAGGACACTGGATGAAGCCCAACCCCAAGAACAAGCTGGATTTCGCAAAGGATTCAGCTGCATGGATCACATCCAGACCGTTTCGAGGGTCATAGAAGTCTGCCGGGAGTACCGACTGCCTCTCGTCCTAACCTTCGTCGACTACGAGAAAGCCTTCGACAGCGTCGAAACCAACGCCATCCTGTCAGCGCTAGTCGATCAAGGAGTGGACCGAGCCTACGTGAGGACACTAGCCAACTGCTACAAGGACTGTACAACAACAACGATGCAGCTGTTCCATCGCCCCCTGACCATACCAATCGGGAAGGGGGTCCGACAAGGCGAAACAATCCCGCCGAAGCTGTTCACCGCGGTCTTGCAGTGGGTGATGAAGTCACTGGACTGGGACGAGAGAGGCATACGAGTTGGTGGGAGATTCCTGTCCAACCTTCGTTTTGCGGACGACATCGTTCTCTCCTCGAGCAGTATCACCGAAGCAGAGACGATGCTGAAGGAACTGAACGAAGTAGGGAAGAAGATCGGACTGCGAATAAATCGGAAGAAGACTCAGTTCATGAGGAACGCCCTTTGCGAAGATGCAGTAATGGAATTGGAAGGCACCCCTATTATGGAGACGTCTTCTTACGTGTATCTCGGACGTTCGATGAACATGGAGAACGACTTGAGGGAAGAACTTAATAGGAGGAGAAGAGCAGCCTGGGCCGCCTTCGGGCCTCTGAAGGAAGCCACCGACCAACTGACGGACCCGGAGCTTCGTGCCCACCTGTTCGACTCAACCGTTCTTCCGGCGCTCTGTTACGCAGCTGAGACTTGGGCCGACACTGTAGCCACGTCGAAAGCTTTACGGACCACCTACAGTGCGCTCGTGCGCAGTCTTCTGAAGATGACCCGACGCAAGCAACATTTAGTTGGACTTCGCAGCACGGATATGAGGAGAATGTCCCGTCTTCGTGACCCAGCGGATTACGTTGCGAAAGCGAAGCATCGATGGGCCGGTCACATCATGAGAAGAACAGACGACAGATGGACACTAAGAACATCTGAGTGGATTCCTCGCGAAGCCAAACGTCCCCGAGGAAGACCACCAACGAGATGGGCAGACGTGTTCGTGGAACGGATGGACCAGCTGAGAAATCAGCTGGATACGACTTTTGCCCCTGGAACTCGTGGGCGCAGCCACCGACGACGGCCAAGAAGATCATGGATGTCTGAAGCGAGGGACAGGGAAAAATGGCAACTTCTGTACTGGGGCCCGCACGTCACGTGAGGACGGGCCATCCAAGTATCTAAGTAAGAATTCTCCACAACATGCTCTCTAAGTCAAGTGCTTTGATTGGTTGATGAATAAGGGTTTGACGGGCTAGTCTATGCACAAGCTCAAGTTCATCGAGAAAGCGTCTTGCAAATAACACTTGTTGTCGAACATTGATCTTTTGTATGAATATTCTACAAGCAATAACTTTCTGCGAATAGAGACAATCGATGAGTCCAAAGTTGGAAGTAGAGTAAAGCAAGAGATAGCACGAGCCATTCACCAGTTCCTCTTCACTGCTCAAGTCAAGTTCGAAATTTTCAAAATTCGTAAATAGGCATGCACACATGTATCGAAGCGAATTCAAAAGCTTCTTTTTTTGTTCGGTCAAAAAAAATCTCTCAGCACCGAAGTTTCTTTGGCTTTTTCAACTTGCAAAGTAATTTACGAAAATTTCTTTATCTATCCATGGTTAACTATCATGCCCGTCAATTCTCATGAGGAAGCATTGTTATGTCAAAAAAGACAGGTCTGAAGAAGAACGCTGTGCAGTTTTTGAGTTGCTTCTTTTTTAAAAAAGGTTTTTTTCGCAAATCTTAATATTCATCTGATAGCCAAAGAACTGCTCAACAAATGGAAGCTAAGATCATGGAAAAGAGTAGACTTTGAAAGAAGTTATGACATTTTGAAATCGAAAATTTAATTTGGACGAACTTATGCCGCAGCCTGATACTACAATTTGGATCCATGCAGCGCGCATCTGACAAACTGGAATCTTTTACAAAAATTAATTGTGATCTTTTCGAAGTTTCATGGTCTTACAATAATATAATTTTGTGGAGGACTTTCATTGCTTCATGCCATATTCACTTTTGGAACAATCTGTCTACTGGCAAAATTGTCAGAATGCTGATAAAAATATCTTCAAGCTGTACCATAAAAACGAATGGTATTCGCTCAATGGTTCTATACAGGACGACATTCAAAAAATGGTAGACCATAGGTCGACTGCCACACTGTATATCTTATCACATTCCACAGGTAAAGAATGTTTCTTTGGATCCAAATTGTTTGAGGATGAGCTGATTTTTAGATCAGAACTTGTTTTTGCTTATGTATGATTTCGCAGAGAAACCAGCTGAATTTTTTCTGTATCGGCGATCGCGTAAAGCGGTAATTTGAATAAATTGTCTGAATCTCAGTTTTTCAAGTTTTTAATTCAGATTGTACCACTGTTCGATACCCAACCTCAGCTGAAGCCCTATCGTTTCAATAGTATGGTCGGATTCACATTTCGTGCCCGTGATGGTCTCCTTATCCAGGCCTATTTGAGCTTCCCACCGGATGTAAGTTGTAAAAAAGTCAAATAATTGTTACAGCAAAATCTCCTTTTTAGACCCCATTGCGTTCGCCTAGAGATGTACCAGCAAGAAGCCGGGAATATGCAGAAATTGGTATAGTTCCACTAACGCCTCAGAAAATGATAATAAACGTGCATGGGGGTCCCAATTTGAGAGATTCGTACGGATTTGATACCGTGAATGCTTGGCTGACGAACAGAGGCTATATTGTGCTTCAGGCAAGCCGATATCAAAACGAGAAGAGAAGTCCAAAATATATGAACATATGTGTTTTGTAGGTGAACTTCCGCGGCAGTAACGGATTTGGAAGAAAATTTATTAATGCTGGCAATGGTGAATGGGGTCGAAAAATGCATTCCGATATCCTTGATGCTTTGGAATTTGCTGTCGACCATGGCATAGCAAATAAATCCCAGATTGCAATACTAGTTGAGTTGGTAGATAATTGGCAAAACTGCAAGATTAGAGTGAATACACTGTTTCAGGCTCCAGTTACGGTGGTTACGAAGTTTTGACCGCCCTAACCAAATCTCCCGAGGCATTTGCTTGTGGCATCGATATCGTGGGACCATCCAGTCTCATAACACTGTTGGAGACATTGCCATCGTATTGGGAAGGATTTCGAATGAATATGGAGAAACGTCTTGGCGGAAGCCCATCCACGTGGGTCCAATGCTGAAGAAGGTGTTCTTTGAATAGATTTATAAATAGGAAAGAGGGACGGCAATTACTAGAAAGTCGTTCTCCTCTGAATTTCGCTGACAAAGTTACGAAACCAATTTTGATTATGCAAGGAGCAAATGATCCCCGAGTAAAGCAACAAGAGTCAGGTAACTTATAAGCAATCCATCGCATGCAAGACTGGACACCGTTGCGTCGGGTCAAGATAGTTCGTATTAGCAAGAACATCAGGGCCCGTAGTATCTCAGCATTGGAGATTATGTACAAAGTTGCAATTTAAGCGCTCAGTTTCGTTCCGCAGGTCATTGATCAACTTGCCGGCTATCTTTCAGCACATTCGTCGAACCGCTCAATGCAGTCATGACCTCAGTCGACTTGAGCTCGTACTTTTGGATGTGAAATTTATGGCGGAGTGGATACTTCACCTCCACTTTCTAGAGAAAATGCGTAGTGGGAAGAGAGCAGGAAATGAGTGCTAATTAGATCTTGACTACGCCAAGCTCGTGATCTGGGATAACGAGAATAATAGAGACCTAAATCATAGATTATAAACAAATAAAATGCGAGAATAAGACTCGTCTAAAAGTACTACTATGGATTGCTTGTCTTATAGGCCGTCCGCGCAGGGCGCGGGGAGTGCGCAAGGTGTGCGTTGCGCGTCACTCCTCTTTTCTCGTTCACTCTCGCCGCCTGTTTTCTCTGCGCTTCTTCCAGTCGTGAACTGTCTTCAGTGTACGCAACAACGTTGCTCTCAGTGAGCAGCGCTGACGGCCTATACCTGCTATGCAGACTGTTCTTGCATCCATCCATTGTAAATGACAGCCTTGAAGCGTTTGATATAGCACCGTGGCTATACTTGCTGTAGCGATCATCACGTCAAGGGTTCGATGCCAAGTGCACGCAGCATATACTGCTGGAAATTTGCAAGCCTCATGCTAGTTTGCGGATCGCGTTGACGCAATTCGGCGGATGTGTTGATGGATAGCCGTTGAATTGTTCTGTGGTTTGCGGTATGAGAATGAGCTCGAATTAGGTTCGTGGTTGCCTTTGAGCTGTCGCAACCTTAGCTTTTTCATTTTATCACGTCTCTGGAGATTACTACAGGCCCAGACAGTTGGAGGAATGAGAGTGCGTTTGCTGACACGCAGACAGCATCCACAGTGACTTTTCGGCGTGCGATGAATCGCCTATAGCACAATAACGTTATCCCACAAAAAATCTGTGTTTTAGACCAATTTGTAAACGAGCTGAAAAAGCATAATATACCTGTAACTTACGTGCTCTATCCGGATGAAGGCCACGGCTTTCGCAAAGAGAGAAATGTTTTGGCGCAGTATGGATTTATCGAAGAATTTCTACATAGTTGCCTTGGTGGAGCATATGAACCTTACAATCCGGGACAGTATGGCTCTTCAGCTATAGTAAGCAGAGTTACACTCTTCAAAAAAAGATGCAAAAAAGCTATTGTTGTCTACTGCTGTCTATTTTTAGGTAAAATCTAGAGGCTTCGTCTTTTCGAACCCACATCTCAACACAGCTCCCTTCACTAGAGCAGCGGATCCATCCTTCATGCCGCCGGCAAATAACTTAAATCAACCCTTCATACACTTTTTCTTTCGTATAATATGAGAGGTGCAACTCAGTGCCACACTTCCAAAATTACACTGCCTTGCTAGTTCGTTAGCATTGTTTCTATGAGGTGTATGCGGTGCGCTGTAAATTAAAAGACAATAAAGCATGATGTTTCAACGATTTTTGGGACTGAGTGATCCTTGACGGCAATTAGTGCATTCTGAGGCGTTAAAGGCAGCGTACAGGCAAATCTGGACCTGTGGGGACTTTGCGTGGAAAGTGATTTTGGAGCATTAATTAAAGCACTGCCCAAACGGCAGTGCTGCGCTGCCGTTTGGGCGTATATCTCACTAATGGCTGAGATATACGCCTATAAATCATGGCGCAACCCACCAGATTCGCTCAAGGACCCAAAGTTACGCCATGAATCCATGCGAAATACGATTTTGGGATCCAGTTTCGGGAATATCTCAGCCGTTAGAGCACTACTGAGTTGACATAGCCTCTCCGGGTAGTGCCCCAAAATTACTATCCACGTGAGTTGCCAAATGTCTAAATTTGCCTGGACGCTGCCTTTAAACGCAGTGTCCGGACATATTTCGGGGTACCCAGTTTCTACACATTACCAAAATGGGCTCTCCGTTCAAGCCCAGGCTCTCCATTGCGAGTGCAAATTACCGCTTTGGAGCGAGATTCTCGCTACAAGCAAAAATTTGCACCCGCAGTCGCGCTATAGCTTGCATGGGCATCCCGCTTTGGTAATTCGTTCGAATTAGGGGGTCCAAAATTCGCCAGGGCACTGCCTTTGATGAGGGACTTGAGTTGAACTTTGTGGTGATCTTTGGAGATTGTAGAACTCTTGTCAGACCTGGGCTGGAACCAGAGTTTTTCCAAGCGTAGCCCTCTATAAGTTTCCCAAAATTTCTACCAAGTCGCTTTTGGCTTTTTAGATTCTTCGGGGTCACTACACTACTCTAGAATGTTGAAGCAGAAGCCAGGAACGTTTATGAACAGGTGTATGCCAAGATGAACGATAACTGGCGATAAGCATACTGTACTCCTGCGGTTGTCAATATGTCGCACATAAAGTCTTATTTTTTGAAGCTGTATGTTCCAAACTAGATTGAAAATGGTGTCGCACAGTAGAAATTAGGGCCTACAGAGCTTCCAGCGTTCTTTCCAAGCTTCGAGATATCAGCGTAAATATGGAATTTGAAAAGATTTGACCTACGCAACGCATATGGCTGGCACAACCTATCGTTCATGTTGGCTGCCCTCCCCCCCCCCCCCCCTTTTTGAACCGATAATAGACGAAAAAAAGACATGCGACGAAAAGACATGAACTCTCCAACCGATAATACTGAAACATCCGGGTGCTGTTTCGCTGAGAAGCGCCCTTTACATTCGGGTACGATTACGTCACCGTTCGACTTTCGAGGGCTATGGAAAGTGCAGAGGAGGAGTACGAAACCATTTTGTGCTAGCATAAAATTTCAAATGCAGATTTACAAAACCCATGAAGAATTACATGAGCGAAGAGTAAATCTAGCTCAGCTGTTACGCAGGTGAAACAATACAGCTTATTTAACCCTTTCGGACCTGACTTTTTGCCCTTAAGAAAAAAATCTTTTTATCATTGCTTACTCACGGGCACATAAATAACACTTCAGATAAGTTTGGAAAGTTTTCGACCATACAGTAAGAAAATACAAAGTGGTGGCATTTGCCACCAACAGGCCTTAGTGGAACGACTTTCATCACACCTCACTTATTTACAATGGAAAGTTTTGAAGCAATTTCTATGTTTTATCAGGCAAAGATGAACGTTACATTTCTCACATTGAATTCGTGAACGTCCTACACATGATTCTAGTTTACATCGTTGTTCGTTCCCATCCTCATGTATCGGCCAGCGTCTGACGCTGTCATATCTAACTTCACTCAGAGTCAATCTGGGCTTCACGCGTTTTGTTGGAACGGCAGTAGGTGCAGTCATGGTATCCGAATAATTGGACACCGGTCTTCCTTGTTTTGGTTCATTCGCGACACCAGAGATTTTTCCTTTTTCATCTTCGTGTTCTTTTTCGTCGCTTTCTTCAATGTCTCCGAACTCCTCGTCAACATCATCTTCGCCAATGATGCCGCCGCAGCTTCTCTCAATGTGATTTGTTGAGATATGCCAGCTAGATTCTTGTCGAAGTTCGCTGGCGGTCCATCTTCTGAATAAAAAACCTTCCATCAAAGTTCCACTAAAGCCCACTGTTGGCAATTGCGTACGGCAATTCTGAAGGTTATGGCAAATAGCAAAAACACGTGGACTTACAAACAACTACCACACATTTCTCTAACGACATCATACTAAACAGTTACAATAGTAGTATGAATAAAAACTCAATGCTCTTAAAAAAAATTTACACTAAACTGTCTGATTGCGGGGCCGAGCGCGATCCATCGTTCCTTCGTGCCGAATGCAGCCATCTTAAGCCATCTAGAACTACTGTAATCGGGAGTGCCAGAAACATGCTGTAGCGGCGTTGCAGCAGTCCTTCAAAGTTGGTGGTGGCAATTGCCACCGCCAGGTCCCAAAGGGTTAAGAAAAGTTTGCAAGCGCTCGCATTTCTACAAACTTTCATATGCACACAAATTTGGTGTCATATCTTGCGTGTTCGTTGTAAACAAGGCATCTGTACGGCACAACTTTGAGTTCCCTTGTGCGAGATCGTGTTAGAGCATGCGCAGTTCTGTTTCACCCGAAGTAAGCGAAACATTTCACGTGCAGCATGCGTTCGCATCGCTGGACTCTTTGTTTTGCACAACGCTGGCATCCTGCCAAGCAAAGACTGAGGAGAATGACGCAAAGCAGACTTGGGCTCTTGGCACGACATGTTATAATGTAGGTGGCGCCGACCGTTGCGAAGGAGGATACCCGCCAACCCAATCCCGCCCAATATGGATTGAAATTTACTGCAGGAATCTTGACTTGTTCAAACCGTTGAGGATGTCTGGATGGACCATTTCTAACGTAGGGTTCGAACTCGATGTAGTCTGCGATTTTTCCTCTGCTCCTCCCGAGAAAGAGCAAATAACGATATCTCCTCGCTTTTTTCTCAACTAGTTACCAATAATCCTAAAGGTGCTAGATTTGCATCCGCGCGCTTCGGGACCACATTGCGGTTCCCGCTATCTGATGTTTTTTTTTAAATAACTTACGATTCTCTATATACAGTCGAGTAGATTTAGCGGTAAATACAGGGTGTCCCAAAAAAATGTATCGAACGTTTGATCGTTAATATCTCTCTTCCCAAGAAGTCTTTTGCCTTGCTTCAAATACCGTTTTGTAGAGCTGGCTTCAACTTAGATTTGCGTCATAGAATGAATCACCCATCTCTCTTCATTACTGTAGGATTATGTTAGAAACTTGAAACTCATGGTTTCAATGTGGAAAAATCTGCCGTCCGTTTCAAAATTTTTCAAAAAATTGTGGAAACTTGTGTAATAAGGTTTTTATGGACGCCGAGTTCAATATTCAACTATTCACAATGTTAGGAAGCTTTCTAAACGGTGTAACCGCACTTTTTAGGAACATTGAAAAAATAGCCGCTACCTCTTACCTGGCATAACTCTTCAATGAAGCATCATAACAAGTTGTGGACTTTACAGTTATAATCAGCAACTCTAATTAGCCTAGTGTAAAAGCTTTCAGGCTGTTTTGTTTCCTTTCTGAGGCAAAATATGGTCTTTCATTGCTTAAAACCATCTTTGAAGTTTCCACCGTATTTCTACAGTAACGAAGATAGATGGGTGATTCGCTCCATACTGTAAATCTAAGTTGAAGCCAGCTCTACAAAACGGTACCTAAAGCAAGGCAAAAGACTTCTTGGAAAGAGAGATATTAACGATCAAACGTTCGATACATTTTTTTGGGACACCCTGTATAGTGTGCTTGCATAGAAGGTGAAATGCGGTAAAATTGGCGCGTGAAGAAATAGCTTCGACTGTGACGCCGGCCAATTGCGCGCGCAAAATACCCGCAGTACTGGCGTGGCTACTTGTTCACGCGCAAATTTCACCGCATTTCACCTTCTGTGCAAGCACACTATATTTACCGCTAAATCTACTCGACTGTATATCCCAATATAAAACAATATCCAATTTGGCCCGGTGTCGATGTACTGGGCTTGACTTGTTGGTGTCGCATAATAAAGTAAAGCTTGCAAAATCTGCGAATGTAGATTGAGCAAACAAGCTAAACAAGTCTGTGAAGGTTATTAGAACGAGAACAATTTGCTCACTCGTTGAGAAAATGTGTGCCACCTCCTAGCTTCTCCTAGCTTCCTTCCTCTACGTTTTACAAGCCATACCTGCGTTTTGGCTTGTTGACTGTGGCAATTGTCATTCGGTCGAATAACGTCAGCTAACGTGGCTCTGCTCTTCATATATTATTCATTCTCTATGTGGAGCGAGGGGGACGGAAGGAATCGACCAATTTGCCAGGTGTCATCCGCTTCGTTGTGTTATCGCATTTCTCATTCTCCAAGCACCATTCATCGCTGGCGATGTTTTCGCGTCGATTTGCGCGAGAATTTGAATAACTCCGAAAATATGATAGAAATTAGCAACATAGTAAAAGCTAGCGTGTGTTTGCACCCTACACTAGTATCTTTGATATGCTGTGGGACTGTATAGATAATCTTTGATCTATCTCTTTGTTCATTCTCAGTCCATTGCATAAAGCTTTGCTGGTAGTGGAGTGGTATGTACTTCGAAATCGTTTGAACTGACAAAGGTCTACAACTTTTTTGCCAGCTACAAGCATCCGAGATAGTGAGTTCGGTCTGGCTTCGCTGGCTTTATTGACATCCTTGTAAGGATCACCCATGGAGGTCACGGTTTCCTCCACTGAAAACTCCTTTTCTTTTATTCTTGATTGTTGGAGTGGGTCTAAAGGTTAGTCAACCATTGCCAGGAAATTTGAAGAAGTAAAAATAAACGCGCTTACAAGAAAAGACCACAAATAACAACCATATCTCGTTGACGGAAAACGTTCCATTTTATTCTTAAACCTCTCATAATTGTGTTTATAATACTTAAGTTTTACAAAACGTCTTTTGTAATAATATCATAGCATTGAAGTTCACCGTATAATTATTTATATACTTTATGCTGGTCAATATTTTTCAACATCAGTCATTGCAATCCATACTGAAATAAAACAAGACTGAAATTTCCATGATTCTGCTTCCTTATTGAGGAGTTTTGGGAAGAGCCCGGAGGTGCTATACTCCGTCTAAGGGAAGGAAACAAAGAAAGTATGTTTTGTTCTGGAATAGCAATTATTTTGGCTTAATTATAATTTTCACATCTCCTACTATTCTCTTTATTTGGTACTTGTAACCAGTAATCGCAGAGAAATCCAAGTTGTTTGATTCTTGACAGATTTTTCATTCCGAATGCTTTTTCCCTTTTCATATAAAGTTTGGTCAAGGTTCACATTTTGGACTGATAGGCAGTAAGAAATTGCTTGTAATGACAATGAAGCAATTACAGAAAATGTTTATGTGCTGTCAGATAATTCATGCCCATATGTCACTAACTACATCCACTAAACTATTCATTTGTGCTTCAAATAAAAAGCTTGTGCTCTTTGCATTGTAGTTTGTAGTTCAAAGAGGTACAGCATTACTCACTTCTGAAGTTAAAGGATTGAAAAGCTATACTTATGTAGCCATTGACAAGTGAAGTCGTTGAATGAGTCATATCTCTATGATGCAAACTTCTTCCATAGCCTAAGTAAAAGTTTCAGAAGAAAAACATTAACGCGAATGAATTGCTTAAACGCTTCATAAATCGTTCTTCACAGCTTTTGGAGAATCTCGCATTGCAACCATAAATATAATAATAAAATTTGAATCCATTCCCTTCCCCCTTTAGACGGATTGAAAGAATGTATGCGCTATGCGCTTATCCAATTGCTCAGTTACGAAAACCTCCAGATTTGATTACCAAGATCAACCAGGGCTCGGCACGAGGTGGCTTACAAGCAAGCTGGATATCGTTTTTGGGACGAAAAGCAAAGGGGGTTTCGTTTTTTGCATTTTCATCTAGCCACCTCGTGCCGAGCCCTGAGATCAACTAATAAACGAGTGTTAGCTTTAAATATGTTAAGGGTAGAATTCATTATAATCTAACACCAAACATTCTTAGTAACATGTCATATTAATGTCACTCACAAATGTCCATAGAGTACAATTTTTCAAACAAGTATAACGTCATAAAAGAGTGATGCCATAATTTTCTTTGGAGGACTTTTTCAGGAAAAAGAAATGATCGCGATGTTTTCGGTAGATGTGATGGTAATACAAAGCTTTTACAAAGCGTCTAATACAATTGTAGCGGTGGAATGGGCCAAAACCGCGGGTTTTGCGGTAATTGCGGTATTTGCGGAATTTAGTTATAACTTCTTCCAAAACGACTTTTATTGGAATCTGCAAAAAGATTTGGCTTCAGCTTGATGATATCTTTTAGTATATATTATGCTAATCCATGATGATCGGAAGACATATGATACTACCTTGTTATTTTCAAAATTTATTCATATGAGCAACAAGTTAGGTTGATAATTTTATAACACATGCCAATACAATACAATGTACCATGGAAAACGGGCAAAATGTATACTAAAAGATCCGTTTTATCAAGCTGAAGCCAAATATTCTTGCAGATTCCAAAAAAATTGTTTTAGAAGAAGTTATAACTAAATCCCACAAGTCCCGCAAATCCCGCAATTCCCGCAATTTTGGCCCGATTCCACCGCTACAACTGTACATATGTATTTCGCCTATCTACTTTAATATGAAATTTTCATAAAGAAGATTAAAGGATTGTAAAACTATTTTTACTAAGATTAATATAACTAATATATAATTGTGGAACTATTTTTATGTTAGTAGTTGAAGATAGCCGACGAAGTTCCATCGCTGTTTTTTTTTGTTTGAGGTGAGTAATTCTTGTAAGTGCCGGATTTTTCCAGAAAAAAAAACCTGGGAAGAAGGTGCATTTGCAATCCGTAACAAATGATACTCAGACAGCGGATAGGACCCCTCCGCCGGAGAAATGGCAGGGCCGCAGGATTTCCCCAGCGGTGGGTCTGCCACTCGTCCGCCGGAGCCCTCCCATTTCTGCTCCGGAGACCTCCCATTTCTGCTCCGGAGACCTCCCATTTTCTGCTCCGGATACCTCCCATTTTCTGCTCCGGATACCTCCCAATTTCTGCTCCGGATACCTCCCATTTTCTGCGGCGCGGCTCTGCCAAATCTGGCAGAGCCGCGCCGGAGAAATGGCGTGCCTTTGCAGCAGGGCCGGAGAAGCGTCCCATTTGCCTGCCAGTGATGTCACCGCGACGGACCGCCCATTTGCCCCGCTTTCATTGGTCAACTGGGTCCGGCGCGACTCTGGCA
Source organism: Cylicocyclus nassatus (assembly GCA_958299035.1). Taxonomy (NCBI): domain Eukaryota; kingdom Metazoa; phylum Nematoda; class Chromadorea; order Rhabditida; family Strongylidae; genus Cylicocyclus; species Cylicocyclus nassatus. The sequence continues at coordinate 5,843,812 of CATQJL010000223.1, read as the reverse complement.
GATTCGGACTGTCCGGCGGAGGGGTCCGGTCGATTGTCTGAGTAGCTTTTCCGATCTGTATGGAAATGGACGAGTGGTGATTATTATTAGTGTATCGCGCTTAGAGGTTAAAAAACAGAAATTGTAAAAAAAAATTAACAAAAATAATATAGCATATCGTCATAAATTCCTGCCAATACAGATTTTGGAAAGACTAATGGAGTGGTCAGCTCGTTTTCCTAATGCAGACGGTAAAGAACTTCGATCAAAACTTAATCCCTAGTCAGAACTCTTATAACAACTACAACTCGTATACAAATGGATAATTACACCCAAAAGATTAGCAGTATGATTTAAGAAATCAAAAAAAGGCTTGCAACATAGGAATTCCACACAAAATGGGTTGCTCCTGCCACCTCCTCATCCATTTTTCTCCCCATTTTCTGCCCACCTTTTCCTCTCAACTTTTTAACGTTCATTCATCAATGAATTACATGCATCCGAATGGGCAAAGGCCCGGCCATTCCGCCCACTCCATCGCGCTTCAGGAGGCCACAACACCTGGTTTGCACTGCCGAACATGGCTGGTTCTCACGATGTCGTTTAGCGTGCTCTTTCACCTATGTCATGGCTAACTGGGCGACCATATCAACTTATTGCTCGCCCTTTTATTGGGTTTTAGCACACATTGTCGAGAGCAGGTGGTTGGAGTGAGATCAATAGCTGGGCAGGTAGAGTTGAGAGAGTAGTTTTGCTTTGCACTTTTGGGAAGCGTTATTGCGCGATGAGCAACGCCGTATTGACATTGTTTGAATCCCCAGTTAGTGCACACTGCACACCGAGAATTTTTCAGCTGGATTTGATTTTGTAACAAATTCTGATACATTACTATATGTCGTTCTGTTTGACTTTGTCTCCATTCCTTATTTTTTGGTGCACCTTGAATGCAATTAGAAGAAATAAAATAAACAGGCGATTCGTCACACGCAGACACAGGACGCCTACGGACAATGTCGGCGTCTCTCTCATCGCGCATACTTTCATCCCTCTTACCGTCTGCTCTCTCCTCCAAACACAAACTATCTCAATCGAGCTCCATCGCTCCCAGTCTCTGCGTGCGATAACTCGTATAAAAACGTTTCCAAACGGTTTCAAAGAAAAGCTCAAATCCCTTCAAGATGCTGAAATTTTTTTTGCTAAAATGCTGGAACCTTTCAAGAAATACAATTCCAATTAATTTTTTCGCCAAGATAAAATTTGCCACACTATCCTATGGACACCCAAATCCGTTGACCTTCAGCGAGCAACCCTATCCAATATCCTAATTGCCAGCTGCCAACGACTCGACCCACCTGGCATCGCACCTTAATTAGCTGCCCGGCTCTCTCTTCCATCACAAATTTTCATTTCCTTTGCACATCATTTACCTTATTTGATATGCGCTACTGCATTCTGACATAAGTTGGCTTGCTCAAAATTTTCTAGCTCATTTCGTTTGACTCAAAATAAAATCAAAAATTACTTTTTGGACAAGCCATAGCCCTCTTTCTTTTGTCTTCTGCCGTGTCGTGTTTTTTTTGACTCTGGTAAACAACCACACGATCAACACGCTTTCATCTACCTTCGCGTGTAAAATTTGCATTTTACTTCAAACCTTTTTATAATTTTGTTTTGGTCTAGAAAAAGCTTAAAAGTAAGGTTTTTTGCTCATAGCTTTGATGTCTCATTTGCTTATTTCACAGTGTAGCGTTCATTTCTTCTCAGACAACTGACCGAAACTTCCGCAGAACGTTTGTTCCGCCGGGGCACCTGCGGAAGTTCCGTAAACGTGTTGCGGAAGTTCCGAAGAATGCGAACCACAAAAGCAAAAGAGAACACCTAAGAGAGATTTAAACCTCACTTTATTGACTGTGAGACACACCTACTATCCTCTGCACTACGACTGGCATGTTCGATAATGCACTCTAGTCGTAGGCGAGGTAAAATCACGAGACAACATATTCAAAATCCTGCGGAAGTACTGGCAGGTCAAAGTGCTGCGGATCCGCTGTCAATTTTCGGAATCCGCAGCGCTTCCCAAGAAGTCCTGCGGAAGTTGAACCCCACGAAAGTTCCCATTTTGAACGTTGTCACTTTTCTAATAGTAAACAAAGTTCTGCGAAACCGCTGCAATTTTGGCTTGTCCTGCGGAAGTTCCGGCGGATTGTCTGAGCAATTTGCAAAAGCTTTTGAGATTGGTGTTAAAGTTAAAGTTAAGATCATGGAAAACACTCCTTATGATTTACTTCCAAGTTTTCTTATGAAATAATTTGAAAAGCCGCGCAGGTGTTGCACTTTACTTAGGATTTACACCTGAGTGTTTGCATGATTATGACGTTTAAAGTGCCATATCGGAAAATATTTCGAAATATTTTCACCTGCATGCACAGAACGCGCACTCGTGCGAAAATCTACACTTGTTTGCACGTAGCACCAGAAAACTCCCAATATAATAGTTTCATGGATAAGCATGCATTTGGTAGACGAGAGACAAGCAGTTTATTTCTTCCGTTAATGTTAGGGTTTTCCGTAAGTTTGCACCAAAAACAAAAACGTGAGGAATTCGTTTTGAAAATACTTGAAGGGGTTTCTCACCATGCGCTATATTTTGGTGATAGATGACACACAGTCCTATCACAGTGGCGGTCCCAGGATCTCCGTGTGGGAGGGAGGGGGAGGGGTGGGGGGGGGGGGGAGCGCAGCAAAATTTTTTTTGCAAATGAAGGTGAATGGCGTCAGCCACGCACTCCGAAAAAATTTGGGATTCTTCTCAGAACAATTCTCAAAGTTTTCGAGGGCCTATAACCACTAAATTCTAAGAACAGGCTAACATGACTAACCCCACGCCCCGAAAATTTTTTTTACAATTTCAAAAGTTGTTTATTTATGAAGGAACGCACTTGCACATTTTCATACCATGTAAGCAGATTTCAAAAATTTCGCGACCCTTTCTTGAGGAGGCCTCCCCTCGGTCCGCCACTCATTAAAAATTCATCATTATATCACTTTTACCTGTATGTTGATACTCGTGTAAGAATTAAATGAATTTTAGAGGTTTTATTCGAAAAAAAGGTCAAATTCCCAAAGAACTTTGAGAAATATAACTATTCCTAGCCTTCATAGCAGAAATTTTCATAGAAAAGAGAAACTGCGATTTAAGAAATTTTATGTAAGCCTTATGCACCAATCCAGCAGTAGTGGGACCGAAATTGGGCGGAGAGGGGAAGGGGCAGAAATTTTTTTTGGATTCATGGGGCGCGGCGTTAGGCACCCGTCCATATTTTGGTTTTTATTTTGACTACCTATGACTAGTGCGCAATTTTATAACTCACATAGGCTTCTTTCAACATTTTCGCATCCTATTTTTTGAGGCGGGGAAGGAGGGTTAGGGAGGCGGAATACTATGGACCCAGATATAAGGATAATTTTCTTTTTGGCATGTGCTTATTTTTGAAGAGATTAAATATAGATGCTTTTTACATGCTATTATTTGCACATTCCAATGATATTATGCTTCATTCTATGCGTGACAAAAATTTCTTCTCTTACATAGCACGTTAAACATCGCTATTTTGAGGCAAAGCCCCATTTCTCTGCTCTCCGCTAGAATTTTCCCAACAACAAAGGCTTACTATTGTCTGCTGTGTGAATAACGACAGCTTGTTGTTTGTGGGTCTGTAGTTTTTTATAGTTCAAAGCCCTTATTATAGAGGAGAAAGAGGGGGGGGGAGTCACAAGCAAAAGTGTTTAGGCTCATTTGGTGCAATTGCGTTGAAGGCACCGTCCACCCAGATTCGCGACTTTCATATTTTGATCGTTCCAGGGCCTTCTCATGTCCTTGATCCGAATATGAAGTCGAAAATCCGCGAAAACCCCGTCAATCCCATTCCGGAACGGTGATTGGATGAGTGCGTAGGGATAGGCGGGCATTACTGGAGGGAGGCGGTACTTAGGGTCCTCATGCATCTTCGCTATTCCGAAGAGCTTTTCTTGCTTGCGAAGGGACATTTTGCACCGCGGACTGGGCATTGGCTTGATAGAGGGCCCTACTGCCAAAAGCTCAAGACCTCTAACTTAGAATGGAAAACCTTTGAAGGCTGCGTTTTTTTTTTTGCGGATCTGGGTAATGGCGCGGCGGTAGGAAATTTTTTGATTTTTGATTTTTTTTCAACCAAAACCCCTCAAAGGTGCCAATTTATATTTTCTCAAGTAGGTAATTATAATGATCAACCTAACAACTTCCTCGATTTCCTTCCCCAAAGCGTTGCGAAAAAAATGGTTTTGTGATTTTCTAAAGATACGTCAGCTACGCGCACAAATCTCTCTTCCGTCGCGACGTTATCCTTATATGCTCGATTTGACGTCAGAGCAGCAATCTACTCGCCGAGGTGCAATAAAATAGGCAAAAGCGCCCAGTTATGATCCAATTACAAAGTTCTTACCCAGGTACTGCCCGAAAGAGCAAAACTCGCAGGCACTTTCTCTTCCGATTTGATTCCCTAGCTGAAAGGCCTCCTGAGCATCTCGATTCATCCACTGTTCGGGGAGAAGGGGGGGGGGGGGGGGCTCAGGTAACGGCGGCGCGGCCTGAGGGAGTTTTCGAACAGAGCGCGTCGTCATGGTGAAGGCTGGCATTCAGCCGAGGCCCAGCTCAGAAGGGAGACTATCCACAACGGCTCCTTTTACCCCCAACAACGGGGATCGATATGCTTGACTATGTACTGTTGCTTTTCTATACTTTTTTTTGTATCTATAATCATCCGTGAAAGGTCATAACCCACATTGTCTATGTCCCGCAGAAGTCCGCTCGAACTAGACATACAATATTTTGCTAAAACCCATAATAGGCGCCTGCAAGCCCCGCAACGCTTTTCTGCATATTAGAAGTCATGACACTTGAACTCCATTCTATAAAAATCAGGAAAATTTATTTCCCTGTTCGCCTAGAATACTACTCGAACTAAGCATTTTATTTTTTGATATAATTCATGATAGGCAAGCCCACCCTTTTCTACATATCTCATGGCACTCGAAACCGAGCCCAAAAATTCAGAAAAATTTATTCCCATGCTAACTGTAGAGGCCATAATGACCAGTTACAAAATCACTGAAATTGCACTACGAAATTATTTTTTGATTTTATCAAAAAAGTTTGGGGTTATGAATCTTGCAAAAATGTGACTAGAATAGAATCTAGGACGCATCCGGTGCAACATTGCCTTCTTTCTGATTACCAGATATGGAACCACATTCTTTGAAGGTCGTTAGAATTTCACGATTTGCAGTGTCAATTTTAAACCGAAATTTTTCAAAGCTAAAGATGCACAAAATCTTTGTTTCATACACAATAAATCTTTCAAATTCATTCATTTCGGGGAAAAGAAAAATCACAGGTCATCTAATATTTCTCCAAGATTCCTATCCCCGTTGAGCTAAGCTATCTACCCAAGGCTTTCCTTATTACCACTAAATGCTCCTTTTGACTCATTGTATGTACGTAAATGATAGTTCATTTATTTACATAATAATGGGTTCCCATGTTTTGTTTCGTTTATGTAAATGCACCTTTACCTCATCGGGTGCGCTTACATTTCATGTGACTCAAGACGTCAAATATCACATGAACACTTATGACGGGCTAAAAATTTCTTTACTCTGTCTTTGTAATCTGGTCGTAGTACTTAGCTTATTAGATATCATGCTCTTACATAATTGGCACTGAATTCTAATCAAATATTGTAATCAAACCAAAATTGACTGGAAAATCAGGGATAATTTTTGAGTTGCTTTAGAATCGCTAATATACTGATTAGTACTTAAATCAGCTCCAAAACGTAGAATTTCATTTCAAAAATGGAAGCACCCATGACCAGTAAAGTTTGAGAAATTCTTGAGCTTGATTCGCTCTTCTCGCACGTTTCTGTCTATTGCCCTGTCAATTTTTTCCAGTTTCATTCATTTTGAGATGCCATTTCGTATTATTGCCATTTCCATATGTTAGCAAAGGCCAGAGAATTTAGTGAAATGTTACCTGCAGTTTTTATGATGCCTTAGAGGCACCCTCCACCCAGAATTTCGACTTACACGTTTTTGTCGTTTCAGGGCCTTCTCATGTCCCTGATTCCGAATATGAAGTCGAGAATGCGCGAAAACCCCGACAATCCCCGTTCCGGAGAACCCACAGGCCGGCTTTCCGGGACCGTGATTGGATGGGCGCGCACAAATGGGCGGGCATGGATGGGGGAGGGCGGGCATGGATGGGGGTCCTCGTGCATCTTCGCTATTCCGAAGCAATTCTCTCGCTTCCAAAGCGGCACTTTGTGCCGCGATTTCGGTATTGGATCGATAAAGGGCCCTACTACATATTATGCTGCCAAAAGCTCAACAGCCTCACCTTAGGGTGGACGGTGCCTTTAATATGGAACAATGAATATTCAACTCAAAAATTTGCTCACGTTGAGTATCTTATTGTTAGATCGTTTCACAATACACAGCTTTGTTTTCGTAATCATTGTTTATCGTTGATGTAGGACGTCAGCGGATTAGCAAGTACCTTAATCTTCTTTCATCTCCTCTCTTTCATTCAGATCTCAGTTTTTTTTCTTTCCTTCTTTTTCAGGGTTCTGTTCAATGCGATCTTTTGAGAACACTACTGCTTAACAAAATTTTATAATTTACAACATCATCTTTCTTGAAAACTGTACAAACATTCACAAGTTATTCATGTTAGGAAATGCTCGGCGGATTTTAGAGGTATGAATTATTTTCTTTCATGGAAAAGAGAAAAAATGCTCACCCTACAGGAATTAAAATTGTGCAAATTGTAAAATTGCAGTGACATGCTTTGGTCCTTGAACATATCATTTTCGTTTTTTTCTCCTATGAATGACACTAAGTTTCGATGAGTTCGAACATTTCAGTACATTTTATTCTGTCAAAATCCTTTTACACTTCCTTGGGAACTACTGATGAGGGGCACCAAGGAAGTCGCATGACCGGTATAGTTCTTCTCAGACAAATCACCGGAAATTCCGCAGGACAAGCCAAATTTGCAGAAGTTCCGCAGGACTTTGTTTACAATTGCAAAAATAAAACGTTGAAAATCGGAACTTCCGCGAGATTTTCATGCCAAACTGGTTGAAAACCGGAACTTCCGCAGAACCTTCTTCAAAATCCTGCGGAAATTCCGAAAAATGCCAGAGGTTCCGCAGCACTTTGGCTTGCCAGAACTTCCGCAGGACTTTGAATGTGTTGTCTCGTAATTTTGCCTCGCCAACAACTAGAATGCATTATCGAACATTCAGTCATAGTGTAGAGGATAGTAGGTGGGTCTCACAGTCAACAGAGTGAGGTTCAAATCTCTCTTCGTTGTTCTCTTTTGCTGTTGTGATTGGCATTCTCGGAACTTCCGCAGGACCTCATTTCGGAACTTCCACAGCACGTTTACGGAACCTGCGCAGGTGACCCGGCGGAAGTTCCGTAAACTCTCTGCGGAAGTTCCGGTAATTTGTCTGAGTTAGCCCCGAAACCGGAATGCGAATAAATGTTTGCTTTTCACGGCATTATCCAAAAAAATCCCTTTATAATGTTGTACTTTGCCTTTCTTCTACGTTTATTTGTACATAATTGAAAATTTTGAAATTTTTCAAAGACTCAAACTGCCTTCGTAAAAAAGAATCGTCGAGTACATATCTTGCTACCGCCACCTCCCCTTTTTGAGATATTTGGATTATACAAGGCCGCAAGAGGGAAGTATCGCGGCAATTCTTGGGCAGGGCCCAGCAAGAGGCTGCATTTAAATTTTGAAAACGAAGTCTTTGAAATGGCAGAAAATTCGAAACACCGTTTGTGATGTTTGTGGGAGTACGCCTGATAATCTGCAGTAAACGACAAATGGATAAAATGAAGAGAAGACAAGAAATTCCAGAAATGACACAGCGAAAGGCAAAAAGAAGGGCGGTCTTTATAACAACAAGGGCTATAACAAAGTAGAGGGTTCAAAACTTGCGTTAAGAGTACCTATAGGTAGAGCTTGACTTGATGAACAGTCTATGTAAAAATGTTTGAAAAATATGTGAAGGAGGAGGAAAATTATGACTTTGGTTCCGCGCAACCTCAGGGTGCTCCCAGGTTGCGCGGAACTAAACAATTTATATCTATTTTAGGTTGCAGGAGCAACTTAAAGGCAGCGTCCAGGCAGATTCTCGACTTCTATATTTTTATGTTATCCAGGCCTTTCCATGGCGCTGATTCCGAATATGGAACTCAAGAAGCGTGAATTTCTCAGAAAACCACCTTTTGGGGCTATTTTGGGAAAACCCGGACGAGTGCTTCTGATGTTATCCTTGTCGAAAGCAAGTATTAACAGGTAAACGCTGTAAGTTCGACTGTGTTGGTCATGTGAAAACACGTCAAGGCTGAGCAGATTTCGTTCATAAGGGGTTGGCCGTCCGAGGGAAGTGGGCGTGGTCGTCGAGCTCGGATCTGCCTGGACGCTGCCTTTAAAATAGAAAAACTCGCACACTGTCTGACCTGCGCAAACATGTTGGTACCGCGATTTCGGGTGTTGAATCATTCGAAATGGAGTAGGGCACAAGTTATAACCTGTTAAGCATGTATGGCATAACGTTCTTCAAACTTTTATTCAAAAAAGGGACTATAATGGGCATAGGCCCTTTTGAACCCTTCGCGCGCGATGCTCGTTTCGCCGCGTGCGGAGCCGCTGGCAAAGCTAACAAGTACAATAAACGAGGAAAATTCTTAGTTTGAAGCATGTAATATACCGTGCCAAAACCTATAATCATGTTGGACACGAAAGATGTACAAAAATGAACAAGTATCAACTCGTTATGGCAGTGGACATATTGACCAATCAGAGGCGCGACGTGATAGCGAGCGGTTCAAAAAAGTCGTTTCCCGACTATAATCATTCACTCTCTCTAAGCTAATACCAAGTTAATCTCTTCTGCAACCAATTTTTTTTCGTTCGAGATTGTTCAAATATTTTTTTGTTTTCGTATCAGACAACTTTGTTGTTCTAAAATCTTGGAATAACGAAGTACCCAATCCTATCCGCCTACAGAGATCTCTTCACAGACGGGTATGACTGAAGACGTGGATGGCCACGTCCTCGACAAGTACGAGCTACAGAAGAGGCTCGGCAAGGGCGCTTACGGTATCGTATGGAAAGCGATCGACCGACGGACTAAGGAAACTGTGGCCTTGAAAAAGGTTCCCGAACTTCTATTTTTCTTTACTTTTTACGCTCTAAATTTAAGTTACTACTCCTCGAGACTTCTTCTTCCTTTGTTCAAAATTTCAGTGATATCCAAGAAAAAGTCCCAATTAATAGTCTAAAATTCTATGGTCTAAAATTTTTTTCAAAACCGTATACTGTACCTTTCTTTCGTTCAAATCCACGCCAGTCAATTAATATGTCGGTAAAAGTGCCCAGAAATGTACGGCCAGAAATAAATCTAATAAAATAATAAAATCTAGCTCACAAACAAGTTGTCCTAACAAAGTGCATTTTGAATCTTTGATAAGTTTGTCAGAAAGGGTATCCTATGGACTTTAAAAGTAATAATTCATTCGATCTGGTGGATTATCGGTCAACAAACAAAGTTCTTTTGAGTAGTACCTATGCTCAAGGAATAATTGAGTTGCAACCTTAGTGAAAATCATTTAAAAAATAAGCATTAAAAATACACGGAACTTGGATAACTTTCTCATCAATTTACATTCATTTACATTTACATGTTTTGCTGGTTTTCCGAGCATTTTCGGAGTGTGGCTGACACAGAACATTTTTTCAAGAATTTCCGCAAAACTTTTTCTCGTTTTCTCTAGAAAAAAAAATCCAAAGTTTGTTCAAGAAACCGCAAAAAATGGGCTACCATAATCTCGTTGCAAAAAAGGCATGACTAGTTATTACTCATCTGGAAAAGCAACTTATTTCCTGTTTCATAAAATTAGGCTTAGATTTATGATAGACATTTGCAAAGATGATTTAGGTTTCTGTTTATTGGAAGCAGACATGCTTGATTTGTAAAAAAACATATTTATTTCACTCTGCATATTTTGCAACCAGGAGGTTAATTGAATGCTTTAGATTTTCGATGCATTCCGGAACCAGACAGATTCGCAACGGACGTTTCGCGAAGTGATGTTTCTGCAAGAGTTCGGACGACATCCGAATGTCATCAAGCTGTTTAATATTCATAAAGCTGATAATGACAGGTGGGCGCTTTTACTTGAATGAAAAAATATCGTGATCTATAGAGTACGGAAAAGAACTACTACTCACTTTCGTCCAAAAAGCATGGAAGTATAATAATGGCACATAACCAAGTGTTTCAAATTCTTCTCAACCATGTTTTGCACAACTGTTGTAATGATAGGCCTAGAACCTTTTTCGTGGAGATTTGTGTCGCCTTTTTCTAAATCCAAACAAAAAGTTCGATCTTCTTTGCTTAGTTGGTTGATGCATACAAGAAGAATTTGTGTGAATGTTCGAAATAGATAGATTATTGATAATATTCATTAATTGTTATGTTTAATGAATTTGAGTAGTTTTTGTCGTTGCTGATTCGCACTTTTCATCTATAATACACGCTAGAGAATTCGCAAAAATTCGAATATCACAATTATCGGTATATTATAGATCTAGTTCGACTCACTTTAACGATCAAGTTCCAAAAAATATTGTTTTTTTATCAGCCTGTACCGCTCCCATACGATAAGCAGCTCATTCTGCTCTGATCGTCAATAGAAAGCGAATATTTTAACTTAAAAACCTATAAAAATGATTTTATCAAAAATTCAGACTGCTACATGTTAGCAAAAATTTTGTGAAAGATTTGTGCATAACTTAATAAGTTCAACAGGGTTGGCGCTTCTCTTTTTCATCTTTTATTTACTTATTTAGGACTCTCAAGTCGCTCCAAAAAATAGCGAAAACGCACAAATTATCGAGTGTACAAATAAATGTGTACAAAAGAGTGTTTCACGACCCAAAACCTCAGAGGCAGTATATTTCATAATGCCTCAAAGGAGCTTGCGAGGAAAGCATAGTCATCCCGACATCAAAACTTTGATTGTAAATCTTTGGAAAATGGCATGTCCTAAGTCTTGGTTCTCATGTCTTTTCTTTCGTCCCGCTCAAATGCTTCTCGCATTCTAGCGACAACGTGTCTTACTTTCAGGGACATTTACCTGGTATTCGAGTACATGGAAGCCGATTTGCACAATGTCATCAAGAAAATGACCATTCTGAAGGACGTGCACAAGCAGTATATCATGTGTCAGCTGTTCCGTGCTATTCGCTTTTTGCACAGCGGAAACGTGTTGCATAGGTGAGCGAGCCTGACACTTTTGTCCCAGTTTTTCCCCTCTCCTTTCTGGCTGTCATGGCAATGAGGTTTGTCGATTCTTGCAAGTTTGAAGTGTAGATTTTGTAGAAATTTTTCCGCATGGGGCAACAAGGAAGCAGTTTAAGATTAGCGTGGGCGTTTGAGCTGCTTTATGAATAAGCGTTTAGCGGATGTTGGAAAATAAAGCTCAGAGTAGACAAACAACCATGTGTCACCCAAGGCTAAAGGATTTACCTTTGATTCAACTGGTTTGGCGGCAAGAAAGCGGGGCTCTGTGACCTAATTAAGGCCGCTTGCGTCCGCGACGCAGTCTGCGTCTCTCCCGCGCACGTGCTCTTTGATCATTACCTAGTCTTAATTAGGTCACAAAGCCCCCCCCCCTTCCAGCCGCCAAGTGAATGGATCGCTAAATTTTTAAAGATGGCTCACATGAATATTGTGCAAGTACGTAGTTTCTATTTGTAAACAACTGAAATAATTCCTTGAAATTGCCAACATCAAAAAAATCTGGGTGGAGGACTATATGTCGCCGAAAAAGGGCGGTCCCCGCGGTCATTTGCGACAAATACGCACTCTTGTACATGCGCGGACATGCGTTCCTGCAGGGAATCCGCGCGGGACTCTTCCAAATTCGGCGACATATAGTCCTCCACCCAAAAAATCTCTTTGTGAGGCGCGACTCTCGACATCGCTACTTTCTTCAAAATTTAGATTTTTTTAGTTCTAGGCCTCTTTGTCTTGTCTTATTTTCATTCTCAGTTTTTAATTTGTTGTAAAATCAAGCTAGAAAGGAATCAAGCCGCATTTTTTTTAGGAGGGCGCGGTCAACGTCAACGCTCTTCATGTAAAATCTCTATCACTCCCACCAATTTTTTCAAAAAAAATTTTTGGACTGCTTTTTCCTACAGCTTCAAAGCAGCACTTCACGTTTTCTTACGTAAAACGGCAAATGATCAGGATCGAATGTTAACATGCGGAAACAATCATATGCTTTTTCCAACAAGACTAGTTGATTGCATGGAAAGCTAGACGTCTGGCTAGAATTTTGACAATGGGTTTAGATGTTGAGGAAGGGAAAAAGAAACCTAGCCATGAAGTCCTTCATTAATTCGACATTTTGTTGCATAATATTCATTTTCCTCATTTTGCTTAAATTTTGCGCGGTGCTTCACAGTTTTGAGCCAGCATATGATTTTGACTACAATTCTTTCAGGGATCTGAAACCGTCAAATGTGCTCTTGGATGCCGATTGTCGAGTGAAGCTGGCGGATTTCGGACTTGCGCGGTCTCTTTCATCGGTATGTTTATGCCTTTTCAAAAACAAAGCTATATCAGACAATCGGAAATGACTTTCGGGGAAAACCGAAAAAGACAGTGCAAGTTCGAAAGAGACAGCAGACGGTGAAATAAATGAAAGCGCGCTTCATCGGACAGACGCCGACAGCGTCCGCAATGGTACCCTATTTCTGCACGCGATAATTCGCCTATACGTCTGAGGCTAATATTATCTGCTGTGACGATTTCAACTAATTTCAACCGCATTTGTTTTATTGTTTTTTTTTCTTGAGATAAAGTCGGTATTATATAGCTATAAACTACCTTGTAATTTTGTGCACTGTCGGCAACGATGACTACTGCTTTTAGCTGGAAGACTATCCAGAAGGACAGAATATGCCCGAATTGACTGAATACGTCGCTACACGATGGTATCGTAGTCCGGAGATTTTGCTAGCAGCCAAAAGATACACTAAAGGTGTCGATATGTGGAGCCTTGGCTGCATACTCGCCGAAATGCTCTTAGGTAAAAATTACGCATAGAAGTTGCTGGAAAAAATATTATAAAATTTAAGGTCGAGCGTTGTTCCCTGGGACATCGACTATAAATCAAATAGAACGAATTATGAATACAATAGCTCGACCAAGTAGAGCTGATATTGAAAGTATAGGTATGCTCACTTATGTACTTTTGCTTTTTTAAGCTAGATTTATGTAGTATATGGTGCACCTGCGGTGCCGACAACATCTGCGCGGCGGCAAATGGCCATGGAGTGCGAAATTTCAAAATAGGCGCGCAATTTGTCGGGCTTGGAGACATGGCAACTTACTCACGCGCAAGCGTTGTCTTCACCGCAGATGAACCATATTAACCTTGAAATCTGCTAGCATATACTTTGCTTACTCAGGTAGCCACTATGCCGTATCGGTGCTCGACAAAATGCCTCAAAGGCCTAGAAAAACTTTGGAAACTATGATTACGTGCAACAATCCTCATGCTCTTGATCTTATTCATAGGTAAATTCCTTTTATATTTCATTCACTAAATTAAAATTTTCTAATTAAGGTTATTGATTTTCGCTCCACATCGTCGCCTTACAGTCGAGCAGTGCCTCGTTCATCCTTATGTTCTACAATTTCATAATCCAGCCGATGAACCTATATTACCCTATGATGTAAGTTTTTTTCTAAAGATACCTATCGTTTAGTAGATTTCCCGCTTCTAAAGTGCGCTTGCGGTGCTGAGATGCGGCCAAATTTGCGCGTGAAGAAACAATTAAGCCGTAATGCCGGCATTCTGCGCGCGCAAGTACCGGCATCACGGACGCAGATATTTGTCACACGCATATTTGGCCGCAAAATCTCGGCACCGCAAGCACACACTAATTAAAGCGCATCTCAAAAATTATAATTTCAGGTGAACCTCCCACTACCAGATCACATCCAACTTTCTATCGATGATTACCGTAACAAACTTTACGAAATGATGAATCAAAAGAAAACGCACGTCAAGCGAATACAGCACGAAAAAATCCGAATTGTGAGTTTCTTCTTTTTTATCCTTTTTCCTCATTTTTTAGCTTTTTTTTCAAGGGGGAACGGCCACATACCGTGATAGCAAAGCCATCAACGCCTGTGCGCGAAGTGATGAAAGCTAATGGTCGGAGTTCTTCGGGCACGGCTGGTGGAGCACCGATCGCTCAAGCAGAATGTAGCGACACCGATTACGACACAGCAAGGAGTTTGGCCAGAGCGGCGAGTGTCGAGAAAAATGGCAGTCTGAACAGTGGAAGTACGCTGAGGGGTATGTTTGTTTGTTAGTTTGTTTGTAAGACGGCCAGCAACAGAGAGTACACGCGAACTTCGCTGACAACGGAAGTAATCGAAGTCAGTGTGGCCTTTGCATATGAGATGTATATGAAATTAGCCGCCTCACAACGTTAATTCAAAATCTACATTCACTATCTGCAAAGCTACATTCTGAAAGAAGTTATGAGGGTTGAAATGTACAAGGCCTATGGTCAAACATCCCCGACTCATTTGCATCGGAGAATGAGTGGTGTGTAATGGTTAGGGGGTTAACCTATTACTCCAACACATCATGGCTCGATCCCCGCAGGTGCCGTTCCTTTTGCATTTTCTAGAACAGATTCTTGCTTGATTCCGGTTTATCGTAACAGTGCCAGCATATTATTTTTGTGTCGAATTCGCCATACCATATACAATCCTCTCCTATAATATAAACCCGATCCCAAAAAACGAGACGGCGAGGATGGTCCGCCCACATGTATGCTTCAACGGGAATCCTCTCCTATAATATAAACCCGATCCCAAAAAACGAGACGGCGAGGATGGTCCGCCCACATGTATGCTTCAACGGGAATTTTGAATAGACGCCAGTTGCCGAACGGGGCCTTATTGTGTAGAGACGCGACGGTGCAATCATGAGGTCAAGAGGACGCAGAGGTCCTAGCGCGAACGAGAGGCCACGACACGCAGGGCACGCTCTGCTGCTGCAATGGGTGTGTTGAAAGACGCAAGCGCGTGCCAAGGATGTGGAAATTGCGGGCTGGTCATTGTTGCATAGTTGTAGAAGCCTACCATTTGATCCGCTCACATCCAATCTCAGTATTCACTATGCTTCCACTTTTCCGCCAAATTTTGAGAAAATCTTCGAAAATCTCGCTTTTGGAAGCTTTTGCTCTGGGTGAATTCGACTTTTCCCTCCAGATTGTAAGCGTGAGTGCGAGAGTGACATTGCGAAAGGAAGCTGTACAGCGATGACTGGGGCAAAACAAAATTAGCACGATTGATCCACTTTTCCGCCAAATTTTGAGAAAATCCTCGAAAATCTCGCTTTTGGGAGCTTTTGCTCTGGGTAAATTCGATTTTTCTCCCCAGATTGTAAGCATGAGTGCGAGAGTGACATTGCGAAAGGAAGCTGTACAGCGATGACTGGGGCAAAACAATATTTTAGCACGATATGATCCACTTTTCCGCCAGATTTTGAGAAAATCCTCGAAAATCTCGCTTTTGGGAGCTTCTGCCCTGGGTGAGTTTCACTTTTCCTTCCAGATTGTAAGCGTGAGTGCGAAAGTGACATTGCGAAAGGAAGCTGTACAGCAATGACTGGGGCAAAACAATATTTTAGCACGATATGATCCACTTTTCCGCCAAATTTTGAGAAAATCCTCGAAAATCTCGCTTTTGGGAGCTTTTGCTCTGGGTGAATTCGAATTTTCTCCCCAGATTGTAAGCAT
The DNA here is from genome assembly GCA_958299035.1 of Cylicocyclus nassatus. Classification (NCBI taxonomy): domain Eukaryota; kingdom Metazoa; phylum Nematoda; class Chromadorea; order Rhabditida; family Strongylidae; genus Cylicocyclus; species Cylicocyclus nassatus. The sequence goes on along the minus strand of CATQJL010000223.1, from coordinate 5,827,887 downwards.
GAGTGCGAGATAACGTTGCGAAAGGAAGCTGTACAGCGATGACTGGGGCAAAACAAAATTTTAGAACGATATGACTCACTTTCCTCCCATTGAAAAAATCTCTGAAAATGTTACTTTTGAGCGGTTATGGCAATACATATACTGATAAATTGAAAATTCACTTGAGAAAATTATAGGTATGAAACGCGTTTGTTTATGGGTGTGCCCTACCCGCTTGCTAGCGACCCGTAGGGTCGCTAGTCTTATATATAAACTTGAATGGCTGTTTGTCTTATGTATGTGCCAGTGGCGCGCCCCCCCCCCCCCGAGAAGGGGTCGCGAAATTTTTGAAAGTTACCTGAATGTATTATAAAAATGTGGAGAGGACTTGTTTTTACTTGTAAATAATTAATAATTTTTAAAAAATTTTAAAAATTCAAATTAGCCTTGTAAAAAAATTTTCTTCGGGGGCGTGGCGGCAGCCACGCCCCCTTTTTCTAAAATTTTGGGGTTAGGGGCCTGGAAAAATTTTGGAAAACATCCCAAAAAATTTTTCGGAGTGCGTGGCTGACGCCACTCACCTTCATTAGAAAAAATTTTTTGTCGTCCCCCCCCCCCGAGCCGAAATCCTGGAGCCACTGGTATGTACGTTGCTGCATAACGAGGGCGCAGTAGTATTGGGCGCGAACGGGTTTTTTTAGCCGCAGAGCGCACGAGGTGCAGATTTCAACGGTGAAGATACGCGCGCGTCGCATTTGCGCCCCTTAGTTAGTACTGCTTCTGCGCCTTCGTAATGCAGTAACCTTTATGTATATCTGTCTGTCTATACGTATGTTAGGAATGGGAAATTTTTTTCTGAGCCGATCCGAACCAAACTTTGACAGATACACGTCGGAGTAGGGCGGGTGTCGTAGGCTACTTTTCGTTATCGATTGATAATGGTTTTCGATTTGTTGCAAAATTTGAGCTACAGAGCGGGGAGTTGGCACAGGGCGTAAGTGAGCATGCTGATTACGAAAATATTGTTGACAGAGCCGGGCGGAGTCGTGTTTGCCAAGTACGGTATATAATACACTTCTCCTAAGGAAATGCCGCAGTGACTTCGGGTACTTCCCTTGTGAGAAGAAAACAGTGGTGAAATCCTTTCTTTACCATATTCTAGAGTTTTCTGATTATTGGCCTATTATGCAGGACTTTTGCAACTCTATTGCCGAACTTGCTGAAGGGTGAAATTAGTCGGAAAGAACGTTTCTGCTTCGTAAGCACGAATACTTAATCATTCGTTGCTGCTTTTGATCTTTGATTCTTCTGCCATGTTGCGTACTGCAAATTTTTGCCAGCGGATGAGTATAAAAACTCTGCCCACATCATAAAAACTGAGTTTGGCAATTTTTTGTGCAGATTGCAGAACTTATGGCAAATTTCTCGTCATTTTCAGAACGTGCTCAATCTGCTGATTCACGATCGGCAAAAAGTAGTGGAACAGGCAAAGGACGAAGAAGATCCATCGAAAGACCGCGAATGTTCAGTAGTATGAAGCCGAGTCGACTCATGAATCCTCATAAGCTCATTTCAAACTATTAACTCAATTTTAAATCCCTGTTAGTCGCAAAATTTTTCTCAGCATTGGAGTCCGCACCCGACAGCTATAAGCGAGTCGCCGCACGGGATAAGGCGCTATTGCGGACGCTGTCTGCGTCCCTCTGACCAAGTGCACTGTCACTCCTATTACCGTCTGCCGTCTCTTCCAAAATCGAACTCTCTTGGTAGGCCGTGGCTGCGTTCATTCTCTGCGTGCGACAAATGGTCATTACCCACTGCAGGGTCATTTTAAACTCTCAAATTATTCTCTCAAAGCAATCTCACTTGACGATCTCAACATTCGTGATGATCTCCTCAAACTAGTCGTTACTTGGTTTATGAGCTCATCCTTTTTAATATCTTCCTATTCCTTGAATTGGCTAAAATTAAAATTCTTTTCATTCTTGATGCGCATTAGATCTTGTCCCCATTGTCTTTCATCCGAAGAGATCTACATTTAGCGATAATGCTTTGAGTTGCATGTGCTCCATCACGCAATGATTATCGTATACGGGCATAAAAATAAACGAGACCTATATGTTAGTTCATGATTTGCTGGAAAATGGATGAACTATGCGCGAGTATTTGTGACTCAATATGTGAGCTTACACATTGCGCGCGGCAACAGACGACAGCTTAATAATTGGCCAGTAGAGCCTTGTGTAGAGGAACAAGCTGTGGAAATGTGCACTACTGCCTGCCATACATTCATAAAGAGAAGAGAACAATGGGTAACTACTGGTATTTAGCAGTTTCCAATCTTACAAGTCGTAAAATAGCGCGCGTGGTGTGCATTTAACATCTATTAGGGTGTCCATAATTTTTTACCGTTTTTAATCTAAACTTCAGCATTTCTCGAGAACTGGGGGCCTTCAAAGTTTACAAATACATGGCCGACTACTGTATGTATGAGCCAGTGGCATACCGAGGGGGGGTGGAGGCGGGGGGAGGGGGCTCGCGCGAACGGGTCGCAAAATTTTTGAAAGTTACTTACATAGGTTATAAAATTGTGCAAATGATTCGTTTGTATTTGTAAATAATTAAAATAATCTTTAAAATGTTAAAAAATTCATTTTAGCCCGCCACGCCCCCGAAATTAATTGGCACCCACAACTACCGTAATCCTACAGTATGAAAGAGGGACATGTTTTTATGCTGTTACGTCTTGATATTTGAAACTTTTGGACAAGCTTCATTATACTCGTTTTATGTTTAATGTTATTCTTTCAAAATATTTAATTTTGCGAGTTTTTCCTTTTCATAGTCGTTAAAGTTCTCTCACACCAGAGTTTTATTCCCTAGAACTAACACGAACTCATGGAACTCCGGTAGGGTTTACAGGGTCACCGACACAACCAGCTTCTCCCCATCTGGAGATGTATACGTTATAATAACGATGATGATCATTGAATGCTGTGTCGATATAGCGATCACTGCATCCTAGACTTTCTTCTTCGTCGCATTCGATGTAGTCTGCTGTTGTCATGTCGTTGGGATAATAGACCTAAGTAACGGTTGTTAAATACGATTTTGTTAGGTTAAAGTCACCGTACAGATCATAGATCGCTGAGATTTTGATGCAGTACAGTAGCGAGACCCTTGAAGGCAGCGTACACCCAGAATTTCACCTTCGATTTTTTTGTCATTCTGGGGCCTTTCCGTGCCCCTGATTACAGTTATGACATTGAAATTCTTCAAACCCCCCAGAAAACCCCGATTTCCGGGGACCTTTTCTCCAGAGGGCGGACGAGTTTCGAACTGCTCGTCCCCGTCGGCATGCCAGCAGCTGCAACAGCATGACAGCCTGCAGTTGCAACTGTAACTGCTGCATATGCTGTTGTGGTTCGTCGCCCGAAGGAGGCGCACCGTAAAAAGCAACTGCACTGTTGCAACTGCAGTTGCAGATGCAACAGCAGTTGCAACGGCAGCTGCAACTGCAACTGCAGCTTACGCTGTTGTGGATTCGTCCGGAGGAGGCGGAGCGAAAGAAAAGGGGAGGATTGAAAGAAAATTGAGGGGGGTTTTCTCCGCCTAGAAGCAACATTGGGAGACCGGACCAATGTTGCTTCTAGGTGGTCTTCTCTTGGGCCCAATATATACATGGTATAGAAAGATCTAGAAAACTGGGCAACTTAGATTTTGGGTGTACGCTGCCTTTAAGTAGTAGTAGCTGCCCAAGTCCCGCTGAAAAGTGTGCGTATCAAAGCGAAAACATTGCTTCAAAAGTAGGTGCTACTGGGGTCGCCACGCCCACCAAAACTCGATGGGATCGAACGAGCCCAAATTTGAACTCTATAGTGACTAGAAATATCGAAACCATCTTTCCGTCCTTCATGAAAACTATATTTTTGACACTTCGTTATTCTACCTTTAGACCACCCACGTAAACGGGCGTGGCGACCCCAGCGGCGTCAACTTTGCGGAGTTTTCTCGCATTGGAATGCACCTTTTGCAGCGAAACTTGGAAAATTACTTACTCTTCGTTGAGGACTTCGCTGTTGTACTGACCAAGATCTCACCAACTTTAGATCACCCAAAGCTAAATGCATGGTGCCTTTAAGGCCTTCAAGGGGTTAAATATCGAATGTCAATGACGATGACGCATAATGACGAACAAACCTCTGATTTGTGATGGTGGTACTGCTTCATGTCTTTCAATGGGAGGTGAGGGATGATGTCGTGATCGTGAGTGATACGGAAGGTGTAAGGAATCTAAATATCATCTTTTGCTAAGTCTTGTTTTACTTTAGAATTTGTAGACTAACTTGCTCCCCATGAGTATCTGCAAACGCTCGGTTACCAGTTCTTGGTTGCCCAAAAGTGACCACTTTTATCTTGTTTCCATCAAACAACTTCATCTTTTCAATATAAGAAGCAGCAAGTGCAGCCATGGATCCGCCGAGTGAATGTCCAACAATCTGAAAACAGCATAGCCTACAAGAAAAAAGAAAAAAATTCCCAGGCTTACCCATAGCTCGTAGTCTGGATATTTGTGAGCACTGGTAAGGAAATCGTCTTTGACACCACCGTTCCATACAGACATGAAGGCGTTGTAGAAGTATTTGGATACAGTGCCTCCAGCTACCCACGTCGTCTGGAAATTCGCACTCGTTTCCGATTTTATTGATTTTTTCCCAAGTTTCACCTACGAGGCTGGCAGTTGCACAGGGGGTATGTGAGCATGCTGATTACGAAATTGTTACTTATAGGGGGCGGGTCGGGTTTGCCAAATAGTGCGATAACCCGTCTGTGCGGAATCTGTTAGAGGGATAATATGTAAAGGTGTTTGACTTGTAGCAGATGTGCATGGGCGGAGCTTATAGACTACAAGTCTCCACCCCTATCTACCCTTCTCTGACCAACGAAGGAATCTTGTTTGACAAATGGGGGACGGGTACTACAGAAATCTTATTAAGAGGTGTAGAGCTGACAGTGGGATTCCTAGATACACTACTTCCTTGGAGCTTATATTCTAACAATTATCGGAAAATGGGCGTGGCTGCCATCGCTTGCCAAAATAATTTTTGGTCTTAATTTTGGAAGATTTCAGAAATTAGTTTGTTGGCTGACAGGTAAATGACAACTCATTACTCCCCCCCCCCTCCTCTCTCTCTTCGCCCTCGATCCGCACTGCTTTTGACGTTATATGAATACATGTAAAAAAGCAACTAACCATGTTTTCGAACAGAGTCACCTCTCCTTCTACCGCCATTTGCAGTTCTCCAACCGTACCCCTGCAAGAGAAAATGATTGAATAGAAATAAGAGATGGCCATTTTGCACGACAGTATCTAACAATATGTCGCGCGCGGCTACGGTCCTATATGGAATTGCCTATTAAGCTACCTGTATGCCATCATTATGGCTTTGTCTGCCCTGTTCACTGCCACATATCCGCTGCATGTGTCGATAGTGTATTTATCACACTGCACTATGATATGATGAAGAGCCTAAAAGGGAATAGAAAATTTTTTGAACATCGTGAAGAGAATCCAACAACCTTACCGTGGCATCTTTGAACGTCCTACTCAAACATGTCTGTGGATTGTCCAGTTCGGTAGCTGAGCATAGCGGAACTACTTTTGTCCTAGCAAATTCGTCTGAGAAATGCGGCTGAGCAGCCAGGAGAGGCCCAGGGTTTACATTTGCTACCAAAACGAACGCTAAGACGACATGGAAGGAAGTGGAAAGCATCGAAGGCTTGGATGGCAGAAACACAGCAAGGAGTTCGCCGATTTGCCTCTTTATCGCGAAAAAGCCATTAAAAGTTTGTGATAATTGTTATAAGTACTTTTTCCGTGATAAGAAGAGCTGCAGCCACCTCGCTCGGAAAACAAACAAAAAACGCGCAAGAGCCGTGAAAATGATATTGCTTATGTTTGCTCAAAGGCTCAGCGAGAAAAAAATGGATTGCTGAGATAGCTGAAGCGAACTCTGGCTCAACTTTTATAGAATTCATAAATAATTGAAATTCACGCCAGTGCATTTAATTGAAACTAAACAAATCTTTGTGAAAATTCTGTTTGTACACTCTGTCCTCCTTTTCTCCAACGCACAAAATTTGTTATATTGGGGTTGGGCTTGACTAGAGGTGACGCTTGCATTTAGCAAATGAAGTCTAACATAATCCTGCGAAAATTATGCCCCCGAGAATGGGTCGGAATTTTTGGAAGGTTACTTACATGAAGTAATGTTGCAAGTGATTTCTTTATGCTAGTGAATATTCAAAATAAATTTTCGCCTTTTTATCAAATCAATCTTGTTGAACATTTTTTTATCGGAGACCTGACTGCCGCTCCCACGCCCCTTTTCAAATCCCGAGGTTATGGGCCTGCAAAACAAAAAGTTCAATCCATTAAGTTTAGAGCCGAAACCTAAAGATCTACGGTTCCTCGTCCAAAGCAATTTTATAAATTTCCCACATTCTCACTCATACATCGTCCACATCAGACGTTCATAAACGTTTACTGTATTTTTCTACGCGGTCAAAAATCAACTAAAAAAAGGAAACGGTAATGTCGCCAGCAGTTTTCATGAAACTATCAAATGCGAACATGGAAAAGCCAAGAAATGATGGTTGACGAATGCCAGATTAGCTTTCTTAGTTTTTAGTCTCTTTTTAAATACCTGGCACGTAAGAATTTCTGATTGTAAATAAAATCTTTCATGTAAGTGAATAAGTTGAGCTTCATCTCGGCTATTATATGTGCAGGAATCAATCTTTCTGTCGGAAAACTTGTTAATGTGGATATTTTCTATCTATTTGAATCCATGGTGATATGATTAGTAACTACTTTACTTCTCAAGAACCGGAGCCAGGATTAATCGAGCGGCACATCCCGTCTCAAGTGTTCTAGTATTTATTATTACTTCAATTCTGAATATCCAGCAAAAACGCGGTAAAAAAATAGAAGTACCATATATACAAATATTGAAGTTATTAGGCAGAGCTTCCCATGCTCAGATCAGGTTCTGATAAGTCATTGCTGCATGTGGATGGGTCATCAGGTACGAGAATTGAAGGTCCGAATCTAAAGTATTACACTTGGATTTGCATCCCGGTCAATCTGATAATCAAGAAATCTCCTTGCTTCCTTGTAGAATACTACATATAAAATTGAAGATAAGAATGTAGGCTTACCACTCGGCATCGAAGTGTAGGCGGTTCTGACCGGATACTGAGGTACGCGTGGATAATAAGGTAAGCGATTTGCAATTTGATAGGGATACGGTGGATAATAACGATTCATCAAAGGGTTAATTCGGTTCATGTACTGTAGATTACCGTAATATGGAGTGACCATAGGGTAGAGAGGAGGCCGCTAGAAAATTTGCCAAGATCATCAAAATTTTATGAAAATTTTCTCTCACTTACCCAGTTCGGCAATGTATATCGGTACGCGTCAGCGTTCAACGGTGTTGGCATGAACATGTCAACATTTTCCGCCATTTGTCCCATAGTATCAATAGGTATCGATTGAGGCGAAACATCGAATTGACTCTCGGCGTTGACTGATTCTTTATCGTTGCCAGCGGCATTGATCGGAACTAAACGATTATTAGTTAGCAGTTCTAAGTGGTCGAAGCTAGATAAGCTAGTCTCTAGCTTGAACTTAAATTTCTAGCTCTAACTTAAAGGTTCCGGAGGATCACTCAACGCGCCGATCATGACACATAATGCTTTTTTGTTTGTTTTTTGTCTGATTTTTAATTTTTCTTCCTGTGATTACGGTGGGTGTATGGTAAATAGATCAAGAACCCAAATTTGCTCATTCAAGTTCCGATCAAAATTACGACGTCGGTAATCTGGAATGGGGACTTCCATCTTTGATGGTACATCTAATCAAATAGCGCAAAAAGGTCCATGAACACAAGCGATATCGTATTCCTAATGGCATGCAGGAGAACCTTCCCCCCCCCTAGACAAAGTTTCAGGCAAATTTGGGCATCGAACTTCGTACCGTATACCTACCGTAACCCAACGACGCTATCAATCATTATGTTAAACGTCATCAGCATGTCAAAGCCTGTTAGAGTTGGAACAGTTCCAAGAACTTTAGCTCTTGCTTCACAGTAGATAATGAACAAAAAAAATTTTCTTTTACTAGGACAGCTTCTGCTCAATCTCTTCAAGATGAGAGAGGAGATCTGTGTTATTTCAAGCTATTATTAAAGAAATTGCTTAATAGGATGGAAAACTACTTTTTTTGATAGAGGTCCCACACACCGCTTTATTATGAGACATTAGTGAAGGACCTGGAAGCTACCTTTGATTTATCGGATTTGGTTGCGATTAGGTTGACAGTACATCTTTTGACTCACCAGATAAGATAACGAGCAAACCGCATAGCAAACGAGACATCGGCCCTATCAGACGGTGAATGAGTGCGATCACTGAGAGTGGGTTGAAAGTGACGATCAACTAGTTTACAACTATTATAATCCTTCTGCGCTGAGTTATAATGAAGTCGCAATGACCCAACACGCGCCCGGTGGCGAATTCGGGCTAATCCAGCATACTTTTGAGTCCGCTGAAAACAAGCGCGAGGTGACCGGAAGGATTATCTCAATCCAAGTTTATAACTTTGAGAGTGATACTCCTCGTATAGCTGAAGATTACTTTACACATAAGATGACTTGAGGACTATTTTCCAAATTCGTACAGTGAACCCAAATTGAGCATGGTGAAACTTTGATATTAAATAGCGAAGCCTCCAACCAAGTAGTTGCCCAACTCTCGCGAAAAAAGATAAATTCCGAAGCAGGAAAATTGCTCCAAAAGGTACAAGCGGTCATGGTCGCTCCGCCCATCACGTGGGTGGTCTGAAGTGAAGAAGTCCGGGATTTTGCTTCAATGTATCTATTAGAATTGTCATAATTCCGCCCTTCATTGGAATTATCAGATTTTTGTGAGACATTTCTTTTTATCAGACATTTCTATGTACCCCGAAGTCCTTTGGAGCTCATTAAATTCAGACCATTCACATTGATAGGCGGAGCCAGCTTGAACGCCTCTATTTTCAGGATTGATTTTCTCGTTTTAGAATTCATCTTTTGCAGTGAAACTTTGGGCGACTACTTAGTTAGGGGCCCCGCTATCGTACAGCACCAAAATTTCAACACCGTCAATTTAGATGGATGGTGCATTTAACTTCGAAGAGGAAATTTCCGTACTGTAAAAGCTAGAATCTCTCGTAAAGCTACAGCTCTGCGCTGGAGAAAGTAACATATTGAGAAGATCGTGATTCACAGAAGTCTTTCTTCCAATCTTTATTGCAACAAGTAAGTTTACAGTGACAACATAACTGCAAATTCAAGTAGTAACTTGTCTAAGGCATTTTCACGAGAATTTTTGTAACTCACAAGTTTACGCCTTGGATTTCTGTAATGTAATGTAATCAGCGTAGTAACACCTATGACTAATGATTACCTTTTTCCCAAGTTTTTCGCTAGTAGACGGCGTTTGATTTTGACTATGTTTCTTTTCTTTCTTATTTTCCTTCGCTTCTTTTGGTGGTGGAGTCGAAGCTGGCCAAGGTCCAGACGGGGCACCCGCGACAACCGTGCGTGTCCCGACTGGAAATAGGGGAATGTTTATGTTGAAACAAAGGGAAACATTTATCATTAAGACTCACGAACTTTTCCCGTTTCACCGTCCATGACCCACTCTTCAAGTAGTTTTCCAGACACTAAAATGAATTATGGGTAATCGAGAGAAATTCAAGCATAGAAAAATAAACCCACTTTCGGCAAGACAAGTGTAGAAATGATTTCAGTGACGCAACTCTTCCTTCTAGCGTCTTCTTAACATGTCTGCTCTCGCCAAGACATGTTTCGCTGTGCTCCAAAACTCAGCTTAACTTGTAACTTGTAAAAATTGGTCACCGTCAGACATTTGCATCTGAACAGTCATTGATAAGTATAGCCGTGTAGTTGCGCGTTTGACGAGTTGAAACTGGTACCATCGATTTTTTTGCTCTAAATTAAATAGATACTGGTAGCTCTGACATTTTTTGCTCCAAATTTGCACTACAGAGAAAAATCGAAGCTGATACTCTAGAATCTACAATACAAAATAAACCCTCTAAATACTGTAACCCTGCCATGTTTTGACGATTTTTTATTTTGCGAAATCCAGGGTAAACCATATTTCCGCAATATCAAGTCTAAACTGTTTCAAAGTGTGAACTACCACTCTCATCCTACAAAAATCTACCCTAAATAACAGTAAATTCATAATTTTGATATTACTGATGTCTTGTTATCTTAATTGTCAAATTTCTAAAGTAATGGTTGCGCTTCCCAAATGACTATCCACAAAGATGAAGCAAAAACGTTTCTGAAAATTCACTAAAATTAGATTACAAAGAAAATTAGCATATTCCCTGCACAAAGTGTCACGAAAACCTTTTTTGCCATCAAAGCATGTCCGAAATTACGAAATTTTCTATTTACACAATGATGAGCTCAGCTTTTTTGAAGACCTTTTTGGGTCAGAACTAAACTTTAATGGTGCAATTCTTCTTCAAAGTTCCTAGCGTGATCTACGGTATCTAAGAGTAATCGGTGCTTTGCTTTATACTGTGGATCTAATTGTAAGTTAATGCCAGATACAGAATGGTAGTTAAGGAACTTCAGTGAGGAGAGAAATTTTAGTAACAGTGAGATTTCTGAAGACTTTGTAAATGGTCCTGAAGGTAAGATTTCAGGTTAAACAGCAGTTTGCAGGTCTCAAAATGAGCAGAACACCATTTACTAAAAATTGCCCCGAACCAGGATCGAACTGGTGACCTTTAGATCTTCAGTCTAACGCTCTCCCAACTGAGCTATCGAGGCAGTGGTGTTTTATCTTATCACATGAGCCTCTTCCATCCCGGATATCTCCGATAGATGAGGAATAAGGTAAAGGCCGATCCATGACGAAAACAACCACTTTACTTCGCAAGGCGGAAACGCAGCTTTCAATTAATTTCTCCACTGGAGCTCGTACGCCCGCGACGCCCCGCTTACACGCGCAGCCGCCTCCATCTGAGACTAGTCTTTATACCGGGCAACATTCCTATATCATTTCGATATGCAGATTATGCAACCTATGTGCTGTCAAGTTCTTTCTCACAATGAGTTGAGGAATTGTTATCAAGAATTCCAGTGGCAGGTCTGAGTAGTGAGCTTGCCTCAATAAGCATCCGAAATCAAAAAATGCAGCATTCTTGTCATTGAGAATTTGCGACTCAAATTTCAGCTTTTAAACTGCGTCCGGAGTTGGTTCGTGTGTCAGTGCCGTGTTAGCACCGTGCTAGAATCAACGAGGGCGCGCCCCGTACTAGTGATCGGTCGATGAGGCTGGCACGGCGCTAGCTCGCCGCTAGCGCGCACAACTCTATAGTAACTATTTTGCCAATTTCATGACAATACGTAATTTGGATCAACAACACTTTTACAATGATTTTCACACGGACCAAGTACATGAGGTCATGAGAGAAATTTATTCTTCACCTGAAGCAACACGATAAAATTCTAAAATTCACACTTCAAACATGACAACATAACACTTTTCATGAAATTTGTACCTCTAAAATCATTTACTGTAACTCAATAATTCACTATATGTGCAGAAAAGTCGCTGATCACAATGCCCAAGAATTTTTCCACATCTTGAGATCGAGCTTTTTGATCGTACCTCAACAAAGACCAATTATCACCATGTAATTATACAATGCGATATCACAGTCACCGTGGATTCAAAATTCCAGCCTGAAAGCTCATAAATTGTTGAAACAATGTTTGAACACTTGCTCTCAAACGGTGCAATTTTTGATATCGATGAAGGTACAGCCAGGCTATGCAGTGCTCGACCAGCACCAGAACCTGAAATCGTCTTTTTCAGCATGGGAATCACTTAGTTGACAGCCTCCTACTGTTTTTCTCAAATCTATCATATGTAGCTGTTCTGCTTTCGAAGCAAATTGTTTTCTGACTGCATCTTCGTATTCTTTCCGTCTTACTTCGTCAAATCTGAATCTTCGCACCTCAGCGCATATCTGAAATGTTTGATTTTATATAATTATACAGCAGTGGCGGTCCCAGGATTTCGGACCGGGGAGGGGGGGGGGGGGGCGGCAAGAATTTTTTTCAAATGAAGGTGCGTGGCTCTGACCACGCACTTCAAAAAAATTTTTGGTATGTTTCCCAATATTTTGGCGGACCCCTAACCTCGAAATTTCAGAAAAAGGGGAATTTTTTTAATGGCTAATTTGAACTTTTAAAAAAATTCAAAAATTATCTTAATTGTTTACAAAAATAAGCAATTTACTTGCACATTTTTATAACCCACTTAAGTAAATTTCAAAAATTTCGCGACTCATTATCGGAGCCCCCCCCCCCCCCCCTTCCTCGGTCCGCCACTGTTATGCAGAAATTGATACTATGCTGACTTACCTCAGCATACCGTTTGCTGATCAACTTTTTCTGTTTTAGATAATCTGGTTGGACAGGATTTCCCTAAAAGAAGGAGCTTAGAAACACTGTCAGAATAAGTAGAGTTCAGCGGATGTGACGATCAATTTAGTACATTTGCGGTGCCAACAACGTTTGCGCGGGAAGAAAGACAAGCGTCGGATAAGGATGTTAGGACGTTTTTTTTGAAAGATTTTTTTTTGCTTATTTTCCCCATCTAAACCCAGTTTTCTTTTCCAGTAGGAAAAGACCAAATTCAAAGAGCACCCGAGAATGAAATGAAAATAAGGAATTACACAAAAAGAACAGTTGTAGACAGCCTAAAATTCCTATTTCCCACCCTTAAAACAGCTTGCGCGAGACTGCAGCCCAGAGCAGTTGCCGTTTCGCCTCAGTTCCAACACTGTGCCACAACTGTGCCCCCGCTTGAAGAGTATGAAGCAGCATTTAAAGCATGACAATTTCTTCCGCACAGATGTAAGCACTGAAGGGGTGCTAAACAAAGCGTCGCTTATCTACTAGTAAACAAAAGACTTACATATTTCTCAAAATTTGGATGATATTCCTTACGAAATCTAGGAGTATAGGGCCATGCTCCAAAATCTGCAGGCCGGATCAGACCATTTTGATCATAACAGCCGTTGCATTGTCGAGTTGCACCGTTCCATGATTGGACATATTTCTGCCTGCAGAATGTGAAATGTGGGCCAAATTCAGGAACCTGATAAAATGACGATTTTCGACCTTCACAAACAAGCAATTAATTTGCATACATATAAAAACTTTTTGCAGTAGCACTGCACTTGAAGTAAATGTTCCCTCGGCTCCAACATGAATTTATCAAAGAAATCTGGAATAATACACATTGAAACTCACAGAATTTTACCGGAGGAAAAGGAATGAAATTTACATTGTTGGTCCCATTTCTCGCTCCATTCATGGAAATCATCACAACTGAGTGGCCAATGTGGTTCCCATTTGCATCGATAGCAAAAGCAGCAGTCACAGTTTGGGCAGATACAGCTACTGTAGACTGAAACAACGAGATAGGATTTATGAGAAGGGGGGAGGGAGTGTCGAAAATTTGCACTAACCGTTCGTAACATTTGTGGTGAGAGGCGTGCAACATTTGGGACACTCTGTCATATACACGTTGTCGTCTTCCAACGCTTGGAAGTATTCGTAGGACGTCTGAATAAAAATCTTTACAAATACATGCCTGGTGCCAGTACCACGTTTCCGTTTTGAAATATAGATTGTGTACCCTTCGATTCAATAGGATTGGCTCCTGGAAGGCGACCGCTATCGCCCGCGACGCATTCTGCGTCTCACTCGCGGGCGTGCTCTCTGAAGCTCTCTAGCAATAATTGGGCCTCGAAGCCCCTCCTTCCATCCCGCTAATCCCTTTAAATCAATTGCTTGTGCTGGCTCTGTACGCCAACACACTCGAGAGGTTGTCGCAATATAGGCGGGGTCCTTTTTCGAAGTTTTCCGTCAAAGTTGATATTGTTTTTTATGATAATGATTGCATTTTTTTCAAAAATAGCTTCAAAAACGAAAAAAAATACATTCGAAAGAGGGTGCGCGCTCATTGTCCGCTGCGAAAAGCTGATAGCGCTTCGGGACCCGATGTCCAACCGTCTGCGCGCGTTGGTGTATAGGGGCAAGCGCGGCAATTGGATTAAACGCTCGTCTGTCTCCCATGTAATTCAATTTTTACCTTCACAAGCAGGGACATCACAGGCAAAGGTAAAACGGCATAAAGGAGATCAAGAGGTGAACTTTTGTAATCAGCAACAAACTAAACAGAGATGCTAAGGTCAATATTGAAAAAGAAAATTTTCTTTATGTAGGTACTAACTGGAATGTTAAACGGAAGACGATTGAGGCGCATTTCATGTATTATAGTGAAAGCAACGCATTCCCTGCAGATCATACCATCTCTGGAAGCAAAGAGATCCGTTTTATTTGGGGACTGGCACTTGCGGCAGAAATTTCCCATTTTCTGCAAAGGAACGAATCTAGAAAAAACCGTGTTAGTATGAAGTTCAATCTTGCCTTTGGCTTTAATCCACTCTCCAGGCCATAGTTTTTATAGTATGGCCGCAGAAACTCTGACTGCTCAAAGACGTCAGCTCGAGTAGCCTAAATTAAAGCTGAAATCAAAAATTGGCCTTTTTTGAATCAGTAAGGCCTAACCACGGAAGCAAAATTAGCGCTGTTGACTTTGAGCATGAAATTGTCCTTGTAAGTTTTGAATCTCTGGGAACTTTCTGGAGGAAATCTGTAAGCAAGCGATTGCTCTTATTGAGTCAAGATTGAATGGATCAGAAAAGTTGAAAAACCTACGGCTTCTCTAGTTTATATACGAACTCCAAAAGATCGTTGAAGAGCGAAGGAAAATTTTTTCGCGTTTCCAGCAACATGATAAGTGAAGCTTTGCTCTTCAAAGCGGTGAATTGACCTGTTGTGTTGACTCGAATTCTGAATATAAGCTTTCATAAGTCTTAGGGCGACGAACTAAAGCTTGCGCATAGTCAAAATGTAGGACTAAATGGAATTAGCTTCTATAATTTAACATCCTCCAGCTGTGTTCAAGTCATCTGCGCCAGCGTCGTGCCGCCGTTGTTCCGGTGCCATGGGGCGCCGTGCAGGAACGTCGATTAATCGATGCGCGGTGCTTTCACGCAAATTCCGGCACGGCGTTGGCACACAGCTAACTCTGGACGTACATAATCTGAAGTTCGTTTTAACACGTTGACGACAGCGTGTATTTTTAGTTGTCTGCCTTGTGGGACAGTGCCTTCTACAGCAAAATTGAGTATTTTTAGCTGGAATCAAGCAAGCAGTCGTCTGCAGTATCCCTCCAGTGATTTTGAGAAGCAGCTAAGAAACGCGGAAGTAATTCCTAGAAATAAAGCATAACAGAACTTCTAAATCCCAGTCATTGCATGACCCACCATGTGGGTCACATTGTCGTCAATGTGTTAAACAAGTTTTATAATCTTTTCGGCAGCTTCAGCTGGTGCGACATCCAGACCCCCCCCCCCACCAAAGTACGAGTTTCTATAGCCTTTTGAGAGTTTTCAGTCTGGCATTTCATTGAGAAACCTAACCACCGCCACTAACCAGAATAATTCGTATTTGATATGTTCTGGAACCCCCTCCGAGTCCAAATTGGAACTTGATGCCCACCTGAGAATGTCTTCATCCTTCTTCACCTCGAAAAAGAAAACAAACATTGGATTAGCGGGTGATTTGCTCGCAACTGATGCACGTTCTGAGCCGAACCAATGTACAGTGCAATACCCTGGAGCCAGTAAAGGAATCTGGAAAGTTTATACTAAAATCAAAGTCGAGAAGTTTTGTAGAGGGTGCCTCTTCCTGTAGATTAAAAGTATTCAAATTATTGAGCTTGACATCGACAATTTCGAAAACTCCTGGTGCATTGGTGGCCGAAGAGATATCGATTAGTTTAGGTAGTTCCTCCTTGATCATCTAAAGGACCTTTTCCAGCATCAGAACCTCAGCTCAAATGTAAAACCTCAAAGGACGATGTCTCATTGCTGCTAGGTGTACTCCATGTGCTGTTGGACGTCGTCGGTTTATCGATGCTCAGAAAATCTCCAAGGGTTAATTGACTGCTGTAAAAATACCAAAGTAAAAAGTAGATACATGTGTCTATAGCGCCGAAATTGAGCGGTCAAATTTGCGCATGAACAAATAGCCGCGCCTGTAGTGCCGGCCATTTGCGCGCGCAGAATACCGGCACTACTAGCACGAATATCTGTTCACGCGCAAGTATGGTCGCCCAACCTCGGCACCGCAATCACGCTAAGATCTACTAGACATTGAGAAAATATGAAATACACACCGGGAAGATCCAGCTTCGGGATCTGTCGAATCTTCATAATGATTTTCATTCCAATCATAAGAAAATGCATCAAGGATGCACCGCTTTCTCTTTGATCTTCTCTTGGCAGCCGCTTTGTCTGCTCTGCTTCGTTCTTGACATCATAAATTCAACAAATAAACCTATACTTATGGGTAGATTTTCCAACCAGTTCTGTAATTTCTGGACTCTAATTTTTGTATAGGTGGTGAGATGAAGTTTAAAAATATTCGTGTGGGTTCCGCTTCTTTCCGATCTATTCCTCGTTTTTGTCTCAATTCATTTGCGTAGTATCGCAGCTGGAACCTATACTAAGCGATCGTTGCTTCTTTTTTTAGAAAGAAGAATTTACTGTTTGTTGCTTCCCAGCCGCAGAAAGCGTTGTGATAGCATCGTTTTCAAAAACCCGGAATTGTGTGATAGAACTGAAGAGGTCGCGACCTGCAAGAAAGTTGTAAGCAACTTGGAAACCAAGGCAAAAAACACGAATAAATTAAAAACTGTGAAAACAATGATTTTATGTTAAGTTGGTCCGAAAGTTCGTGCCGTACTTCAGACCCATGCTCAAGTTAATCACAATAATGACAGAGAAACGCTCTAAACAATGTTTGATGCAGATTCTTCCTCTTTCTATTGGTAATGTTTCTGTTCAGAGCCTTTTGATGTTTGCCGTATAATCGTCAGCATTTCCAACCCATGATTTTTACCCCTCCTGAGTTTCGCTTTAGTGTTTTGAAATTTTCATTTTCAACTTTCAAAAACTTGATAACCAATTTGCGAAAGAAATTGGCGGCGGCCGCTTAACTTTAGGCGCCCGGTATTGTAGTATTGATAATAGTTGGAAAGAACCACAAAATGCAATACAACGCACTATTTTGGCCTCTTTGAGTAACTTTCCAGTAATTCTTGTATAAATTTTTTCCGAAAGCCATCGCTTGTGCGAGGTTGTGAAATACACAATCGCTTCAAACACTGATAAATCTGCAAAATTTGGCGCTCTCAAGAACGGATTATGACTTAGCACTGATTTAGCAAGTTGAGCATTTGCGGTTCGAAATTTTTGGGTACAGCCTGGAATTCGAAAACAAGAAATGCAATGATTTTATTCTGAGAATTATACAAATCAGGAAGAAAAGAAGTCTATCGGAAAGAGGAGAAAAAGTTGCATCGAATGATACCTTAGTTGCCCCCATTGATTTCTGTGAGGACTGGGATGCTTACATATGGGATCTGATAGCATCGGCAAGATATTTTCGAAATTTTGATAAGTCATTTAGAGATGCCAAAAGAATGTATTGTGTTTTCTTTATTCTATCCGACAGTTATCAAGCCCAGAAAAGTTAAAAATGAAATTTAAAAATTAGCTAAATTAGGAAGGGGTAAAAATCATGGGTTGGAGATGCTGACGATTATTCGAGCAAACATCAGTGGCCGTATTCATCAACGAACCCAGTGGGTTGCGGAACCCACTGGGTTAGTGCTTTTGATGAATATCGATCTTACCCTGGAGTAGAATCGATATTCATCAAGAGCACTAACCCAATGGGTTCCGGAACCCACTGGGTTCGTTGACGAATACGGCCACAGAGTACTCTGAACAAGAACACTGCCATTAGAAAGAGAAAGAAATTCTGCATCGAACGCTGTCTGGAGCGTTTGTCTATTATTATTCTGAGTGACTTGAGCTTGAGTCTCAAAAAGGGCACAAATTTTCGGACTGACCTAATATTATCTGTATCAGTCCGATGACTAAAGAATTTCGAACAGACCAGTTCGAAATGACAAGAATGAAGCCATTCCTATGATTTGACAAGCAGGTAAAGCAGATAAAAGCGCTTTATATAAAATACTTCAAACCTTGATTTATCAGCAGCATACATACAACGAGCAACGAAAGCAGGATAGGCCTTCTGCAGAAAATCTACATTTTTGACTTATCTTGTAGAGTAAATGCTAAAGGAATCTTGCACTATTATACTGTGCTTAGAATAAAAAGCTTAAAAAACTCCAAAAAATGGCGATGATTCGGTGTCAAACCATACCAGATTAGTCGCCTGCAATTTCAAGACACGCTTGCAGGACTACATACCCTATTTTCAGGTGTATACGCCGCACCCTTTTTGCTCTAAAAGCGAGCAGACCCAGACATGCCGCCGCGCATATTCTCGCGAAGCGGTCGCCTTATCGCATACTGCTCCCACTCAGAGGTGCGATAGGTGGAGCCGGGCCCCCCAAAAGTGAAGGTGGTTCCAGCTACCACTGGCCGGCCAAAAGTGAAGGTGGTAGTGCCGGACACTCACCTCCCAAAAACGTCGACCGGGGGGGGGGGGGGGGAGAAGGGGGGGGGACTTCGGATAATTGAAGAACTCTGACCCAACGGTCTCCTTGAGGGCCAACAAGTGTGACCTAACGGCCCTCTTTAGGGCCACAAATACGATGAGTTTAGCGGCATAAAAATAAAATAAAAAGAAATAAATATGTTATTCAAATGGTCTATTTGTAAGTAAATCCCAGTTAGACTTTACATATTTCATTAAGTAGATTTTGTTATGACGCACTGCGAAGAAAGTAGGTCGATCCAGGCAATAACCGCCGAGAACCAGAATTTCCAATAATAAAATAATGAAAAATCGTGAAAAGTCATTCCACTGTTACAAATCTGCTGGCTGAAGACCTCCGCAGTTGCGACTTCATAGGTTTTGAAGGGTAAGTGTTGTTCTACCAGACAGTGAAGAAATCAGTTTGATTTGAGGAGTGGCCGCCGAGAACGAGAATTTTGAAAAACCTTAAAAATCTGCTCAATTTCGGGCTGTTTGATGACAACTGACATTTAAACTCTCACAAATCCGGACTTTGAAGGTGTGTGATGTTGCGACTTCATAGGTTTTGTAGGGTGAGGTTTGCTCTATCAGAACATATCTTAGCTGTACCGATCCATTGAAACGTCGCCGAGATCCAGGCTCCTAAAGAAGCGGGTAAAAAACCGTTTTTCAGCTCATAACTTCTTCAGAATTGCATGAATCATGTTGCGACTTCATAGGTTGGATTCTCCTCATCAAGAGCTTTCAGATGATATATAATATGTGGGGGGTTCACGCCTTCCACGGCATATGCCCGGGGGTGGAGTACTCCTCTTCACTAATTCTCCACCCCGCCCATTTCAATGTATTGGCGGGAGGCCGCCAGTGGAGAATTAGTGAAGAGAGGTACTCCACCCCCGGGCATATGCCGTGGAAGGCGTGAACCCCCCACATATTATATATCATCTGAAAGCTCTTGATGAGGAGAATCCAACCTATGAAGTCGCAACATGATTCATGCAATTCTGAAGAAGTTATGAGCTGAAAAACGGTTTTTTACCCGCTTCTTTAGGAGCCTGGATCTCGGCGACGTTTCAATGGATCGGTACAGCTAAGATATGTTCTAATAAGGCAAACCTCACTTTACAAAACCTATGAAGTCGCAACATCACACACCTTCAAAGTCAGGATTTATAAGAGTTTAAATGTCAGTTGTCATTGAACAACCTAAAATTGAGGAGATTTTTAAGGGTTTTCAGAATTCTCGTTCTCGGCGGCCACTCCTCAAATCAAACTGATTCTTTCGCTGTCTGATAGAACAACACTTACCCTTCAAAACCTATGAAGTCGCAACTGCGGAGGTCTTCAGCCAGCTGATTTGTAACAGTGGAATGATTTTTCACGATTTTTCATTATTTTATCATTCGAAATTCTGGTTCTCGGCGGTTACTGCCTGGATCGACCTACTACATAGATATATGCTCTTAATACTTTCTTTTACATCCCTTTTGCTTATTTTCCTTCTTTTGAGCTTCAGCAAAAAAAATTTTTCAAACCGAAAAGTGAAGGTGGTCACCCCGTACCAGCTCAAAAGTGAAGGTAGGCGGAGAATCGGCTCCGACTATCGCACCTCTGCTCCCACTTAACGCGCCCCATCGTAACAGGCAGTCTTTTGGCGTATGCGCCCTTAGACTGAAAAGGGTGCGGCTTATACACCTGGAAATAGGGTAATTTGGAAAGAGAAAATCATTGCTTCTGACGTTTGAAAAATATTGAGTTATATAATTACCCTATGTTCGCCGTTGTTGATCAAATTGTAAAATGGCCACTTTTTCGTGTAGAAGTGTGATTTCAAAAAAGGTCGTCTGACACTACCTTTCAAAAAATGATATTGACTATGCGGTTTGATTTGCCTATCAATTGTTTTATAAACTTTTAACTGATAGTCGACACATCTATACATATAAAACTCAAACTTTGTAAGTGTGTTCGTTTGTAAGTGTGTTCGTTTATTTGTTCGTTCGTTATAAAAATGCTAGCCAATAAACCAACTGGGCTGGAATTTTGCACACATATGTTTTCGACCCCGGAGATGGTTTAGCGCTACTGTTTGCAGCAATTTGCTGGGCCATTCCATTGATTCATTGATTTGTTTACTCAAACCTGTGAAAGTTCAACATGCTCTAACCAGTCATTTTCCGGTAAATATGTACCGTCTGCGCCCCAGAGAGGTTCCCATGTGAACCAGCGTGCGTATAGTCTGCCCCAATCCTGACCAGGCCAAAATTGGGATAGCGGGAGTCCGCGTCGCGAGAGTTCCGCGCCACATCTGCGGCTAGCTTGTCTGCTTTCTCCTCATTCTCTTCGCTCTCTGCGACAGCGCGCGCATGCACGACATGCGCGACACGCACAGCACGCACACCTAGCGCTCGAGCGCGCAAATTCAGCCAGAGGTTCGGCCTGGTCTCGATTGGGATAGACTGTACGTGGTGCGACGCTGCCTTTCGCTCTTTTTGACACGTTTCTCCTGAGATTTCAACGGAAGTTCCCGAGGTTAACACGTTTGAAAGTGCGAAAGGCAGCGAGATGACGTGGTACCTATGGGAACCTCTCTGGGGCGCAGACGATAAGTAGAGCGATGAAGCTCATTTCTAATCTCAAGGTCGTCAGAATGCGACAGTTCGTCTCAACGCGCTTTCTGCAAGTTTGAAAGTGTAAGTGTAACAATCTAGTTTCATTATATTCAATTCAAACTTTGTTTTTGGATCAATTTTTTGCAATCAAAGGCTTCACTGACCGACTAGATGTAAAAAAGTCGTTCTTCTATTCAGAATGCAAAGCTCAGGCAGATCGGCAGATTGGTTGGCAAGCAATGATGCGGGACTTATCTGAAGCAAAAACTTTTGAAAAACGGTAAAAACGTAAAAGTACTCCAGGTGTACGAAATAAAAATTTGGCTCACATTCCATCTTTTCCTCTTATTCATTGAATATGGGACTTGTGGACAGAAACCATCCGAACGATCCGCAAGTACGCGTCTGAGTTTTCTCTGAAAATTTGCTAAGAGCCTACTATCCCAGCGCAATTTGTTACGATACATACCTTGCTCAATGTGCTTTCTGGATCGTGGATTGTCTTAACGATCGTAACTTGATCGAAGGTTTTCCTGCCTGGATAACGAAGACATTTTCCACTGGGTTTCCACGTCGTTCGGCCAGGTTTACTACAGAAAATGGCAAATTAGAGTAGCAGCAGATATTGTGTTTAAATCATTGTTCTTACTCATAAATGTAGTCCTCGAGATCGTAAAGCGACATCATCTAAAACTCAAAGAAATCTGCAAGTTAATTTCCTTTTTTGCATTTTTATAGTGATATTAAGGAATACAGAATAGATAAAGATAGGAACTGGGCATAGAACTGCACAGTTAAATTGAGCGATGTTCAAAAAAAGAGTAGTAAGTAGCTTCAAAATGGTAGTCGTAATTCATGTGTCTTAATGGAAAACATTTTTATTGAAAACCTTGGAAACGGATCTGTTCTTTACAAAGGTTGTACATAGCTTTCTGTTGATCTCAATCGTTCTACAGTTGTGACAGTGGAATGTGAAAAATTTCGGCGAATTCGCCGAATTCGCCAATGTCGCCGAATTCGCCGATGTCGCCGACTTTGCGTCTTTTCGTCATAACTCCCTTCGTTCGCAATGGATTTCAAATTTGAAGGCAGATTTGGATTCAGCTCGCCGAGGCGAATCTTTTCATATTTTGAACTGCTGTAATCGGCTCGGTCACGGTAAGTGCATGGTAGGAATCCGTTGCATCCTGTGGTGGTGTTTTCTAGAGTGTGTATTTCGGCGCATAATGTAGGCAAAGGTTTAAGAAAAAAGCGTTTGATGGAAGAGTTTCTGCTGAGTGTTTCCAGCAGAAAACCATATCCTTTTTTGTAGTGGTAAAAAGAGAAAGGAGTACGTGAACATAGTAAATATATATGAACCACCTACCGTCAAACAAACATAACTATACAGTAACACTATGATTAGCAGAACAATTATAATCTTTGTAATCAGCATGTCTTGTTGCTTATGTGAGCAAAGTGACACACCGCATGACTATGATATTCGGCTTTCAGCAAAACTTCACTTTTTTCTACAGACGCCTCTTTGTAACGCTGTGGGCCAGCCCCTTTCACATTTGAAAGATTCCGGTAAGGCGAATCGGAAAGAGTTTCCGTAGATAATCCAGCAGTGAAAAGTAGACGGAGACATGCTTTATAAAGCGCGAAAAGAGATGGTGAATTCTGCAAAAATCACGCGTCTTTAAATTCTACTCGCCATAACTCCCTTCGGAATAAGTATATTCTGAATCCGAAAACGGAGCTGTGCTCAGCTCATTAAGGCCAATCGTTTGGTATACAGCATGCCCTTGATATCTCGATTTCAGTATTCTTGAATCTTTCTGCGGACGTTTCTTCTCGAAGGTGTAAAGCAGCGAGCATTGTCCCGAGTAGATTCCAGCAGGGACCTTTTGATAGTACTTTTTCTGTAGATTATGATGCGCTAAACAGTAGCCGCAATTTTCTTTTCAAAGGAAAAAGATGGGCTGGTGAATTGTGGAAAAATCTTGCCGTCCCAAATTCTACTCGCCATAGCCATAGAATATGATGCTCTCTTGCTAAGCAGATGTGATTATCGTAATCAGCAGGTCGTAAAACCACTATGAGCAAGTTTTCCGAGATTTTCGGGTTATTTCATTTTTTCTCGTTTTACGCTCTGGAAGCTCGCCGATGGATTTTGGTCAAAATGTTGATGCTCCTGAATTGTAAGGAAACTTCGCTTATAGAGGTTTTCGAACACGCTCAAATCGTGGTCTTTGAGGATTACAGGATTTTTTTGGAGAGATACGGTGAGGTGGCTGTAACTGCACCACGAAAGTGCGTAACTTTGCCCGCACTTCTCGCGTATCTCTCAGAAACCTTGCTTGCTTGCTTTCCTATGTCAAAGTGACTAGAGACTGAACTATCGAATGGTGCATGAGTCGGGCTCCAGTCTATAAAATTCGCCGAGCTACAAGCCTTCGAAAACACGTCCTCATGAAATTTGCACAAAATGTAAAGATCGCGTACTTTATTGAAATTCCATCGTGAACGGTTGCATAAAACGCGGGCGGGGTGAACATAACATTTGCAATTAGTCATGCAACCGCTCACGATGGAATTTCAATAAAGTACGCGATCTTTACATTTTGTGCAAATTTCATGAGGACGTGTTTTCGAAGGCTTGTAGCTCGGCGAATTTTATAGACTGGAGCCCGACTCATGCACCATTCGATAGTTCAGTCTCTAGTCACTTTGACATAGGAAAGCAAGCAAGCAAGGTTACTGAGAGATACGCGAGAAGTGCGGGCAAAGTTACGCACTTTCGTGGTGCAGTTACAGCCACCTCACCGTATCTCTCCAAAAAGATCCTGTAATCCTCAAAGACCACGATTTGAGCGTGTTCGAAAACCTCTATAAGCGAAGTTTCCTTACAATTCAGGAGCATCAACATTTTGACCAAAATCCATCGGCGAGCTTCCAGAGCGTAAAACGAGAAAAAATGAAATAACCCGAAAATCTCGGAAAACTTGCTCATAGTGGTTTTACGACCTGCTGATTACGATAATCACATCTGCTTAGCAAGAGAGCATCATATTCTATGGCTATGGCGAGTAGAATTTGGGACGGCAAGATTTTTCCACAATTCACCAGCCCATCTTTTTCCTTTGAAAAGAAAATTGCGGCTACTGTTTAGCGCATCATAATCTACAGAAAAAGTACTATCAAAAGGTCCCTGCTGGAATCTACTCGGGACAATGCTCGCTGCTTTACACCTTCGAGAAGAAACGTCCGCAGAAAGATTCAAGAATACTGAAATCGAGATATCAAGGGCATGCTGTATACCAAAAGATTGGCCTTAATGAGCTGAGCACAGCTCCGTTTTCGGATTCAGAATATACTTATTCCGAAGGGAGTTATGGCGAGTAGAATTTAAAGACGCGTGATTTTTGCAGAATTCACCATCTCTTTTCGCGCTTTATAAAGCATGTCTCCGTCTACTTTTCACTGCTGGATTATCTACGGAAACTCTTTCCGATTCGCCTTACCGGAATCTTTCAAATGTGAAAGGGGCTGGCCCACAGCGTTACAAAGAGGCGTCTGTAGAAAAAAGTGAAGTTTTGCTGAAAGCCGAATATCATAGTCATGCGGTGTGTCACTTTGCTCACATAAGCAACAAGACTTGCTGATTACAAAGATTATAATTGTTTTGCTAATCATAGTGTTACTGTATAGTTATGTTTGTTTGACGGTAGGTGGTTCATATATATTTACTATGTTCACGTACTTTTTTCTCTTTTTACCACTACAAAAAAGGATATGGTTTTCTGCTGGAAACACTCAGCAGAAACTCTTCCATCAAACGCTCTTTTTCTTAAACTTTTGCCTACATTATGCGCCGAAATACACGCTCTAGAAAACACCACCACAGGATGCAACGGATTCCTACCATGCACTTACCGTGACCGAGCCGATTACAGCAGTTCAAAATATGAAAAGATTCGCCTCGGCGAGCTGAATCCAAATCTGCCTTCAAATTTGAAATCCATTGCGAACGAAGGGAGTTATGACGAAAAGACGCAAAGTCGGCGACATCGGCGAATTCGGCGACATCGGCGAAAACGGCGACATCGGCGAAATTGGCGAATTCGGCGAATTCGCCGAAATTTTTCACATTCCACTGTCACAACTGTAGTTTTTGTTGTCTCCACCTCATATTTTAGTTTTCCTAAGAAACTGGAAAAAGCCTCGCTATTTTCAATATCTGTTTGAGAATTAATCAAGAAATTGGAAAAATTGCGTGATGTTGTCTGGTTCACCATAATGAGATAATTCAAAAGCAAAGAGGATGTTGTGCTGTTTATGTTAGTAGCCTAATATATACTTGGTTAACACATTGACGATAGTGCCGCGCGCCGCGCAATGGTTCGCGGCGGCCTTAATTTCAATTCTATCTGTCCACTTCTCATTTTGTGTTCATATAATCAACATAGGCTCAGATCAGTGGCGTACCCAGGATTTCGGCTCGGGGGGGGGGGGGGGCGCGACAAAAATTTTTTTCTAATGAAGGTGCGTGGCGTTAGCCACGCACTCCGAAAAAATTTTTGGGGTGCTTCCCAAAATTTTTGCGGGTCCCCAACCCCTAAAATCTGGAAAAAGGGGGCGTGGCGTCAGCCACGCCCCCGAAAAAATTTTTTTTATAAAGCTAAAATGAATTTTTAAAAAATTTTAAAAGTTATTTTGAATATTTACAAGTGCAGACAAGTCATTTGCACAACTTTATAACCCATATAAGTAACTTTCAAAAATTTCGCGACCCGTTCTCGGGGGGGGGGGGGGGGGGGCGCGCGCCCCCCCCCGCCCTCCCCCCCTCGGTACGCCACTGGCTCAGATGTATTTTATGTGATAGCCCTGCTCGTTCTGGCGGAACCTGCCCACTCTTATGCCCCTCACAAGGATCTTTTTTGTGCAAAGCACAGGAGAGACCGTAGACGAACGCAAAGGCCTCAAACAATTTTTATCCAAGCCCCTCTCCTCAGGCAAGCTACGCCTCTCAGTGGCAAGCTCTGCCCATTTTCCAAAAATGACGGAATTCGCATGAATTCTTGAAATTTGAGCAATCTCCGACATTTTTGGTCGAGTGGGCGGCGCTTGCCGCAAGGGAGCGGAGTTCGTACATTTTATATTTCATGCATAGATATATGCGTACATACAGTCGAGTAGATTTCCTGCTTAATATAGTGTCCCTGCAGACGCGACAACGCTGGGGCGTCAATAATTTCCTGACGAGTTCCCGTGCTAGTGTTTTCCAGTGTTTTCTTTGCTTATTCTACGTTTTTTAGGTGATTCGTTGCTGATAAAGAAGAAAGGGTAAGTTAAAGAGTAGATTCTGTTTTCTGAGAAGTTCTATCATCGCATATTCACAGATATCCACGTGGAAGCAGCTCGCGTCAGCTTCTTGTCTATTTTTTGTCACTTCATGTCTCTTTCTTCTTGAGAGGTACTTCTTTGAAAGCTAGCGGGTTTTTACGATTGACTAATTGTCTTTATCACATGAAGTACTTGATTAAAATGCTATTTCTCATGGATGAAATCCGATGTTGCTGCAAGACAAGCCAACTAGCGTTCAAAGAAACTCCTCACAAGAAGGAGGAAGTTTGAAAGAAGAAGTGACAGAAGAAAAGGGAATGACAAAAAAAATAAACAGAAGCTGACAAATGCTTCCACGTGGATATCTGTGAATATGCAATGATAGAACTTCTCAGAAAACAGAAACTACTCTTCAACTCACCCTTTTCCTCTTTATCAGCAACGAACCAACTAAAAAGCATGAAATAAGCAAAGAAAACACTGAAAACACTGGCTCGGGAACTCGCAAGGCATTTATTGACGCCCCAGCGTTGTCGCGTCTGCAGAGACACTATATTAAGCAGAAAATCTACTCGACTGTACATGCAGCCCGGCCTAGGCATGCACGGAAACGCCTCGTCCACAAGGACAAACCCTTCAAACTGCTCATAGTTAACGTGTTAAAGAGAAAAAATCTAGTATACCAATATGGAAAAAAGGTGTTAAGATCAAAAATGGACAATAACGATGAGAGAAATAGAGAATTCTTTTGTAGAAAGATGATACCCAGTAGACATATGAAAACGTCATGAAAAATCCATTCATTTATTTATTGATGCATTTCTCAAGAACAGATCAAAGACACAAAATGAGACGAACATGTGAGAGGTTCAACATCTTAGACCTCGGGCAGAGTTCACGCGATTTCGTCGCGATTCAGTTGCTACAAAACAAGTGTTACGAGATCATTACATGCCGATCTTCCTGTATCTTGGTTGTGATAATTATCCAACACGACTAATCGTGACTAACTATTACGACAAAAATACAAGCAGATCAGCATGCAATAAACTCGTAACACTTGTCTTGTAGCGATTGAATCGCGACGACCAAATCGCGTGAACTCTGCGCGAGGCTATAGAGAACTAAAAGAAAGTAAAGTAAATTGCTCGATTCTTCTATCTTCGTTCACATCGAGGCGCAAATTGAAAGTATCAAGTCAAAGCACAATGCGTAAGGCCCGGATAGACTTCACGCGATTTGATCGTCGCGGCTCAAGCGCCGACATTTCCATTCATTTTCATTTCTCATTCAAAAATTTCGGGCTGGAAAAGTATCACAACCGAAATGCAAGTTAATCGGCATGGAATGATGTTGTAACAGTTGTCTCGTCGCGATTCAGTCGCGTCGATAATTCGCGTGAAGTCTGTTAGGGGCCTAACAGAATAAAAATATACAGTACAGTCACTTTCAGGCGAAGAAAAAGGGATGAGCACCGGGCGAAGAAGCAAAATCATGCGTGCCCTGGGGGGTAGAAATCGTCGTTCGACTTACCCCAGCAACGCTAACATCGAGCTTGGATCACAACGATGACTAAAGAATACGAGATAAATGTAAAAAGACACACACGACCAATGATGTCAAATTCGGAGGGCAAAGTACTGAGCTAAAGCAGAATCGAGGAGGAGGGTCAAGTTATGGGCACGACGAAAGGAAGGACAGAATATTCGTGAGACAGCGATCTCCTACGACGAATGAATGTTGCTTTATAGTAGAATAGAACTTATGGGTAACGCGTAGAGTTTATTGCGCGATATTGTGCAATCAGCAGCCGTCAAAGAACGACCAGCGAGCATCTCCCAGCGACAGCTAGAATTATGTTTGTTCTGAAAGTTGATGCTAGACTGGCATGAGTAAGAACTGCGCAGGAATTAGTTCCTATTTTCTGTCGGAAACGTATGAATTACACAATCTTGAAGAGAACCTGCTCAATTAGGCGCCAATCATACGATTTGGCGTTTTTGCACACGTGCAACAGCGTACTAATTTGTTTTGCGTCTCCACAGTGACGTCAGTGCAGCACAAAAGTTTGCTGTCTGCATTCTGATCGATTAGTTTTTTTCCGCTTCGCATAGAAAAACCAGTATTTGCACAGAATACACTGTACTAGACGAAGCAATGGAATGCGTGCGAAAAATGCTCAAAAGCCTTATTATTTCAATATATTGCTATTGTTTATCTCCGCTTAATTTATTGTATTTATTCATGCATTCAGTGATGCACCAAACGAACATACTAGTTCAACAAATTTGTCTTGATTTGCAACGAAGATGAGACAAACAATGAGTACTGGTTTTTAGAGAAATCAAACCGTATTGTAAAAATAAGTTCATAGCACTCGCTATGAAAAATATTGTCTCGCTTATTATTATAACTGTTTATAATTGGCTATTTTTATCCTTTTCATAAATCCTGAAACATTTTCACATCGTCACAACCTCCCCAGTCAATGTTCTGCACTCCTCAGCCTTTATCTAATTTTCTACACATTCTGCAACGAGCATTGCCTGGCTTTGTGCCACTTGCCCACAGTTTAAGCAGTGCCTGCTGGCGTCTGCACCGTTTCCAGCCCAACTCAGATACATCATAAAATTACTTCTGTCAACTCGCTCATATCCTACCCTCTTCTCCTCCTTGCTCACCTCCTTTTTTGCACTTATTGTTTGTTGCGCATTATCAGACAGACTGAAGTACCAAACCCATTACATAGAGCCTTATAGGTATTAGAAATTTTTTTCCAGGGGTACGCGAATTATCCACTTAATTGTCAACAATCGGTGAATGCTCATTTCTTTGTTATTTTACTGAAAAAATTGTCGTAAAGACTTTGCTCGGGTCAAAGCCTAGCATCCGACAGAAAGAGTGTTGCTCTGCGTGTCTGACCATCAACGATTGCACAACGTTGCTTAACACGTTGACGACGAGCCATTTTTTTGAGGTCTGTCCCTGTGGACGAGACGTTTCCATGCATCCCTACGCATGGCCCAAGTATGTATGAATGCATCCATGCACGAAGTACAAAATGTGCAAGCCCCGCCCCCTCTGGCAAGCTCCGCCCACTCGACCAAAAATGTCGGAAATTGCCCAAATTTCAAGTATTTATGCGATTTCCGCCACTTTTGAAAAGTGGGCGGAGCTTGACACTTAGGGGGCGGAGTTTGCCTGACGGTGGGCGGGGCCTAGCTAAAAGTTGCTTGAGGTCTTTGCGTTCATCTACAGCCTCATCCATGCTTTTTATGGACAAAACGTGTCCTTGTGAGAGGCATAGGAGTGGGCGGGGTTTGCCAAAAGGGGGCGGGGCTAATACATGAAGTACATCTGAGCCTATGATTATATGAACAAAAACTGAGAGGATTGGACAGATAGTATTGAATTTAAGGCCGCCGCGCACCATTGCGCGGCGTCGTCCACAGTATACTTGGGTAATTCGATAATTTTTCATCGAATGAATGAATATCGAATAAATTCGAAAAGGAAAAATTTCGAATAAACGAATATCGAATAAATTCGAAAATAAAAAATCTCGAATAAACGAATATCGAATAAATTCGGAAAATCAAAAATGTCGAATGAATGAATTTCGAATAAATTCGGAAAATCAAAAATATCGAATGAATGAATTTCGAACATATTCGAACATTGGAAGTCGAATTTCGAATAAATATTCGAATGATTTATCGAATAACTAAAGCAATCACATCTCAAACTTGCCGACATATCTGGCTAAAGCCGATCCAATCATAATCAGCCCCCTAGTATCCCCTATACCAACTCCTAGCTCAAAATTTTCCAAAAATTGCTGAAATCAATAAAATAGATTTCGGTTTTAATCAGCACCCTCACTTACCCCCTTGTACCAATTCCCAACCTCGTAGCTCAAGATTTTGCAAAAATCGATGGAATCGATAAAGTAAATTTTTATCCATAATCAGCACCCTCACTTACCCCTTTGTACCAACTCCCAACCTCGTAGCTCAAGATTTTGCAAAAATCGATAGAATCGATAAAGTAAATTTTTATCCATAATCAGCATCCTCACTTACCCCCTTGGTGTAAACACCTAACGTGCTGTTCGTCATAGCGCTAGGTGTGCGATTTTTGAAGCAATAAGGTGGCCACATATGTACTTAAATTCCACAAATGCTACGATACATTACCTGTTCATTGCCTGTTCATACATTGCCTGTTCATCGGAGACTTTCGTCTTGTGTGGTATAAGCTAGTCATGGACGAAGGCATGTGGTTTCCTCCGCGAAGCGAGCACGAATGCCCCTATAACCCCGGGCATACTGCAGGCATTTCAGTGGCGACGTGGTATGGCAATACTCAAATTGTCCAAAACCTATTCTGAAAGTACAGAATGCAGGGCATTTATCTTTTCAGTATGTTGTACACGCTAAACATTTGTGGTAAGCTGCCATTACATCTGAAGACATCTCGTAACTGGCAAATCGCGTACGGCGATCTAAACCGTCTAATCTTGCACTACAACTGCGATGTCCTTTACTTAATATACACCAATTCGCAAAAAACTCCAAGGTAACGAATAGGCAGTTTTGCAATAATTTATGCGAGCAAGAGTGCTCACTAGTGTGGGCTTTGCGTACCGCAAGCATGAGCAATGCAAAAAAAGAAGAACTGCCATTTCAATTCAGTATGAACTCAGAAAATGAGCTTGAATTTGATATCTTCTTTGCTGATTTGGTGCCAATAGCAGTGCGAACAATCTCATTGATCGAAAAAACATCAATTAAAATCCACATGTGATTTTTTTACTGTCGCAAACAGTCGGAAGAATGCGACTCTCCATACAGTTCAAAAGTATACCGGTTGCAAAAGATGCATTACCGAGTTTTGCGAAAAAAAAACGCGGACGAAGTGAGCTTGTTACTCAGCAGTTGGCTCTGCAACAAAGTCGAATAATCTGAATACGGAGTACATTCGAATACGAATTCGAATAAACATTCGAATAAAACATTCGAATAAAATATATTCGAAACCCCGTTTTTTGATTATTCGAGTTTTCGAATAATATTCGAAACCCTGTTTTTTGATTATTCGAGTTTCGAATTTTATTCGAAACCCCGTTTTCTCAATTATTCGAGTTTCGAATTTTATTCGAAACCCCGTTTTCTCAATTATTCGAGTTTCGAATATTATTCGAAAATGGAAGAACTCCGAATATCGAATTTCGAATACGAATATATTCGAATGTTTTATTCGAATGATCGAATTTCTATTCGATTCGGACCCAAGTATAGTCCACAGGGACAGACTGCCTGCCGCGCACCATTGCGCGGCATTGTCGTCAACGTGTTAAAACTGACATTTCTTCGATTAAGGCTGAATAGAAGTATTTCTATTCTTCTCCTATTTCAAATATCATTCCATTTCATTTGCTCAGTCTTTGGAGAATCTATCCAATTATTCGTGTCCTTTTTCTATCACACATCATTTTCACTTTATTTACTCAATCTTTGCAAAATTTGCCTATGTTTCTGCCTGGCATTCTTCAAGATTCTTGAGTCTGACGTCAGTTTTTCGGCCTGATAGTTGAGCACTCACAGGCGAATCCAAAAAAGACTGATCACTTACTTCATTATATTGGCTTGAGCGTCTACCTATCTGCATTATGCATCTTTCTTCTGCTAACACTTCTCACGAAAGAGTGACCAATAGCGCAGTAGCTACGCGCGCTGCTCACCTCGTCCATTGCGGCTTGTGGCCGTATTCATCAACGAACCCCGAAGGTTAAACTAACCCTGGAGGGTTAGTTTAACCCTGGAAAGCGTTTAACCCGTATTCATGAAACACAGGGTAAGCTTAACCCTGAGGGTTAAATCTAACCTTGAGGGTTAATCTTACCCCGAAAGCGACTAATCCGTATTCATCAACGAACCGTGAGGGTTAAACTAACCCTGGAGGGTTAAACTTATGTGATTCCTCAGGGTTAATTTAACCTTAGCTCAGATCAAGGTTAACTCTACCCTAACACTTCATACAAACATTTACTAGCATCCAATTGTTTATGGAAAACGATCAACGAGTATTGTAGTAGTTAGCATTACTTGTTGCTATAGTATTTAGTTTCGACTTCGTTTTATGTTCATATTCGAAGTACATGAAACACTGACTTCGCGAGGAAAAGAATTCTAGCTTTAGTGACAAAGAATGCGACGAGGAAAAATGGTTGCGCATTTTATTCTGACAAGTGCCAAAACTGGAGAACCCCTTTACGATAACACGCATTGACTCCTAAAAGAGTAGCACAAGCCCGGTATAAAACGAACTGCGCAAAAGTAGAACTTACACTGCACTTGCACACATGAAAATAAACTCACGCTGCAAGATTGGATGCTGCACAAGTATGCTAGAGATGTATTATAAAAACTAGTGGTAGAAGCTTATTTGTTGACTATACTACTATAACAGTGAAAGAATAGAAGTATAAAGTGAATTTAGCCCGTACTTAGCATTCTGTGATGTGAGTTTGCACAGCGCACGCGTAACTGACGCCTTAACCCTCCAGGGTTAGTTTAACCCTCAGGGTTGATGAATACGGCCACAGGTTCGTTGATCGATACGGATAGATCGCGTTCCGTGGTAAACCCTAGCCTATGGTTGATGAATACGGCCAATGAACCCTGAGGGTTAAACTAATCCTGGAGGGTAAGCTTAACCCTCAGGGTTCGTTGATGAATACGGCCACTGGTGTTGCGAGCGTGCAACTTTTGCCCCGACCAACGCATCGTCATGCCCAAGTTGTGACTGCTTTGGGGCGGTGACGACGCGCCTTCTTTTCGTTGTGAGGACTTTGAGGGGATTACCACGCCCCAATATTTCAAATCATCGCAAGCTTACAGTTCTAATTGTACGAAGTAGGATTCAATGCCCATCCTGCAGAAAATCTCCTTCCATTTTGGAAGGAAGGGAAAGATTTTTTGAATTATGAACATGCTGTTGATTTAAAAAAATTAAAATAACCTACAGTGCTAAGAGATAAGATTAAATGCCTATCCCGCAAAAGCTCGAACCTTACGGGTCATTTTGAAATTTTGAAAAGAAGGCCTAGCACCGGTCACCTCCAAACAGAAATTCTCACAAAGCTGTCCAAATTTTCAAAATTTCGGTTAAAAGCTAATTTTCAAAAACTGAAGAACAGTCACTTGCAATAACAAACATGTAGGCTATTTTCTGAAATTAACTTAGTCGAGGAGGGAGGGGGGAGGGTTTAACTTGCATAACATTTTTGGAATCGTTTTTCAGTTAGCGCAAGTATCCTATTTATAAAATCAGTTTTTTACCAGCAAGTCCGTTCCTCAAATCTTCTTTCCTTCTTGACTCTTTCTTGGAAAGGTGAGCAAACTTTTTGTGTGATCGAATACTATTCGCAGATTGCTGAAGGTACTGACCATTGTTGAGTAAACATTTCTTGTAGAAATTGACTATTAACACATTCACGACAATA
The DNA here is from genome assembly GCA_958299035.1 of Cylicocyclus nassatus. Classification (NCBI taxonomy): domain Eukaryota; kingdom Metazoa; phylum Nematoda; class Chromadorea; order Rhabditida; family Strongylidae; genus Cylicocyclus; species Cylicocyclus nassatus. The sequence continues at coordinate 5,793,712 of CATQJL010000223.1, read as the reverse complement.
CGAACCACCGGTGGGTCGTACGTGTTCTGCCGTTTCGGACAATACGACCCACCGGTGGGTCGTAAGATTCCAGAAGCTCTAACTCTGCCAGTATACGATGGAATTCTACGGGGTTCTGACACATGATTGGGGGCACCTTAGCGAGGCTCCAGCCAGAGTGGTCCGTGTTCGGGATACTGTACTGTAATGTTGGTAGCAGTGGCGTACCCAGGATTTCGGCTCGGGGGGGGGGGCACGACAAAAAATGAAGGTGCGTGGCGTTAGCCACGCACCTTCATTTTTGAAGGTGAAGAGTCTTTTGAAGGTCTAATGAAGGTGCGTGGCGTTAGCCACGCACTCCAAAAAAATTTTTTGGGTGCTTCTCAAAATTTTTGCGGGTCCCCAACCCCTAAAATCTGGAAAAAGGGGGCGTGGTTGACGCCACGCCCCCGAAAAATTTTTTTTTATGAAGCTAAAATGAATTTTTAAAAAATTTTAAGAATTATTTTAATTATTTACAAGTGCAGACAAGTCATTTGCACAATTTTATAACCCATATAAGTAATTTTCAAAAATTTTGCGACCCGTTCTCGGGGAGGGGGCGCTCCCCCCCCCCCCCCTCGGTACGCCACTGGTTGGTAGGTATACCTTAGAAAGAGGTAAGGCACAGACTTTAGCTCAAATTTTTCGCAGAGTGATGCTGTTTTTGAAAATTCAAGTTTACATGCACGAGAAATGCAGGGAAGGCACGACACTGATGTCAGCCCATCTTAAATTATCGATTTTATTGATTTTATTGATTTTTCGCATTGTTCATCCCAGGAAGCTCAAACCTTACATATATAGGTTTTTTAGCATGCTGATTACGAAAACTATAGTCTCAAGTCCTAATACCGCCGTCTTACATGAGTTTCTTAATTCTTAAGAAAATTCTACCGTACTGTTACAGTAGTCTCATTGTGGGAAAGTAGAAGTGGACAGTATAATCGTGATCAGCACGTGAAATAACCCCAAAACACAATTTTGCATGAAAATCCATGATGTTGGGTTTGTACAGAATGATTACCGTAACCTTACCGACACTGCCTAAAATTGAAATAAATCATATATATTTTGGTAATCAGCGCCTTTAATAACCCTTGTAGGGAAATGCTCGGAAACATGTTTTAAATTTCTTCCAAAAAGACTACCATTTCGGACAATACGACCCACGGATGGGTCGTAAGTTTGACAAGCGAAAAAGGCTCTGGTCCGAAACGGCAGTAATCGAAAAAGCGGCCTCGTCGTGAATGTGTTAACAAGAAACTACATGCGTTTTTCGTAACAGTTTCAAAATCTCTTCTTTAAAGGCAGCGTCCAGGCAAATTGGATCTATGTGTTTTACGTGGAAAGTAGGTAATGTGGCCCTAATTAAAGCACGGCCCAAGCGGTAGCGCAAATGACTCACTAACGTCTGAAATATACGCCTCCCTATTGAATCCCAGGATCGTATTATCGGACGACTTGCATCGTTTGGCAGGCTTTCGCGCGCGGACCACGCGAAACTGATGTGTCTCGCCATGATCCATGCAAAGTACGATTCTGGGGTTTTTGGAGGCGAATATTTCAGCCGTGAGAACACCATCTGAGCTGCCGGTTGAGCAGCGTCTCAGTTAGGGTCCCAAAATTACTGTCCACATGAGATCCCCATATTTCCAGATTTGCCTGAACGCCTCCTTTAATTTTTGCTAGTTACTCTTTTCCCGTATTCCTCACTTCTTCCAATCTCAGCTCTAACAACATCTTTAGGGCTTTCAATCTAAAATGTCGCACAGTGATCCTGAGAGCTACGAGCCCCGGTAAGGATTTTACCATAGTTCGATTGAAGTTAAATGTCGGATTTTAAGCAACTACCAGAAGCATTGCGTGCGCAATCGGAAGCATGGAAAGCGAACACTTGTTGAAGGCACTTTCATTACCAAAACCTTTTACGATCCATCGAACTCTCTCAGCAAGGTGGGGAAGCTGTTTGTATGAAGTACTCTCTAAAAATCATTTTATCAACACGTGCTCACTTAGTGCTTAATCACCTATTTTCCCCAATCCCTCGCGCTCACCCGGACTAATAGTAACTATTGAAATCACGTTCAAGTGCGATAGCGCACCAAAAAGCTATATAGAAAGCTGGTTTGAATCGCTAAAGAAATCATTCTAATCCATAAAAATCTTAACTTCTTCTCCTCCCCCCCCCCCTCCCCCCCTTCCCCCCCGCTTTAGCCTCTTCCTCTCCCTCATCTCGCCTCAACCCACCGTCGCTCCACAGTTCCTAATTTTCGACGCTATTTTCTCTCGCTCCACGCAAAGCTTCCGCACTTAATGCTGGGAATTATCTAATGTTGATTATATAATACCAAGCCATTCATCCTTCATCTTCCTTATTTCCCTCTCATCCCCTTCAAACCAATTTTTAAAACTATGGTGCGTGCCCCGTTGGTAGTACCCATTCAAACAATCAAAGGCTTTCAGCGGGCAGCCACAAAGCCACCGCCAAGTTCCACCAAAAGCGCCGCGGCTTTATCGCCTCACTGTCGCTTCCCGCTGAGAACCATGTCAGAACTGGCAGCGAGCGGGCTGCTGTAAAGCCTTCAGCGCGAAGCGAAAGCGGCGGTTATAGCAGCCCGCTCGCTGCCAGTTCTGACATGGTTCTCAGCGGGAAGCAACAGTGAGGCGATAAGACCACGGCGCTTTTGGTAGGTTTTGGCAGTAGCTTTGTGGCTGCCCGCTGAGAGCCCTTGATTGTCTGGGCATGGGAGCACTTCTGGGGATGCTTGTTATGTTCTCAGACAATCAAAGGCTATGGTGCGGCGATAAATAGCAGTTTCAGTGAGCGAGCGGCAATAATGCGAAAGTGGCAGTGAGCTGGCGACGATACTGCAAAAATGGCGGTGAGCGGGCAGCGACGGGCTACCAGCGGGCAGCTATAATCTTCCATGAGTCAGAAAAAAGCTGCAGAGCGCATTCATTGGGTTGTTTCATACTGTCGCACTGACTGCAGCAGTCTGCAGCTGACTGCATTGACCGCAACGCCCGCACAGATCGCTGCATGCTTTCATAAAAGAGAAAACAATTGCGATTATGTCAAAACACCGTGATTTACGCCTAGGAAGTTCAAGGTTCTAACTTGCTCTTCTCAATCAAATTTTGGCAATTGTTTTTTTGGTATGCTTATATTTGTTCTGATTCCTCCTGTTATTGCATACACAGTCGAGTAGATTTTCTGCTTAATATAGTGTGCTTGCACAGAAGGTGAAATGCGGTAAAATTTGCGCGTGAATAAATAGCCGCGCCGGCACTGCCGGGATTTTGCGCGCACAATTGGCCGGCGTCACAGTCAAAGCTCTTTGTTTACGCGCAAATTTTACCGCATTTCACCTTCTGTGCAAGCACACTATATTGAGCGGAAAATCTACTCGACTGCACTTGATTATTCTCGCTCGTATTGTCTTTTGGGTCTAGGCATATATTGTTGCCTTGTTTGGGCTACAAGTATTTATCCTCTCCACCTTCACGAAAGGATGTAGCGACCTGTGCGGTTCTTGCGGTCAGTGCGATCATGCAGCCAGCTGCAGTCAGCTGCGGTCTGCTGCAGTCTGCTGCGGTCAGTGCGGCAGTCTGAAACAACCCATTGCTACAAAAGCAGCCAGAAGGCGGCGACGAGGCAGCCACTCCGTTGGGCTGGCAGCAATTGGGAAACGTGGGGATGAGAAGGCAGGATTTCTGTGAGCGGGCCGCATAAATGCTAAGAGAAGGCAGTCCCAACTCGTAACGCTGTATTGTGGCGGCTGCCAAGTGGAAGTCATATCGTTGCTTTTCGAGAGCCTGTTGATCGCATTAGAAAAGTTAGATGTGCAGGCAAGCGAGACTGGCACTTTAAACTTGTTTCACTTTTAGTTTCATTGTTGCCTTATCTTCGTTATCAATACATATATTACAATGTTGCTCGCGCATTACTTTCTTTACTTGTCTTCCTAAGCTGCAATTGCTCTCTTTTGTTTTGTACTATCTCATTATTACAAAGCATTTCTGTCAATGTTTCCCTTCCTTATCCAGCCTTAAACTTTGTCTCGTATCTTCATTGCATATACAATCGCTACAACTATCACGCATCTCTCTTATGCTAAAAAGACAGTATGTAAGGAATACATTTTACACCGCGAATGTATGGCGCAACGAACTCGGACTCGTACTTTGACATAAAAAATTGTTATCTATCAAAAGCTCAATGACCACAGAAGTGTATTCAAACTGCTGGATTCAGCATCTGAATCTCAACGGTAACTTTGCACAGCTTTTATAGATACGAGAACGGCAAAAGTAATAAACTTGATTATTTCCTTGACTTTATGGTTCTAACAAGGGAAGTTCACTTCTTCGAAATGGCGATTCGGAAGGAGATCTATACCAGTGAGTAGAGCTCAAAAAGCTGATCTCAGATATACCTTCTATATCTGCGATGCGTCGTTCTGAAAAAAGTTATGAGCTTTTCTAAAACCAAATTTTCGTGCATTTTGAGTCGCAAAGTCATGATAATCGCTATACAAAAGTGTGCAAGCTTAAGCAAACCACCTGGTAAGTATTGTAGGTCTAATTCGACTTTATCCGAACGTTTTCGAGTGTTTTCCGACCATGTTGTTTATTCACAGGCCGTCATTTGCTTCCTTTATCACACTTCCGTTATATAAACAAAAAAGCCCATAACCTCCATCTAGAAGAACGCGTCGCCATACCTTCGATACATAGAGCCATGTACTCTGGTAACCTTCACTTTGAGCGTCATGATAGAACACAACCTTCACTTGGGGAGAAGTACAGAAGTCATCCGGGGCGAAGCCCCGGAAATTATGACATAACTAATGACATAACCATATAGGGATGAATTTAAATGAGGCAAATATAGCAGTGACATTCAAAAGAAGCTCAAAAAAAACCGAAGGATTGCGTTTTTATGGCCTTTTTTGTTGAGAAGAAGGTTTTTATTCAAAAATTTTATCAAAAACTAGGGCAAAATTTCTCAGTTAACCTTTCTCTGAACTGCGGTTGAATGTTGGAAGTTCATTAAAGCCGCTAAATTTCAATAAAAACGAAAACCTGCGCTCAAATCTTGCGCAAAGAGTCGCCATATGAATGCTGGTCTATCTCGTTATGGAGTGATTTTCAAGACCCGCGACGTTGTCAGTGCTCCTGGCCGTCTCATGAGGATCACAACGATATATAATCTTGCAGGGTTTCGTTGAGACCCTGCGAAGATCCACGACCAGAGCCAAATGTCCCGTCGGCTCTGGTCTGTCTCCGCTGCTCGTCTGCGTCTCCGCGCGCTGCGCGCTACCTCGCTACCCCAAATGCGGGGCGCGGGGCATTTGGCTCTGGTACCCTTTTCTTCGTTGTTCGGAGCCCAATTTCGATAATCTATATATCATATTAAAGCTCTTGATCTCTATTTTCACGCTGACAACGTCGCGGAACTTCTTTTTAGGATTTAAATGAGATATCCTCGAAAAACGGCGTTTTCGAAAACCTCTTGTTTTTTCTTCAGTTCAACTTTTTTCACTCGGTTTTTTTGTGCATTCGATATGTCTTGTTTCTATCTATGATGTAGACAACGTCGCCGAGCTTACTTCTTTGCTTATGCCGGTTTTTTGTGAAAAATACAAAAAAGTGCGTTTTTCTTTGCCTTGTTCTCTTTCTGTGCTTTTGCAACGAATTTTTTCCTGCTTGGACGATACTTGCTCAGAATGATGAGCGGAAGAATCCAGACAACGTCGCAGCGTACGAAACGACTATGCGGGGGTGAAAATTTAAAGGACGCATCAAAAATCAGATTGGCGTCGATGTGCAACACAACTTTACAGATATGTTTAACATGTTCAATTCAGTTGTTGACAAGTTCTTCTTCTTTCGGTCTCCCAACTAACGCCACAGCTAAACAGCGCTTTTTTTTTGACTGGAAAAGAACTTTGTTGTTGTTGCCACCCAATTTTACCGGCAATCCTGGAAATGAAACTCTGCGTAGGAAACCACCAAGTTAAGGTTTCAGATTTGGTGATGTGCTAACCTCTGCTTTATACGAATTTTCTAAGTTTTCTAATTCAATTTGTATCTCTAAATTTTCGTCTATTTTTCTGAAACAACCTTCACTTTTTATAGGGGGCAAGAACTCAAACAACTATCACTTTCTAGCCCTTGTCTCTTGACTATCGAAGGTATGCGCGTCGCAGATATTGAAGACATATTTGAGAACATCGTGCTACGTTCTATCTACTGGTAGTTTCCAAAAAAGGTTTCCGACGCGACGCGCCTTTCTAAATGGAGATTATGGGGGTTTTTTGTATACATAATGGAAGTCTGATCTAGGAAATAAGTGACGAACTGTGGATGAACAACCTGGTCGAAAACACTCGAAAGCGTTCGGATAAACTTAAACTAGATTCTGCTTACTAGGTGGTTTGCTTAAGCTTGCACACTTTTGTATAGCGATTATCATGATTTTGCGACTCAAAATGCACGAAAATTTGGTTTTAAAAAACCTCATAACTATTTTCAGAACGACGCATAGAACATCGCAGATATAGGAGATATATCTGAGATCAGCTTTTTGAGCTCTATCCACTGGTTTAGATCTCCTTCCGAATCGCCACTTCGAATAAGTGAACTTCCCTTGTAAGTGCTTTAACACACTCCATACTTTGAAGAAAGGACTCGAAAAACTACCAACTACCAGCGTGATAAATCAGGTACCAGTTGATAAATATAATGAACAGTGATCTTTTGACTGACAGAAGTAGGTCTCATGAGGAGTTTGATTGTTCTGAATTAAGATTTGTACAAATATATAAGTTTATCAATGTTTTGTCACATCGTCATACACTGTGAAGACAAACAGCTAACTAGCTAATCATATTTGAAGTCAATCTGTTGCCTTTCATTGCGTTTCCATATGTAATGGATTGAAATGAGATATATATAGTCAGTACTATAATCGTCGAATACCACTTGACAATGTCACCAAGATATCAACTGCCACGCGGGTCTTTAGAGCGGCGGAGTTGTGCACGAGGAGAATACCTTAAACTTGGGTAATTAAACCTTTATTAACAAATAAAAATTTCAAATAAACGATATTGCAAGCGAAATATAATACCAGTTTAACATGAGATTCTTATTTTGGCAAAACGTTAGTAGCAAAATACGGTTGATATGTTTTGGCCTAAATGAACTGAAAGTCAATGTGACTATGGCAATGATACTGAGTAAGAAACCTAGAAAGCAGGACTAACTGCATGAAGCAAACGACGAACTGTGATGCGCGATTCATCGTAAGGAGGAGATTACCAGCTTCGAATTTCTCGCTTTTTTTTCATGCAGTTGCAGTCTAAAGCGTGCAGAAAAAAGGCTAGCTGCTGCGCTTGAACACTTACATTGCAAGTCAGATATATAGAATTATAGAATATACGAATTATAAATTATCGGCCGAGTTTCTCGACACCATATGCCTTCTCAAAGTCCTTTGTAAGCGATTTTCTCACACCGTGTATAGCGGTTTTCTCACATCGTACGTCAGCCTAGATTGAGTCATGAGCCATGTGCCATCGGTATCAATTCGCTTTGGTGTTCACACAGAGGCCGTTTGCACCTGGCGCTTTGCCAGTCGTCATCAGCAGATTTCGGAGCCCATCAGATGGTTTTTTGGCTCTTTTATTTTCGCTTTTCTTGTCAGGATTTCCGCTGGAAAAGTAATGGGCCGGCCCTAATCCTACAGATGTATGCCGTTTTTGGAATAACACCAAGAAAAGTGAATTTTTTTTACCTAATATCTTGCTGCCACTGATTCTGACTGTTTCTCGTTCCCTTTTTCTTTGCCAGGCGTCACCAGCTGATGTCGCTTGGATGAAGGTAAAGTGTATCCTTACTTGATAATCAGCAAAAAGGGTTGAAGTGGTTTTAGCTTTCATAGAAAGTCCGAAAACAGACCAATTGTGAAAATTCACTCTCTTAGGTGTTATTGCAGAAACGGCATATACATCTGTCTAATCAGGGCCGTCCCATCACTTTTCCAGCGGAAATCCTGAAAAGAAAAACGAAAATAATAATTAACTAGCCAAAAAACGGTCTGATGGGCTGCGAAATCCGCTGACGACGATCTGAAGGCAAAGCGCCAGGTGTGATCCGTCGTGCATGGGCGATGCAAAACGTGTGCTCCAAACCAATGCGCGGAAAACACCAAAGCGAATTGATACCATGGTACACGACTTATGACTTAATCTAGGATGATGTATGATATGAGGGGAAAGCGCTAACACGATGTGAGGAAATCGCTTACAAAGGACTTTTGAAAACGCAGTGAGCAACAGATTGACTTCATATGACTATAGTGACTGTTTGTCCTCGCAGTGGTGACAATGTAACAAAACCTTAATAAACTTATATACTTGTGCGAACCTTAATTTGGCACAATCAAATCCCTCATTAATCAACTTCTGTCAGCCTTATCGCCTCACTGCCGCTTCCCGCTGAGAACCTTAGAAGCGAGCAGGCTACAAATATGGCACTGAGCGAGACGCTAAAACTGGCAGCGGGCGGACTGCTATCAAGTTTTCAGCAGGAGGCGAAAGTGGCAGGATAAGGGCACGGCGCTTTTGGTGGGTTTTGGCGGTGGCTTTGTGGCTGCCGGCTGAGAACCTTTGATTGTCGGAGTTGTAATGCACTCGATTTCTTTTACATTTAGAACGGTATATGGAAAAGAAATACGTGCTTCAGCGATTCGTCGGACACTCATGAAACTCCACTATATGAAGCCATCAAAAACGGTTTGTCTTCTTATGGTGTGATCAGAATGTCCGAAGTAAACTTCGCTCATGGCAACCCGGTTAAGGCGGGCCAAAGTTAAATTTGTGGCAGCACTTATCAGCGGTGCCTGCGAACTCACTGCGGGCGCTCCGTAAGCGCATGCTCTCGAAAAAAAAACGCTTTTGTGTGGGTTGGTCGAAGGCGGATCACTGCGTTGAACAAGAGGGCTAAAGTTTAAAGGCTCCTGACCTCGTTTTTATACGCCGTCGGGCAATGCGTCCACTATAAAAAGATGGGAAACGGAGGGATAAAACGAACTTACTGTAAATGATTGAAGTATTTTTTTAGTTCGTTAAAAATCAAAATTAGCCATGTAAATTTTTTAGGACATTGCGAGTCACGCCCCTTTTTTAAGATTTCAGGTGTTATGGGCCCGCAAACATTTTGAAGAGCACCCTAAAGACTTTTTTTCGGAGTGCATGGCTAGCGCCACGCACCTTCATTTGAAAAAAATTCTCCGAGCATTACGTCAGTTAACGTGTCTCGTAAGCTGCGGTAATCATGCGGTAATCATGATTCCTCTGATTCTCCGCTTTTGTACACTATCTTCGTATGTTCGCAGACTGACCGCGACTTAAACCAGACGGTTCCCAGACAGATGAACTTGTTTTCTTGAAGTGAGGGTGGACGGGCGTAAGTTTAACTTGCCAGTTTTTTCTGAGGGGCAGCTCAGTTGGACAGAGACGGCTCTACAAGCTACGGCTCTAATTTGGCTTTACTACAAGCCAAAGTGTTCTTTTCTAGAGCAGTAGGAGGAGGATGCTTCATGATCAATTGGACGACCTGTGCCCTGACGTACCGTACTCGTTGAATAAGCGAGAGAGATGGAAGGTGAATTTATGCGTAAGTATCAAAGTTTCACTTCTAAGACTTTGGTTCAGCTCAGTATCAGAAGTTTTCTTGGTAATAGGCAACCCAACTCAAGCCAAACTTTAGAGACCTTGCTGGTGAGCAGAAGCGATGTTCCTTCAGATGGTAAGAAAAAAACGGCATTCAGTAGAAGGCAAGAAAATATGCGATATTTCAAATTACTTCCATACTTTCAGAATCCGAAGGCAATGAGAAAATTTGTAAAATAGAATTACTTCAGAACGACGATGTAGCAGTGCTGTCAAGCGGAGGAAAAACGATGCCAGTATGCTTGGAAGATCTGCACACTCAAATGTAAATTTCTTTTTTTTTTTCAGATGAGATACTACAGCAATCAGATCAGAACACTGCGACGCATGGATAAGAAAGAAGTCGAGCCCTCTAGAGTTCTTTATAACATTACCATCCCTTCTTCTTCAAAGACAAAATCGAAAAAGGTGTTCAGAAAATGTTCGTTTATTGTCATTTTGACAGCTTTCAAAAGCATCCTATTATATAATGCATGTCCTAATATAATTTCTTCTTCAGCACATCGGCGTCATGTGGCTGCTGCTGAATTTGATTGCTTTGACGAGAGCGAAGACTACAGTGACGATTCACCAGAGATATCGGATTGCGAACTCTATAAACCGTTACGGTCAGATAAGTGTTGCAAATACTGTGGACTAGCTATGGATTGATATCACAGTTTAGCGAAATCACTCTTGCCGATTATCTCAGTCCAAAAGAACACCAGCAGAACAGGGATCTGCATGACAAGTCTCAAATCAAAAGTGCAAGCAATTGTCGTGGAGATGGCATTGGAAAGGTTTGGTGGCTTATCTCCTTTTCATATATACAATACTTTACTTTTGAATACTTGGATAGCACGTCCTCACGTGGCGCGTGGATACAGCCAGAACTTTTCATCGTTCCTCTACCTCGTTTCTAACATTTAGGACTTTTTGATTTGTCGTCAGTGGTTGCTCTGCGTTCCAGCTGTAAAAGTCGAGTCCAATTTCTTGGTTGTCTCTGTACTGTACGAACACGCTTGCCCATGTCGTTGGTGGTCTTCGAGGATCTTTTGCTTCGCGAGGAATACACTCTGATGTTTTTACAAGGAAAGGATACTTGGTCGGAGTGGCGTTTCCATAGAAAATGTTTACTGCCTTATAGAGCATGGAACGCTGATTCCTAATCTGCTTTTGGTATCTGCAAAGCACTTCTGGGAGGGAAGTTATAGGATTTTTTTGACGCAAAAATTTCGAGACGCAGGTACAATGAAATCATTCAGGGCTGTAGTCTGTAACCTTGGAGGGGATCATGATTAGCAGTAGTGCACCTCGTGCAGTTTACCTTTAGTTTAATAAATTTGAGCTAGTCGTTACATTATTCAAGAAAAGACCTCAGCACTCGTCTTTACTTGACCAAGACGTTGAATTTTTGCCTCAAAAAACTCTCATAACTCCCACCCCAAAAGCGCTTTGCAGATACCGAAAGCAGATTTGGAATTAGCGTTCCATGCTCTGTTGGACAGTACACATCTCATATAGGAACTGCACTTCGACCTAGTATCCTTCCCTTGTTAGTGTCCGTCTGTTTTCTGTTATTCTCATGATTGATCGGCCCATCGATGCTTTATCCCAACGTTTCCGCTGGGTCACGATGGCAAGAAATTCTTCCCATATCCGCACTGCGAAGTTCGGCGGGATGTTGCTTGTGTCGGCTGACCTTCAGGAGACTGCGTTCAAGCTCCCTGTGGGTGGTACGTAGGGCTTTCGACATGGCCGTAGTGTCGGCAAAGGTCTCAACTGCGCAACAGAGCGCCTGGGGAACGGTTGAGACGAACAACTAGGTACGAAGCTTCGGTGAGTCAATTGTTTGGTCGTCCTCCAGAGATCGAAGGCAGCCCAGTCTGCTTTTCTTCTCCTGTTGAGTTCTTCCCTCAAGTCGTTCTTCATGTTCATCGAACGACCAAGATACACGTAAGAAGGCGTCTCCATGATAGGGTGCCTTCCAGTTGCATTTCTGCATCTTCGCAAAGGGCATTCTTCATGAGCTGAGTCTTCTTCCGAATTATCCTCTCCAATCCGATCTTCTTCCCTACTGCGTACAGTTCCTTAAGCATCGTCTCTGTTTCAGTGATTCTGCTCGAAAAGAGAACGATGTCGTCCGCAAAACGAAGGTTTGACAGGAATCTCCCATCAACTCGTATACCTCGCTTGTCCCAGTCCAGTGACTTCGGCACCCACTGCAAGGCCGCGGTGAACAGCTTCGGCGAAGTTGTGTCACCTTGTCGGACCCCCTTCTCAACTGGGATGGTCAGGGGCGATGGAACAGCTGCATCATCGTTGTACAGTCCTTATAACAGTCCACTAACGTTTCACGTAAGCTGGCTCCACTCCCTGATCAACTGACGCAGACATGATGGCATTGGTTTCAACGCTGTCAAAAGCTTTCCCGTAGTCGAGGGTAGGTCGAGACGCACGCTATACCCGCTGCAAACTTTTATAACTTTGTTTGGATGTGCCCGTGCAGCTGAATCCTTTGCAAATCGCTTGTTTTGGGCTTCACCTAGTGAATCCATTCATGTCGGAAAAAGTTGGAGTTTCGTCTTCTTTCGGTATGCTGTCAACAGTACATGATATTCCCAGAGGTCCCTTCGGCACTTCTCAAAATTTGATGTTTTGCAACTGGCATGCTATCAATCGCTCGAGGTAAGTTGGATTCGGATCCTGCTTCAAGGCTCTTTCATCCCCTGTTGTTCATCGTGATACGTTTCAATCTCCTCAAAAGTCACCGAGAAATCTTCGAGAGTAGAAGTCGTGAGTCCTCTTCGATGGGTCAGTCAAAATTTGACATGAGTTCGAGCTTGTGGTTGTCGTACACGACTTCTGCCCTTCTTGTGCTGTGCCAAACCTTTTTCCCAGCTTTCGACCGAATCGCACATTCGCAGCAAGGTCCACCTTAGATTGCTAAGAATGCTGTCGGTTCTCCGCCTGAATCGTTCCGTTGCGCGTTTCCTATGTCTACTGGCGAGATGCCTTTTTCATAAATTTAAAAATTCCAGTTGTGCAGCGGAGTGGTGCCCAACAAGATGATTTTCGGAGCCCATATCCAAACGTTTCAATCTTATGTTCCTTTTCAAGTGGCATCCGACTCTCGCGTCAAAGTCGCCCACAGATTTGTAGGGCTACGACCTCCTCCACTTCTTCAAAAAAGTCAGTTTTGTCAGTCAGTCAGTTCTGTTATATCAACTGCTGTTATTGGAGAATAGCAGTTGGTAATGCTGATGGTTTTCTGACGTGGAGAAGGTAGAGTACGATCCAGTCAAGGTAAGAGAGTTTTATACGACTCGACAGTAGGGATAATAGATAGAGGACAAAGCCACACTTTTAACGTTTTTTTAAGGAACTTTTTCAAAACGAATGATGAGGGTTCCATCAGTCAGCTGTCGCACGTCCTTCTTTTTGTCTTCATATCCTGAAGAGCGATGACTTGGTATTCGATGTGCTCTGTAGCGTCCAAAAGAGCGTGGAGGTCTTTGTGAAAACTGTCCTGAAAGGCGCAAAGAATGGGACAGTCTTTATGGCGTGTCGTCGCAGAAATGTGTTTTTGTTCGACCCAGATGGGGTTGTGAGCACCCTGACAACGCCGATACTCACCCACAGCCAGGCGGCGGGAGATTCGGCTGGGCCTCTTCCAAAGCTGGAAATTTCGAACTCTTTTACAGTCTTGGAGGCCTTATCAGAGTACACACCTGGCTATACATTGCAGTATGACTCCCCGTGTCACCCGCACGCCACTGAGGCGGCAGGCCATAGCAGGAAATATGTGGGTTTCAAATATCTATTTGTGAACAAGTCCTTGTCCGCGTACTTTTGAGGCAGCTCCAAACAGATCCTCAAAATGAAATTCTTTTTTTTTCGCATCCTGCATGTGTGTGCGAAACTATGCTTTAGAGCTTGTAAATTCCCTAAAATATTTCTCAATATTTCTTTGAAATTTATTTGTAAATATATTGCAAGGACCGAGTAAAGCAATGGCAATAACTTATTTATTTTTCAGCAACTGACGAATCCTCCCTCTTCACCAGACAAGAGCGTGGATGCTTCGCTTCTCGAGGTCGCCGGCACTCCTCATATTTTCGACGTGCTTGAAATCTTCACTGAACAGCAGATTGATCTGCGAGAGGTGAAAGCCCTGTTTTCATGAGTATCAATGACTGAGATTCTTGGTGCTTCAGGTTCTCAACTCTATCCCACAATGGCTTATAGTTAAGAGTTTTGGCCCACAACATTTATTTGTTAGTAGTCCGGCCGTATCAAAACCCGTATTTGTCCTATTTTTCGAAGTTGAAGAAGAGCGCAAGATTTTTAGGTGATGGTAAAACGACATCATTTTTGTTCAAAATGCTTAGGAAAAAGCTTTTAGGATTCGTATTAGCACAGACTCGAGTTACTCGCATGCAGCAAGCAGGAATCGTCTCCTGAACACTATTTTTAAAAGAAAAATAAACATTCCGTTGTTGTTCAGCAACATACATGTCTTCATTCTACAGACAGAAGTGGCGTAAGTTTCGGTCTTGGAATTGGTGTCGATCTGGAACTCTTTCTGTCACAGGAAGCCCGTAGAACCACGATTCGGCAGTCGGTTCAATTTGTATCCGGAGAATTTTGAGAGCGAAGTAAACTCTGGGATGATTTCACCTAAGGTCAGTCTGTCACTAGGCATTTAAATTTACTGCGCAGTCGCTCTGCGACGCGTGATATGCTCGCGCTCTTCATGAAAGAGCGATTGGGCCGGATGTCTTTTGCACTGAAAGAGCATCGCTTAAAAGTAGTAACGAATTTGGCCGGCAATTGTGTTGTCAAATTGGAAGTGAATCTAAAGTTGATTTGCAAAACCAGGGAAGCAGGAGAAGTTGCTGGGCCTTGGCGACGCGCGGTGGATTTTTTGTGTGACCCTTTGAAAAACATACGCATTGAGATCAAGGTATATTATCTTATTTGGGTAAGTGGCACTCTTTTTATATATAATTAAATGTTTTTAGAATCATGTTGACTTATTCCATGTTTTGAAGGTCACGCGTCAGGTAATGCATTAGCTAGGTACGTCGTTTATTACCGAGCGAGCACTAGGGATCGGGATTCCGTCTAGGTGCCTTGAGCCCACCGAGTTGCCATGCGTCTTCTTCTGTCCCTTTTCTTTTTTCAGTACTAGTAATCCTAGGAAACGCTGCACATGTATACTACCAAAACTACCACTTTTCCGTTGTAAGAGGGTCCGTAAAGGTCGGATCTGTCGCAATCCAAGGTGAAGAATGGTTATGACTTTTTTCATTGCGAAGCCTTTTCACAATAATTCTAGATATGAACTTCAAATACAAAAAATTCCCTCTTTCGAACTCTTGTTTTTTAAAAGCGGGGGCTAGTGCTTGAAGGAGTGAGAGTGGTCGCTAGTCAGCCCTGAAAAAACTTGAACACATAATACGAATATCAGATTTAGGTGCCGCAACAGGATTTAGGTGCCACATCAATTTAGTCTGTGTCGTTTCTAGGTGAGCAGGTTTGTCGCACAGGGACTTATATCTCATCCAGAACTGCTCAACTTTCGAATTTCGTCTATCTACAAAGACATTAAAGCAGTATGGTGCTCTATATTTTTTTTGTTTTTCGGCGTTTCTCATAACGGTCGCATCTAGGATCGCTCATCAGAATGCATCGCTTGCAAGTCTTCGAGCAAAACCGACCTCTTCCTTATTTCGAACGGTGTGATGTGTCGACAATGTGTTGCTGCCTTTATCATTCATCAGCTGCGCCATAATCATCACCCTATAGAAATCCCTGTAAGAAAACCTCAATTTGAAGAAAAGTGCTGACACCATCTGATTCAGATAATCACCACCGGGGGTATCTCTCCACTAGAGCGCCTGTATGCCATTTTCCCACTTCCGTTTATGACTTTTCTGCTCCAGGTCTGTGCCATACGAACGAATACTGTAGGAGAAGTGAGATTTGGAGAAAGTTTTGCTAAAGACTCTCTTTTCAGAAATCTTTCACTTCCGCAAATCCACGGCTCAAAATTGAGAAATGCCCTCACTGCTCAGTTACTCTCACAATACCTCCAGTATGTGGTGAGAAATCAACACAAATTTTTTTTATCAATTGTCTAAGTCGTCAATCTTAATGTGGCAACTCTATTCACTCCGGTAGCCCTACAGCCTGTGTCAATTATGTATTTCGTTTTCCATTGACACAATCCTCATGCTAGCTGCGCGCGCATCCATGCGCGTACGTCTTGTGCCTTCAATCTGTCCTATCGGGTCCGCATGCAAGGTCTTCTCGTAGTTCCTACAGTAAGCGTCTCCCAGCGGAACCAACTAATCTCTATAAATAAAAAACTCAAAAATTGTCTGTTTGGAGGGTATGTGCGTTATGAAAACGCGCACCGCTCAACCGATCGGGCTAAAAGTTTGCACATAGATGATTTCTTCAACCCCGGAGGCGGTTTTAGACTGCTTTTCGCTGGAATTAGCTGACAAGGGAACGATACTTGATGTCCGTGGCCTTTTGAGATGAAACGTATACCCTCACACTCGTTTTAGAACGCTGATTCCAAATCTGACTTCCTTTTCTGCTAATCGTTTCTCTAAAAGAAGTTATGAAGGATTTTCGCGTCAATGGTTGCCTAAGAGAAATGCGGCCGAGGATGCCTAACTTTCAAAAAGAAGCTTGATTAAGGGAATGCAAAACTGAAGAATACAAAAGGACTCGAACCTAATAAGCCTACATTAACTTGCGAAGCTATCGCACTAGCCACTACACCACATCTTAGCGACGGTTTTGGCATTCCGAACACGTCTCCTTTGACACAAAAATCCTTCATAACTTCTTTTAGAGAAACGATTAGCAGAAACGGAAGTCAGATTCGGAATTAGCGCTCCAAGATGAGTGTAATGGTATACATCTCATCTCAAAAGGCCACGGACACCAAGTATCGTTTCCTTGTGAGATCTACTATCGATTTATTGATCTGTTTGTTCGAATCTATGGAAATGGATGCTCATCATGTTTTGACCAAGCATTCTCCGAAATTCGTATAACGGTGGACAAGCACATTTTCATTTCGCGGTGAAGAGGATGCGGTGTTGCAAAGCGATGCAGCCAGGATGAAGGACAAGTCAACACAGGAGTCAGAGGAACGAGAGGCGCAGGTCTGGAGCGGGTGCATGAAAGAAGAAAGGAAGAACTTGCCGAAGGGTGAAGAAGAGTGGAAGATTGGAAATTCAGGAAGGGTGAGTTGGACGCTTTAGGAACGATTTTGGATCCTCGCGGCATCAGGTGTTCAGACCCACAGTCCGTGCGCGCCGCATACGCCAGCCAGTTACTAATAAAACTACGGTAACGAGATAGAAGCTCCAGATTTTGCCAAGTAGGAAACAGTATAGAAATTATTAGAGAAAAGGACCGTGGACTTGAGAGATGAGTGTATGGGTGGCACCGGGACATCCGCCCCAAGATGAGAAGACGCCGTTCGTCCTCAAAACTCTTTCTGAATGCTTTAGCGCTTCGGCTAGCTCCTACATGCGTGACTGTATATTTTAACACTATCAGACCTCAAGATCACTTCGAGCATGAATCGCTGTTCCCATAACACACAAACGGTAACATTAACATCCCACGGTAAATAGCGGACTGCTCTTACGCCTACGCAGTAAAGGAAATAGTTGACACAAATTGTACAAGGACTTTCTTTGTGAAAATGAATGGAAGACATAGATGACTAAAGAGCCTCAGCGGATCAACCTCGGCTCCACTGGGTCCTAGAAAGCTCCGCATCGTCAGTTCCTCCCCCTCCACCTCCTTCCCCTCCACTTGTTGAAATTCACACAGTTCCCACCATAGTGCAATATTGGGCAGCTCTGGCTGAGTGGGTGTCACACCCTTGTCACACACGGTGGAGCTACCCGCTCACTTTAGGTATCTTTGCATGCGTAAAGGCATATACGTAAAGACTACTGCCAATGAAGGCGCAAAACCTAGAGGCGCGAAAGCGATTTTTCGTTCGCAGAGCGCATTAGGTGCAGGGTTTATCACGATGGAGATACGCGAGCGCCGCCGTATTACAAAAAACGTTCAAATGCGTCTTTACAGAATATAACAGCTGCTCATGCTCCAACTGTGGATGCGTTTTCTGTTACCTTTGTAAATGGGAACCTCACTGGCCAATGGACTGCGAACAGTTCAAACAATGGAGCGCTAAATGGGACACACACTGTAATTTCAGAGCCTAGTTCAACTTCGGTTAGATTCATAATTCTTTAGATTTGTTTGAGAGCAACAATGTCTTCGAGGGCAAACAAGTGCGAATATGCTGCGAATGCGGGAGAGCCTTTCATGTATGTAGGTTTTTACAAGTGCAAGGTTATCGAAGGACTTTAGGTTGACAAGAACTTTTCGGGACCGATTCGTTGCCCCGCCCCTGATTGCTGGTGGTCGTATGATGAGAATGGTGTACACCATCACTATCATAAATATGTTCCTGCTTCTACACCAAAGGTCGTGGCGCATCTTGCCGCTTTAGGCGAGGTTATCAAGCCATGCCCTGAATGTGTAGGTCAAACAAAGTCATGGAAGTCGACAGACTAGTTGCCTATTTAGGGGAGACGACTCGAGCCGAGTACTGTTAAGGCCAGATCTATCATTGATAAGAATTTTTCTAGTGTAAGCGGAGCTCTGTGCAGTCGATTAATCTAATTCTAACTTTGTATTCAGTTATGCTCAAAAGCAAGAAAGCAACGATTTATAACGCACAAGCGGGGAGATTTTGAAAAATTCATCTCTGAAATCCTTCCAACGAAGAAAGAGCAACTTGCAGCAATTGACCTCAGAAAGACGGTAGCATTCTAACTTGCACATGAAGTACTTTCTCTCCCCCCCCCCCCCCTCTACAATCGCTCGCTTTAGGCCCTTTTCTTGGTAGGAAATTGCACAGCATTGCTTTACATCACTAAGCCTGATAACTGTTACGCTTTGAGAAAAGAAGTTGCAAATCTTCTGCGGAAGCTATTACTCATCCAGAGTCGCACTTCTGCCATAACCAAGTAAGTTTACTATTATCATGATTTTCTATAACATTTTTTCTTCAGGGGAGAATTTATCACGGAGATGAACAAGCTCAGAGAATCCACTGGTAGCCTGATTGAGTTGTTTCGCAAGTATATAAAGGTAGAGTAGATGGTAAACCTGTCATAATAAAGAAAAAGCATCCGACAGCATTTTGGATTCATTTTGTTTGCAAGAACATGTATTCGTGCTTTCCCACTGCATATCGCAAAGTAAGGATGTACAGGCTACTGCATAACAAAGGTGCAATACCTTTAGGCGCGAACGCGGCTTTATTAGCCTCAGAACGTATGAAGCGCAGGGTCAACGGTGAAGATATGCACGCGCTGAGTTCACGCCCGCTTAACTAATACTGCTTCTGCACCTTCGTCCTGTAGTAGGCTTCACAAGGTGCAACTGTTGTTGCGCCGCAGATCCGTCGCTGCAACTCCTTGTTGCGAGCGTGTTTTTGATATTGGAATTGATGGATTTTTTGCTTTTAAATTCATGCCCAGTCCAACCTTTGAGCAACAATTTTTATCTTGGAAGCGTTTCACAATGTAAACTGCATCACTATGCTACTGTAAACTTCTTTGCGTACCTTGATGTACCTTGAGTAAGAATTGACTTTAGATATGATCTCATACCAAATGCCATAATTAGAGACATTAGATTAAAGTTTTCGTCTCTTGCCTATAGAAAGCGTAAATTTGACCTTCTCATCTTATATATAAAGTGAATGTCTATTTGTATGTCTGTACTAGCTGGCAAACCCGGCTCCGCCCGGCCCTGTCATTATTATATTCGTAATCAGCATGCTCGATTACCCCCTGTGCCAACTCCCAGCCCCGTAGCTCAAATTTTGCAAAAAATCGATAAAATCGATATCGATCGATGACGAGAAGTAGCCTATGACACCCGCCCGGCCCAAAGTGTATGTGTGCCAAGTTTGATCCGGATCGGTTCAGAAATAAAAAATTTCTATTCGGAACATACGTACATACAGACAGACATACATACATCTTATATATAAAGCTGAATGTCTGTATGTCTGTCTGTATGTACGTATGTTCCGAATAGAAATTTTTTATTTCTGAACCGATCCGGATCAAACTTGGCACACATACACTTTGGGCCGGGCGGGTGTCATAGGCTACTTCTCGTCATCGATCGATATCGATTTTATCGATTTTTATCGATTTTTTGCTGAGTTCACCTACGGGGCTGGGAGTTGGCACAGGGGGGGGGAGGGTAAGTGAGCATGGGGATTCCGAATACAATATTACTTTTCAGAATTATCGATTACTTTTATCGATTTTATCGATTTTTTTGCAAATTTTAACCTGCGGGGCTGGGAGTTTGCACAGGGGGGTAACCGAGCATGCTGATTACGAATACAGTATTAGTTTTGAAAATCGTCTATTATGTTTATCGATTTTATCAATTTTTTTGCAAAGTTTGAGCTACGGGGCTGGGAGTTGGCAAAGGGATGACCGAGCATTCTGATTACGAATACACTATCAGTTTTTGAAATTATCCATTACCCTCGTCGCTTTTATCGATTTTTTTCGCAAAGTTTGAGCTAAAGGGCTGAGGTTTGGCATAAGGAGTAATCGAGCATGCTAATTACGAATACAGTATTAGTTTGGCGCTATTCGGCTATCCGGGTCCCAAATTTTTTTTGTCGTAGAGCTTGCTCGAACTTCGTCTATGGGGGTTATCTTACATGCTGATTACTGATATCACGTTTTCTCCGCAAAACGTCTCCCCGTGTGGCTACGATAAGTTTACGGTAGGAAGTCAAAATCATGAATTCGGCTGGAGTTCGGTCCATATGGCTTATTCGACATGCTAATTACGAATATCATCTCTCTCTCTCTGCATATTGGGACCTTTCCATAGAGATGTGGTGGTTATATGGCATGGGGTCGAAAACATAGGTTTGCTTTAAACTTCGTCTAGGGTGGTCATTTAGCGCGCTAAACATGAATACCATCTTGAATTCGTAGGATGGCGCCATTTTTTTTTTGGGTTACGGTGGGTGTACAACAGATGGGTTGAAGTTTTAGATTTGCTTAAAACCCTACCTGGAACGGTTTGCAAGCATGCTGCTTATGAATACTTGCTCGCTGTCATAACGCATTATTGTGAAGTTATGGTTAGTTGCAGGGTTTGAATGAATATTTCTTCGCTTTCGGGCCAGCTTAGATATTCACGCCCAGATATTCACGAAATGGGGGAACGGTCGTTTTGCATGGCGGTCTCCAGCGCCATAACCTGTCCGAACGCGTAACGCACGCGTCAAATCTCCCCCCCCCCCCCTTTTGCTTAGGCAAAAGCCGCCGAAGGGTGTAACGCGCGCGGCAGTGGTCCTACAAGGAAAGAATAACAGTCGTGGGAAACCTTCTACCCAACACGAATTCCC
This sequence comes from Cylicocyclus nassatus, assembly GCA_958299035.1. Taxonomy (NCBI): domain Eukaryota; kingdom Metazoa; phylum Nematoda; class Chromadorea; order Rhabditida; family Strongylidae; genus Cylicocyclus; species Cylicocyclus nassatus. The sequence goes on along the minus strand of CATQJL010000223.1, from coordinate 5,772,469 downwards.
TTTATCGTGGGGATTGAATACTTTTTGAACAACACTTTATTTAACCCCCTGCCAAGGTTTCAAACAGGTTCATGATTTTTATCCGCTCCCATTTACCTACCGCAACTCTGCGAGAAGATTTCAAAACGCAAGGAGAGTGTTTCAATCGTGGTCAGAAAATCGAATCTCTCTAGACCGAATTCCAGCCAAAACTGTGATTTTGTCCCTCTGCAGTATATTTACCGTAACTCAGTAACGCCCCAAAATGCCGAAGGAGCATGATATTCGTAATCAGCATGTCAACTGCCCCCCCCCTAAGCAAAGCTTCAGTGAAATTCATGATTTTAGCTTCTTACGTGTACCCACCGTAAACCCAGAAAATGGCACTATTCGTCATCAGCGACTCGAATAATCCCCGTGTACCGAGTTTGAGCAAGATCCATCACAAAAACATTTTGGGGCCCGGATAGCCGGATAGCGCCATCAGTTTTAGAATTATTCTTACTATTATCGATTTTTTGCTTTTTTTTGCAAACTTTGAGCTACGGGGTGGAGGTTGTTGAAGATAGGTGAGCATGCTGATTACTAACACAGCGGGAATAAGGAATTGCATGTAGAAGTGTGCACGGGGAAAGATTGTACAGGGAGAGGAACGGGACCTTTATCTTTTTGACAGAGCCGGGCGGAGCCGGGTAAGCCAGCTAGTGGCAAATAAGATTGCATATAATTATTGTGGCTTGGATTTCGGGGTGCTTTTTCCTACCAGGATTTCTAATACAAGAGGAGGAATTATGAGATCATCTGCGGATAACACAAGGTTAGCAGAGATTTTTTTGCATGTCGTATCACTATCGGCATGAACAAGCTAATTCTCAGACATATCACCGGAACTTCCGCAGGACAAGCAAAATTTGGTTCCGCAGGATTTTGTTCACTAGTGCAAAAATGAAAACGTTGAAAATCAGAACTTTCGAGGGGATTTTCGTGCCAAACTGGTTGAAAACCGGAACTTCCGCAAAACCTTCTCTAACCTGCCGAAATTCCGAAAAATGCCAGAAGTTCCGCAGCACTTTGGCCTGCCAAAACTTCAGCAGGACTTTGAATGTGTTGTCTCGTGATGTTGTCTCACCAACAATTAGAGTGCATTATCGAACATGTCAGCTGTATAGAGGATAGTAGGTGGGTCTCACAGTCAATAGAGTGAGATTCAAATCTCGCTTCGGTGTTCTCTCTTGCTGTTGTGGTTGGCATTCTTCTGAACTTCCGCAGGGCCTCATTTCGGAACTTCCGCAGCACGTTTACGGAACTTCCGCAAGTGACCCGGCGGAACTTTTGCAAGCGCTCTGCGGAAGTTCCGGTCATTTGCCTGAGTTAGAAAACGCTTATTTCCTGAGAAGTTGTCTACGTCTAAGTCCGTCCTAGGCAACTATCCACAGTCTTAGTGGAATGTTGTTACTAACACAGGTTGTTTACGAGATATCACTTAAGATTGCATTTTTGTTGTGTTCTGGTTTCGTTTATTTTATTTCTTATTGTTCGCTGTTGCGGTTATTATAGGGTTATCCTATGCAAGAAATGAAATGAAATGAAAACAAAATGAAATTTAAGGTCACTGCTGGACGAAGATGCAAACCTAGAGCCGCCAGCGCGGTTCCATTAGCCATAGGGCTCAGAGGCGCAGAGTTCACAGTGGTGTAGATACGAGCGCATCACGTTCGCGCCCACTTGACCAATGTTAATTTGCGCCTTCATCCGGCGTAGAGCACTGATCAGTGAAATGTGTAAATAAGCTGTAAATTAAATCAAAACAAAATTATAAACTATCATAATTTATGGACTGTAGAAAATAAAGCATCTTTGTTATCCATATTTCTTCACTAAATTCCTTGCAAGTTCCATCGGATACGGGATCACAATCGTCCTGTTCCTATAAGCAAAAAAATTGATATCTTCGAGTATTCGTTGTTAGGCAGACTTCTGTGCCGCCACTTGTTGCAAGGTAGACAAATATCGCAGTTGAATTGACATTGTATTCTGGCTAAGCATATCAGCTGCTTCCGACATACACCTGTAAAAGGGATGTTGAGAAAACACTACAGTCGATAGTTTGATATAATATATAATTTTATTGTAAGCCTCTGTTAATTCCTTCACTTAACAGACAAAATGAAAGCATCTATAAGTCCTTTCTAGAACTCCTCATTTAAGAAGATCTCATATACTCTGGGTACACCTTATAATACAATATTCATAGAACCTTTTCTTCAAATGGTGAGGTTTATAAGTTTACATTTAGATATAGCTGTAAAAATTGATGTAAGAAATACTATTAGGTTGGCCCATAAGTCTTATCATTTTTGAGTTTTCGCAGTAATAAGTCATGTACTTCTCATCTTCAAGTAAACATCAAAATACCATTCGATAGGGCAAATCAAGCTCTATAAAATGGCATTAATGCTTTTGCACCAGCCTCGATCCTCCTAAAGTCAAAAACCAAAATCTAGTAAGCCCAGAAAATTGAACATTTTTATATCTTCGTTCAAAAAAGTCTTATGAATCTCTCACTCGCTCACGCATATACACTCGACATCAAACACTTATATGTGCTATTGCTGTATTTCTTTATTACCTAGAAATCAAGAAACCGAAATTTTCCATGTTGTTACCAAGGTGACGCTGTGCTGTTCTCATACTAACAGTTGTATACTACGAGCCCTTAGAAGTACAGCCATAAATTTTTAGATTTTTAAAAGCCTTGGCTCTTGAGAAATGTTGAGTTAAGCGTGGCAAACCCAAGTGAGGAAAGCTAAATTCGATATTTGTCGGGAACTATGGCTCTTGGAGGGCTAAAAATCTACGGTTGTATACTACGAGCCCTTAGAAGTATCTAAGGGCTCGTAGTATACAACTGTTTGTGTGAGAACAGCACAGCGTCACTTTGGTAAGAACATGGAATTTTTTGGTTTCTTGATTTTTAGGTAATAAAAAAAATACAGCGATAGCACATATAAGTGTTTGATGTCGAGTGTATATGCGTGAGCGAGTGAGAGACCTGTAGGACTTTTTTGAACGAAGATATAAGAAATTTTCAATTTTCTGGCCGTCTGAAACTTTATAGATTTTGGTTTCAAACTTGAGATGGATGGAAGCTGGTGCAACCGCATAAACGCCATTTTATAGAGCTTGCTTTGCTCTATCGAGTGGTTTCCTGAAGTCTATTTGCAATAAGACGTGTTGACTTAACACAGCGAAAATTCAAAAATGAGAAAACTTATGGACAACCTAATATATTGGCTGAACGGTGAAAAATGGGACAGCACGATTTATATTACATTTTGAGATTATTTTCGACCAATAACTAGCACGCTGCAACTCAAGTGTCGCTTACATAAGCGACCTTCGCTTATTTGCTACGCGTACAGCTCTTCTCTTTAAGGCCTCGAATACTTTTCCAAAGTCGCGGCGATATGCGATTTGGCAAATTACCAGATGTCTGCAAATCTACCGCGTGTGGAATTCAAGTGCGTAGGCGCACAGTTTTTGTACGCTTATGCGTAAATGGACCTTACAAAGTATGCGCCTACGTAAGATTATGAACAATCGTGGTGATTAGAAAGCGCGTGGCGATGAGGTATGACCGATCTCTAACTGTACGCGAGGCGCCGCGAAGAACAAAGACAGGTTTTTTGAATTTCTCAATCTTGCGCTGCTATAGCGTAAGATCGTAGAGCAAGTGGCACACGGTACGAAAGAGCTCTTCATGCTCTTCCAAACTATCTATCAAATATATAAGATTTCGTTTGATATCAAAAAAAACTTGAGAAATAACGATTTTTTTTGCACAATAAAAACCAAAAGATCATGTCTGCCCTGTATTTTCCTAAAATAGATGGAATTTGAGGTAAACGGCATATGGATGGATAGAGCGTAAAAAGCTCTATCATGTGGTATCTAGAAAAAAATGCGTTCACTTACAAAGAACTAAGTAACACGTATCTTCGTTCTCAAAACCTCTGTTGACCATATCTCCTGACTTTGAGCGTTGGAGCCACCAAGCCATCGTGGGTTTGGTGGCTGCACCACCCATTGCAGCAGTGGCATTTTAGATGTTCTCACATGTTTCACTGCGCAGATACTGCTCGAAGTTCATTTGTCAAAGTGATTGACCTTGCATTTCAGTTATAAAAGTTATTAGGCATGTAAATGACCTTAAATAGGTATTATATGAAAGAGAATAACATATTCTGACAAATATCAAGATCAGAAAGTTTGCTCATTCCCCTTTTTCGAGAATACACTTATTTTCTAAGTGTCCCATTTTTTATTGTTCACCCAAATATCAGGCTGGAAACTAAGTTTTGCAACTTCTTTCATAACTTTACTCTCTTTGCACGTGGTGCTCTCATACTTCAGCAGTATGTAGAGCGTAATGTGAAACTGTTTAAGTTTTGAACACGAATGTGAAAAATTTCAGACGTTTTTCAGGCAAGATCGTAGAGCAAGTGGCACACGGTACGAAAGACGGACAGACGATCACAGACGATCTGTCACGTTTTGGTCACCCGAAAACTGCAAGCAATGAAGATGACCTGAGCGATGTACAAACTGATAGTGGACAATCGTTAACTTGATATCAGGGATGTAGCCAAGTCTTAGAACAATGTGGAGCTCGCACACAGTATCATTTATGAAGTTCCGCAGAAGAAAAAGCTCCGGGCATATTGAATGCCGCTCACTTTGAAAGAGAAGCTGACTCGTGTGCTGGCTTCTGAAGAGGTTTTGGCCAAGATCTGGAGAAATCCTAAGGGTTTTTGGAGGCGGTTCGTGAAAGTAAAAGAAAGGTCTACCACTACACTCAGAGTCTAAAGAAGTGTCACGAAGTTAGACTGCCAGAGGTGAACATTTATTCATCAAAGTCAGAAAGGAAAATCCAACTCGAAAGCTTCTGGCTACCGTTTTTGGAATTCGAGGGAGGTTCCGATAATCTTGAAACAGGCAAGAACGATCATGCGAATACTATGCTGGACTTTAGATCGTCTTCATACAAATATCCTCTCCAAAAGAGCTGCATTCCATATGAAAGCCCTTCTCCATTAAGACTGCGCGCCCGCACACAAGTGTAGCGATGGCGAGTTCTTAAAAACGCTACGAATTTACCAATACCCACCAGATTCTCCAGATTTGGTCACCAGCGACCTTCTTCTTTCTGAAAACCTCAAGTCTTACCTGGACACAATTTTCAAGCAATGAAGAAGTCAAAGCAGCTCTGAAAGATTACTTCGACTCCAACGACCAATCTTTTATAGGATAATGGCATACGAGGACCGTCCCAGCAAGTGTATTGAGCTTCAAAGAGATTATACTGAATGGATAAGTAGGTTTCTGATGTTTATGTACGTGTTCTCAGTGTTAGGCCAGAAAGGGCCAGAAACTTTACAAACATCCTGTATACAGTTTCTGCACTTAGTTTATTATTGTAAATTCCTTTCACTGATTTGCGGATTTCACTTTCTTGATAGTTAGTACGACCGATAGATCATCCATATACCGAAAGGCAAAAAGGTGATTACTGCAATCTATTTTCTAGAGGGTATATTTGGATACCATGATAGGGATAGATCTGCTAGCAAAAATTAAATCTGATTTGTAAATCATTTATTGAAAGCTTATCGCACGCGGGTACGGGGTACCGATCAAGATAGTACGTGTTTGGAAGAAGCAGCAAAACGTTGGAAGGATGAAGGGCGTTTTTCTGAGAGACGCTGAGCACCCGCAGCGGTCCTGTCTCCGTCTGTGATAAATCTATATACCCTCTGCTTCAATCAGATCGGCGCACGGAGGCGGGGCTTTGTGACCTAACTAAGGTCGCTCGCGCCCGTGACGCATCTGCGTCTATCTCGCGCTAGTGCTCTGTAACCATCTTCTAACCTCAACTAGGTCACGAGGACCCGCCCTCCGTGCGTCGATCTGGTTGAAGCAAAGGGTATATATATATATATCTTATATATAAAGCTGAATGTCTGTCTGTATGTATGTATGTATGTATGTATGTCTGTACGTATGTGCGGAATAGAAATTTTTATTTCTGAACCGATTTGGACCAAACTTGGCACACATATACTTCGGGGCAGGGAGCGTGTCATAGGCTACTTTTCGTTATCGATCGATATCGATTTTATCGATTTTTATCGATTTTTTTGCTGAGTTCACCTACGGGGCCGGGAGTTGGCACAGGGGGGTAATCGAGCATGGGGATTCCGAATACAATATTGGTTTTCAGGATTATCGATTACTTTTATCGATTTTATCGATTTTTTTGCAAAGTTTGAGCTACGGGGCTGGGAGTTGGCACAGGGGGGTAATCGAGCATGGGGATTCCGAATACAATATTGGTTTTCAGGATTATCGATTACTTTTATCGATTTTATCGATTTTTTTGCAAAGTTTGAGCTACGGGGCTGGGAGTTCGCACAGGGGGGTAATCGAGCATGGGGATTCCGAATACAATATTGGTTTTCGGGATTATCGATTACTTTTATCGATTTTATCGATTTTTTTGCAAAGTTTGAGCTAGGGGGCTGGGAGTTGGCACAGGGGGGGTAATCGAGCATGCTGATCACCCCCAAGGGGGGTGATCAGCATGCTCGATTACACCCCTGTGTCAAATTCCAGCCCCCTAGCTCAAATTTTCAAAAATTCGATAAATTCGATAAAAGTAATGGACGATCCTGAAAACTAATATAGTATTCGTAATCTGCATGCTCGATTACCCTCCTGTGCAAACTCCCAACCCCGCAGGTCAAACTTTACAAAAAAAAATCGATAAAATCGATAAAAGTAATGGACGATCCTGAAAACTAATATTGTGTTCGTAATCAGCATGCTCGATTCCCCCTGTGCAAAATCCCAGCCTCGCATGTCAAAATTTACAAAAAATCGATAAAATCAATAAAAGTAATCGATAATTCTGAAAACTAATATTGTATTCGGAATCCCCATGCTCACTTCCCCTCCTGTGCCAACTCCTAGCCCTGTAGGTGAACTCTGCAAAAAAATCGATAAAAATCGGTAAAATCGACATCGATCGATAACGAAAAGTGGAGTATGACACGCTCCCTGCCCCGAAGTGTATGTGTGCAAAGTTTGGCCCCGTGCGAAGCCGGGTACGCCAGCTAGTATATATATATATCAGTGGCGTACCCAGGATTTCGGCTCGGGGGGGGGGGGGGGGGGCGCGACAAAAAATTTTTTCTAAGGAAGGTGCGTGGCGTTAGCCACGCACTCCGAAAATTTTTTTGGGGTGCTTCCAAGAAGATTTGCGGGTCCCCGACCCGCCCACGGAAAAAAAATTTTTACAAGGATAATTAGAATTTTTAAAAATTTTTAAAAATTATTTTAATTATTTACAAAAATAAACAAGTCACTTGCACATATTTATAACCCATATAAGTGACTTTCAAAAATTTCGCGACCCATTCTGGGGGGGGGGGGGGGGGAGCGCGCCCCCCCCCCCCCGTCCCCCTCCCCCTCAGTACGCCACTGATATATATATATATATATATATATGTATATATATATATATCAGCACTTATAATAAGCCGCCTAATCTGAGGCTGTGTAAAGTTTGTGGGTGCAGGGCGGTTCGCACGACCGTAATGCTTTCCGCGCAGGACCGCCGCCCCGCGCGACACGCCCTGCGGCGGCTTTTGCCTAAGCAAACCAGGGGGAGGAGAGATTTGCGGCGTGTGCGACTTGTCAAGGTAAGTCAAAATCAGGGTGGCGCTGGATACCGCCCGTGCGAAAAGACCGTTTCCCGAAGTTTGTCCGTTACGAAATTACAGTGAGGAATGATTTACAATACTTTAAGCGTATGTTATCTGATAGAGAGGGTGTTCATTTTCAACTAGGGTCGCTCTGAAGCACTAGTATATATATAGAACGCAAGCACTGTACTTTGTTAGGATGTTTGTGGCTTAAAGACTCTCTTGTATGTGAACTGAAGAGGCTGAATTTTGTTTTTTATAAATGAGACACGGCGCAAAATATAGGCTACTTTTCGCAACATTTCGTTGGGTCCTTCCATCAATTTATTGATTTGTTTACTTATATCTAAGAAAATGAAAACATATCAATCATTCCTCCAAGTTAAGTGGTAAGGGGAAGTGGAGATCATTCACATTTTGCGGTGAGGAGGATGCGGTGTCACGAAGCTAGGCGGTCAAGAAGGAAGGCAATTGCACCGTGGATACCACAGCAGCGCCGCAAATGAACTCGGAGCTGAAGCAGGAAAAGAAGCTGCCATATAAGTAAGAAAATGGAGGAATGGTAAGCCATAAAAACGATTTCGAACAAGCAATATGTCGGGCCACTTTGGACCCTCAGCCCGGGCGGGACCGGGGACGGCAGTTAGTTGCTTATAGAATAAAGTTTGTCATTTTTATTCACTTACTTGGAAGCGCCCTTCTCGCCTTCAGCATGAAACATGGCGGCTCTCGCTCGTCGAACAGCTAATGCTTCAGCGGCCAAACTTCGCATGAGCTGATGAGGAAGACGGATGTCCTTGATTTCAACGCGCTCTACCTGAAGCTGCTCAGTAAAGACCTTACAAGTACTCCGAAAATTCATGCCTTTACTCCCCATGGTACCGTGCCTTCATCCAACACTTTCTCAGTAATCTGAAATGACTGGTAAAGATGTTTAGGACAAAAAGTATATATAGACAAACATTTGCTATCGCATCCCGTTCGGACAACATTTCACTCAAAGTTTTCGTGCCCAGCACATTACGAAGTGTAGTCTGAGCGAGGAGACGGGTACTGAACTGTGCATCGTTCACGGTTGTCACTGAGATTACCTGCAATCGTTCAAAATGGAACATTGAAATTCGGTGTGGTAATGATTGTGTGGACAGAATGATTACCAAACATCGTTGCTTTGCACTGACAAGGGAATGATCATAAGTCGAAGTGGCCAATCCAAGCAAGTTGGCTATCATTCGATACAGCATTCAACCCTGATTTTGAAACTTTTTCCATATCTGCTTAGCGCCTTTGTGGACGAAGTTATGAGCAGTTTTATTGCAAAAAACGTACATAAAAATTGCGTTGAGCACACTGTTGCACTTTCAGCTTACCTTTAGGCTTTACGAGTATAGAGTGACCAAGCTGCATGCTTAAGCCCGGCATTAAGCCGAACATGGCTCTGTACTGCCAAATTTGCGCTTTACATGCACGATTTCTTAGTAATATAACGGCATTTCCGCTCATAATTCGCCCACATAGGCGCTAAGCAGATATGGAATACAGATTCGAAGTCAGCGTTTTGTGCTGCATTTAACGGTACACAGCTTGTTTAAATTGGCCACTTCGATTTCTGGATTTCCTTGTGAGACACCCATGTTGAATAGTCAAGGTGAAAGCTGATAGTTAAAAGCACCGTCCACCCAAAATGGGGTCGATGAGATTTTGAAGCCTAACAGTAGAGGGCCTTCAACGTTTTACCGGCGCAACTTGCGCTGCTAAAAGTTGCTTCCGAAGCGAGAAAATCGTTTTGGAAGACGGATTCGCCGCGCTGGCTCCTCCCCATTAGGTGGGCGGTTCTCGCGTGGGCCACTCCCCTGCGTCCCTGGGCATACCTCACGCGATTTGGCATCCAATTGTTCGTGACTCATTGTAAGAGGTTTCTGAGTGTACGGAAGACAGGGCAGTTTATCATCCTACGAAAGTTATACATGCTGCACATTTGGGGTCTGCCAGAATTAAATTTGAAGACATCTGGCAAATTCCCAGATCGCGGCGCGACTGAAATCGCTTGATTACGCCCATGGTCTTCAGCGACATATAGTCCCCTACCCGTTCTCGTCCAAGATAAGATTTTCATTCAATTCTAGGCCTGGATTTCAACTCAGGAGCGCAAGAGATGCGAAAAAGAACTCGAAATCAAAAATAAGGGTGGAGGGTGCCTCTAAGTAAAAGATTGGAAGTAGAGAAATTCATAGTGCTTACCGGATTTGAGACCCTGAAGTAGATGACCGCTTCCACCAATACCGTTACTGTGTCACGGCTAAGAATTTCTTGTGGTGGAACATCTAAGGAGAGAATTCGTAGGTCGACCTAAGCATGATTTTAGTATACACTAGTGACAAACAAGTCTAGTAACAAATGATTTTTCAGAGTTGACTATATTGCCATTTTATTATACATGTCTTCATCAAATTTCAGCATTTTCGTGGAATGAGGATAACCGAAGCTTACGATACATATGCTACACGTATAAAACACAGATCTTATATTATACTAAAGTTTACATTTTTTGCTCCAGAAAGCTGAAATCCTACAATCCGCGCTATTGACTCGTTCGTTGGTCCGTGTAATTCAAAAGCTACCGTACGACATCGTAAAGCTAGTGTAAGACTTCACTATAAAAATGGATGTCATATCTGCGAATTGGCTGAGTTTCTCAAAAATAGGATTGGTAAGAAAATTGTTAAATTTTCCTTCCTCCACAAGACCATCGTTACAGGATGAATAACACTGTCATTAGCTCGTTTGAAGGCAACATCCAGTCAAATTAAGGGTGGTGAGATTTTGAGCCTATATGGTAGCGGGGTTCCTGAATAAGCAATCGCTCAAGTCTCGGTGCAAAAGATGAATCTCAAAGCGAGAAAAGCGCTCCAAAAGATGAAGGCGGCAACGCTGGCTCCGCCCATCAACGTGGGTCTTAAAGGCATTGTCCAGGACTGGAGGGTGGTGGAACTTTGACGCAGTGCGGGTGCACGCTAACGCAAAAGTTTAAGTCCGATCGAAAAAGGTGGATTCTGAAGCGAAAAAATTGCTTTGAGAATTGCTTTGGATAAAAGGGGCGGTCCGCTAATCCTGCCTCTTTAACAAGTTTTGACGTGGTTAATACATCGATCTACAGTATTCGCCACGTCAAAACTTCTCAAGGAGGCGGGATTAGCGGACCGCCCCCCCCCCCCTTTTTCCCGAAGCGATTTTCTTGCTTCAGAATCTTTTTCGATCGGACTTGAATCGGTGCATAAGTCAGGAGCAGGGTCAAGCGTGTTGATGCAATCCGGGACCCTCATTTACGACCCCCCCCCCCCTTTGAAGTTACCCTCCGTACGCCCCCCCCCCCTCCACCTATCCCCCGCCCCCCCCCCCCCCCCCATCTCTTGCGGTAACCTGCATAAACGAATGTCAACCTCAAAAGATGCCTGCCAATAGGCCTCAATCAAAATTATAGGTCAGAGGAAGATAATCACTTACAAATTGGGAGATAATGCAAGTAATGCTTCACCGCTTAAAAACCTACAAATAATTTTGCTTAGATTGCGTGAGCAGTAAAATTTTGCAAAGATTTGCTATGCTTATTGTGGTCGATATGAATCGAGAGGACATCATCTGACAAAGCAGATCATCATAACTCCTTTTCTAGTGGAAGTTAATAAGTTAACTTCCACTAGTTATAAGTTAAGTTAACTTTTCCACCCTTTATGAATGTTCGGCATAATCCATTCATGTTAGTGGTACCGAAAGATACAGACTATGGCCCGTAGTAAACTACCGTCAGGGCATCTCCCCTGAGGCGGACCGGAGTTGATATCTTGGCGCCTCAGTCCAGCATCCGGCGAGCTATTGATCTGGATGCAGATCTCTTCCTGGATATTATAATCAAGTGCGTTCTCGAAAAAACAGCTACTTGATTCGATTTGGTTAAATGGGTAAGCCATTGGAATTACACGCGCGCGGCCGTGGTTCGACTCCGCTTAGCGACACAACTTTTGCTGCATCGCCGGGCAATCTTTGATAGCGGCCACTACCCAATCGATGATGACCGCTATCAGGATTTCGCCTAGCAAACGCAAAGATAAAACAAAAAAACATTTCGTTACGAAAATTTTGCGGCAAAACGAAATGGTTGCAACGTGAATTCAATGAAATGAACAAATGAGTCCTCGTTTTGGACAGCTTCAAAAAAAAAAACCAGTAAAGTTTACAAAAAAGAGAAGAATTTGTTTTTTTCTGTCTTCCTCGCCAAAATCAGCTGTTCATCGATTCTCTCCTTTTCGGGCGCGGTTGTGCAATTTTGCGCCGATTTTGTCCGCAGTGTTAGGCAAATTGCTGTGTATCGTAAGTTACTCAGGAGCAACTTACGAAGATTTTCTCCGCATTTCCTCGTTAGCACACTATTTCTGGACATCATCGCTCATATCATCTCCCATGACCCGGCAGGGAGATCATCTCCCTGCCGAACTGCACCTGAGGCTCACCTCTCAGGTGACGTTGCATCCCTATAACATGGGGAAATGGGCGGTCGTCATTTTACTGAGAGAACATCACATGAAGGTCTCAGGGGAGATAATCTCCCATGACCGAGCTTTACTACGGGCCTATGGGTCTGGAAGTCAAAACGTTCTAGACTTTAATGACAGTCCCGTGTTTTATCCCCGTACGCGACAATATTTCCATGCAGGAAGCAAAACCGATATCTTTGAAGCGTAAAAATGGTTTTCGACTAAAAAGTTTACTTTCTATCTATTGCGCAGATTTTTCTGCGAAAACCGTATTAGCGCCATCCAGAACGATGTTAGAAACGTGCATGAGCACGCTACTTTGAAACTTTGTAACTATCAGAGAAAATCTGAGAGGCTGTAATGAATATGCTCTGTAGTATTTTGCCCATACTATCCATGGAAAACTTTCAGCCACTGAGAAGGAGCTTGAAAAAATCTAGATGCGACTCTCGCAAATGCAGATGCGATCCTGAAAAGCAAAAACTGGGATTTTTAAGCTTGAAATTTTGTAAATCACCGGAGAAGTCATGAAACAGCCTGAAATTTTTATGATGGAAAGTAGGAGGAAGGCTTTGTTTTAGAGCAAAATTGCAGCCAACAAGCTTCGATGGCTCCGGAGAAATTTAGATGCGACCCAGATACAACCCCCCTTTTCTCATTTTTTGCTGCCATACATAAAATCTTAGGAAAATCCACAGTCTACAAAATAACACTAGGTTTTGCACAGATTTAATAGGACTTTTCTGAAGAAGTAGATTGTAACGGTTGTATAAAAGGCATTACAAAAAGATTTAAAAATTATAGAAGGTCATCGCTGATAGAGATGTGCGCTTTAGTCGAGTGTGTGAGACTTCAGTGATGCTTCGGAACCAGGATTTCTAAGCCAATTGGTACATTCAACATTTTTGTCACACATGCATGCCTAATGTTTGAGCTCTTGAAAATGTCATTTGAATTTTCGGGCATACTTGTGGCCAGCAAGTTCGATCCCCGTCTACGACACCTTTTTTTGCAGGAAAAAAATGCTGTTTTTGAAGAGTAGAGAATGTTTGCGACCGAGAAGTTTATTTCCTACATTCCACACTTTTTTTATTCAGACCACCCACTCTTAAGATCCCCCCTCCCCCACCCGCTGGTGCCCCCTTTATGACCCCCTGTTGCAACAGTCGCATCACACGCTTGACCCTGGTCAGGAGCCGTGCTCCCCTAGTCAAAATCCCCCCCCCCCACCACTTGACATCGCATTTAAGTAGAAGTCCAAAATTGGGCCCTAGGGTAGACATAAGGCAAATCTCAGGTTATAAAAGAGGACGGATATATGACACTGCTGGTACCATAAAACCCAAATTTTGACTTGTAATTCCAGACTAGCTAGATTGTTAGGCGGAGCCAGCGTGGCCCCTTCTACCTTCTGGAGCGCTTTCTTGGTTTAAAATTCATCTTCTGCAGTGAGATTTAGGCGATTGCTTAGTTAAGGGGCCCGCTATTATATACCATCAAAATCTCATCACCCTTAGTTTGGGTGGTGCCTAAGCGTCTACTAGTGTTATTTGGCAGTATCATAAAACGTTTTGTCCAATCTCGAACTACTTCAGACTGAGTCCACTACTATTGCCACAAAAATGTATCAGCTTTGTCGCGAATACGGTATTTCGGTAAACACTATAGCTCTATTGTATTAATCAAATTGATGGACTAAATGCTTTTCATGCCATACAAATCTTATGTTTAGAGCTGAATGTCGGTTTATATGTTTGTATGTATGTATAGGTTGCTGCATGAAGAAGGCGCAATATCTTTAGGTGACGCAGGATTTACAACAGTAAGGATACGCGCGCGCCTCGTTCGCGCCCGCATAACTAATACTGCTCCTGCGCCTTCGTCATGCAGTAGCCTTTATGTCTGTATGTACGTGTGTTCCGAATAGAAATTTTTATTTTTGAACCGATCCGGACCAAACTTTACACACATACACTTCGGGGCGGGGCGAATGTCGTAGGCTACTCCTCCTCGTCATCGATCGATATTGATTTATCGATTTTTTGCTATTTTTGAGCTACGGGGCTGGGAGTTGGCACAGAGGGGCAATCGAGAATGCTGACTACGAATACTTAATTAGTTTTCAAAATTATCCGTTACTTTTATCGATTTTACGATTTTTTGCAAAGATCGAGCTAAGGGGCTGTGAGTTGGCACAGGGGGGGGGGGGGGGGGAGTGAGCATGCTGCTTACTAATAAAGGGGTAATAGGGAATTGGCATGTAGAAGTGAGCACAGGGAAAGGTTGTACAGGGATGGGACCTTTATCAAAATGTTTTGACAGGGCCGCCGGGCGGAGCCGGCTAAGCCAGCTAGTTCGTATATAATTAATACGAGCAGCCAAAAAGGCTACGTCATAGTAATGGGAACAGTTCTCAAGTCAAATGTGCAATAGAAAATTGTAGAAATTGACAACATGATCTACTGCTTTGACCAAAATTTGTTCAATAATCAAAAATGGATGAGAACAAAAAACCTAGCGAGTGTGCAACTTTTGATTTCTCCTCTTTCTTTCCCATTTCGCTTTCCAAGTATTTGTTTGCTACTTTATCTTGGTTCGTGAAGATTAAATTTGTGAATTCTATGGATTGAGCTTGAATAAATAAACAGCCGTGTTTGGTAAACATCAAATAATTACCCAAAACCTTATTAAGAACTAAAAATTGGTGTAAAGTCTTTCAAGCATTCTGGCTGCAAATCTCACCGATCCTTTTTGTGGATATCCTTGATTAATGTTTCATGGAGGATGGAGCGACAAGTAGAACAATGAGAATTTTTCAAAACGCTTAAGATGTCATAAGGCTTTGTGATTTATGAGAAGTGCAGAAAAAAAGTTTCTTAGCATTGAAGCAAAATGAGTAATGGAGACCCTGCAACTCTCAGATAACTGTAAGTTAGCTAACTGTGTTTAAAAGATTCTTGGAGATATCAGGCGGTTGAGGGTATTACGAAAAAAAGGGAAATTGAGCTGACCATTATAACCCAAGTTGTTTCAGGAAACGTTTTGATCGAATTACCAGGCGTTTCAGATTGGCAAAAGGTATATCGGACCTTCTCTGGCATTTTTTCCATAGTAATAGCTGTTCGAAAAAGTTGGCGCTCAGTTATCTTTTCAAGAACCAATATATCCCCAGGGAATGCCCAGTTGTGAAGGGTGAGAGATGCTTACTCACTATCTTGCATGTGTCGATACATGGTAAAATAAAAAATAATCCGGGTCCTTTGGTTCCGCTCTTGATCAGTCGTCCAAGACGGAAGACCACAGCTCGTTGGTATTCCCTGTCAATAGACCAATTTTAGGTGCAAAAAAATTCCTAGAAAAATGTTAAAGCATTACTTGATGACTTTGATGCAGAAAAGTAGACTCAGTGGAAATGATAATATGAAGACTAAGGCGGAGAAGATGAACATCAGGTATATCATAAGCGGATTTGTCTCCTGAAATCATAAAAAAAACCTTTTTTCTAGCGATAGTAATGTGTTTGAGTGAGGACGTCGACTGAATCATGAATCGAATTTTTCCATGTTTTGCCTCTTTTCTATTCAAGGTATATTAGATAGAGAAAATTTTGCACTTTCAAAATGTATGCAAAACAATATATAGTACTGCAATAACGCAATGATACAGGCTGATAAAAAACAATTAAAATTGGGTTTTGAAACTTGCTCGCTAAAACTCATCTCTTGCTCTTGGTTTCATGATTGTGTTTTTTTTTTCAACTTTCTGGAATAAGAAGAAATCTCTAATATTAGATTGGCTAAAAAATAACCTCGTTTTGGCATGCAAACCTTCATAGAAATTTTTCTTGTTGTTTTCTATCCATGATTTTATCTATGGAAATTAGCTCAAATCTTCCTCTATCATCTACCAAATATTCAGGATACTCTACCATCAGTAAAGACTATATTTGAGTTTCTCAGCTTCGTTTTCATGCTGTAATGGATGTAAAGAACAGCAATTTGGTATTCAAATAAGCGGGAATATTGCCTATTTACCAAGTAATAATAAAAATTGTGATCTGCCATTTTGAAGATCTTTTACCAAAAAAACCTTTTTTCCTCATTTTCGCGCACTAAGATAAAAATGTGGTTTCTCACTCCTTTGCGGAGTTTTTTTTTCTTCGGAAGATAAGTTATTCTCGCAGAAAACTTGTATTTAAATTCCCATTGAAGTGTTCTTTCCAAAGATACCAGACACTGGACAAAATTATGTCTGCAGCATTTGTAAGAGCCGCAAAAGCGAAGGAACCTATTTATTAGCCAACTTAATATTTATAATGAGATACACCACTTGATGAATGTTAGGCTTCGGACAGAGTTCACGCGATTTAATTGCCGCGATTTCCATTCATTTTTACATTCAAAAATTTCGGGTTGGAGAAGTATCACAACGGAAATGCAAGCTGGTCGGCATGCAATGAACTTGTAACAGTTGTCCTTGTCGAGATTGAGTCGCGACGATCAAATCGCGTGTACTCTGCCCGAGGCCTTATAAAATGATAATGATATGGTCTGAAAAAAAATTATTTGAACATTTTTGAAACGAGTTTTTCACTGTGTTTTTAGTGCAAAACGTCTGTGTCAGCCCAACACATGTAAATTATTTTTTTTAATTTTTTCACTGCCCAGTTTTCTGAGCAGTATACTAAATAGTTGCAAAACCTGCCTTTTCTTCATGTAAAATCTGTCTGGTACGAATCATCCAACTTTGCGATCGCCCACGCATTCTGATCTTCTCAACAAGATCCTGAAAATGTTATGGTGATAAAATAGTAATAATCAAATATAGTATAAATCATGAACAATTAAAATTTTACAAGGACATGTCCAAATAGAAAAATGAAGTTTTAATTTAAAGCGGGCAAAAAAAGGCTCAAGAAAATCGTTTGCGCAAACCTTTTCATGTGGTGGTTTCTCTCCCTTGAGCTCGTCGAAACTTGGTGCAAATAATAGATTTTTATTGACGGAATGTGATGATGTGGGCTTTTCCTCTTCATCGTCATGGTGCACAGTGGGAAAATCCAAATCATCGAAATCCCCGGCTGCACTGCCTCCATCCTCGGATCGGAGGGTGTGGATCCTTTGCATTAGACGCTTTCCACGGGTAGAGGGCGTCAGTTCATGCATTTTGAGAATAAAATTTGGCTAATCGGGAAGCCTAGCAGAATTCGGAGAGTTTGAGCCTTGTTTACTCTCAAGCTTCCAGGTAAAGCTAGTAGATGATTAGAAGACTTTCTGGCAGATGTTTTTGAGCTGACTGGAAGAAAGGCCCGCCTCTTTCACCTGCAGCTGACTATTGTTACACCCCTAGGAACGACGAGTGACTTGGATAATGATGACGAGTCAGAACAGATGCTTGTTGATCGGTATAGCAAGTTAATTTATGGACCATCAAATCTTACTAAAAAACAATGCACCCTTAACGAAAGTAGGTAAATTTTTTGGTTTCGCATTTCATCTATTAGATTGATGCAATACTCTTGCATCAAAATTTTCTGAAATTTCTAACTTTCCCCAGCTTCAAAGAAATTTCTGATTTGGTATATGATAAAGAGAAGCAATCTTGAGCTTTTTGCGTCCGCTTGAACCAAAAATTCTTGATGGCACGGCAACGATATAAGCTGATTAAGAGAATACCCAGAAACTAATTTTTCGAACTTTTGCCGCCAAAACAGCTAAAATGTCTACTAAACTTCAAACTTATTTTTGGCCATTTTATGACTTACTCTTTTTCACCGAAGGAAGTTGGTATTGATTGGATGTTTCTACGGAATTCTTATTCTTAATTTCTCAAATTCGACTTATTGATTTCGTTTCAAATTTTCTAAACTGTATATGTTAGGTGGGCCCGAAAGTTCGTGCTTTTCTTAGACCTAACCTCAAATCATTCAAAATAACAATAGGCAAACACTCTAAGCATTGTTCTATGCAGAATTTCTTCTCTCTTTCGAAAGTGATGTTTTTGTTCTGATTCCTTCATTGTTCTTTCAAATAATCGCCACAATCTCCAACCCATGCATTTTACGTAGCCTAAGTTTAGCTATTTTTTGAAAATTTTGTTTTTGGACTTTTGAAAAGCTCTGATGACATTTGGGTAGAGTAAACAAATTGCTACAATAACCAATTTTCTTGGCTCTGATAGCTGGCTCAGTATTAAAAAATAAGTTTTCAAAAGTTTTCACATTTGCGAAGTCGTAAAATATACAAACGCATTGAACACTATGCAATCTCCGCAAAACTGGAACTTTTGAGAATTAATTATGATTGAACACTAACCTTAACAAACAAATGAGTTTCGACCGCCTCAAAATATTGTATCCTTGAAATTTTCGGGTGCAGCCTCTGACGGATCAGAAATATTATGGTAAATTCTCCTCGAGACCTTTGCAAATCAGAAAAAAATTTATGCCAAAAAGAGGAGAAGAAGCTGCATTGACACTAGCTTTTTGTCGTTGATGCTCTACGAGCTTTGGTATAAACAAATATCAAAACTGGTGACATCAAAAATGGTAGTTTTAGAAAATTTGAGAAGCTAGCTATTGATCCCAAAAAATTGTAATACATTGTATTTTGTCTACCCTATCTAATGTTATTAAAGCGCTTCCGGGAGCTCAGAACGAAAATTCGAAAAACTGCAAAAGTTAGGGGTAAAGACCAGCGTTGAAGATCCTGACGATTTTCAGGCAAGCATCAATGAAACCCGAACAAAAACAGCACCGTTTGCTATCGGATCTATATTTTGACGCTGTTGTATAAATCTTTCATGAGGAACACCTTTCGTTCAAGTAATATCTGTCTGCAGTTTCAAATGCACCTTCAGAAGAAGTTTCACAGAATGTCGATTAAACTGTTAGGTTGGCACAAAAGTTCGCTCGCACCATTTGCAAAATTCATAACTTCCTCCTTTCCGAACATATTTGCTTCCTTTCATTTTTGTTTGAAAGAAGAGATCATGCGCTTTATAATAGCATGTAGCCGCTTTCCAATATGCACACCTGCTCAGTTAGGAGCGTTGGAATAAAATCACTAAAATTTTGATTTTTCTGTGTTGTCATAAAATATCTGAAAATTGCAATAAAAATCGGAGCATGCAGTGTTATGAATTTTTTGCCCAACTTCATTTATTTGGGCAAAATCTCTATAAATGTTATGATTTTCAAGAAAATGCCAAAACAAAATTTCCGTTTTTGTATTGTTTGCTCGAAAATACCATGA
This sequence comes from Cylicocyclus nassatus, assembly GCA_958299035.1. Taxonomy (NCBI): domain Eukaryota; kingdom Metazoa; phylum Nematoda; class Chromadorea; order Rhabditida; family Strongylidae; genus Cylicocyclus; species Cylicocyclus nassatus. Next base: position 5,752,942 of record CATQJL010000223.1, on the reverse strand, counting down.
ATTTTTGCAGAGGTATCCAGTTAGCACTATTTTTGTCAAGTTGCAAAATTTAAGGGCAATCCTATAATGCTGACTGCACCGGTTTTCATTGCAAGTTTCAGATTTTTATGACGAAAGACATAAAATTCAAAATTTGTGTATTTTTCTTCCCCGGCTTCAGTCTCCTTAGCTTGCTTTCGCCCAAAAGTACCCAGGAACTGTTGGAAAGGACATAATTTCTTCTTACAAATTGTTGTAAAAGAAGGAAGTTAGGAATTTTTTGAAGATGGTCCGAACGAACCATCATGCCAACCCAATATTATGCTTACAAATTGTGCTTACGATAGGGACTAAAAAAAACCAATAAAAATCACTAATAATTCGTGGACTCAAATGAATATTCAAGCATTTTAGCTTCTATGTGCTGACATTTTGAGACATCAGAAGGACGATTTAAAAGATAGAAAATCTATGGTAAGTAAATTTAAGTGCGTGTTGCAAAAGGCAAAACTACTTTTCAAATAATTGAGCGATATGAGGTGCAATCTATCACTATACATATCTCATTTATCCCTTATGTTAAGGTTTTTGTGAGTTTTCGTGAGAAATATAAGAAACCGTCAGTGTCATGTGAGATCGTAGCCAGGTATAGCATATGCAGCAAATTGAAATGAGTGTCAATCCCTTAAAAAACATTGTGCGCCAAACCCATTTTTGGTCGAATAATTTTGCGAATACATCGAGCAAAGCTTAAAGCTTGTGAATTTGTGTACCAACGATAAACTTTATAATGAAATGATCATGAAAGAACATGGATTAACCTTTGATTCAACAGAATTGGCGGCTGGAAGGCGGGGCTTTGAAGCCTAAGGGCTAGGGATTGATCAGAGTGCATGCGAATGAGGGAGACGCAGACGGCGTCGCAAGCGCAAGCGATCGCCTTCCAGTCGCCAACCTCGTTGAATCAAAGGGTAAAGTTCGAGTCGCAGCTTAGACCATGAAGTCCACCACAACTTCAGGAGCCATCATTCTGCTGAATTTCTGCGACAAAAGAAATCGTCTGCACGAATTCCTTGTGTTGCTCCTGACCTCTCACGTTCAGAAGAAAAAGTTTCATAGGTGTTTTCTTTGAAAAAAGGCCAACGAGGGGGAGGGAGGCTCAAAACTAACTTTTTTACGATCGCCTTTCCTCACTCACATGAAAAAACAGTAAATGAAACTCAAACTTAAGAATTACCTCAATCTCACAAAGGATTCAGCTGCGTGGACTAGATTCAGAAGATTTCGCGGTCCATGGAAGCTTGCTGGAAGCACGTCTATCTCCTAACTTTTGGCGATCATTAGAAGAACTTTGTTCGCGTCATTTCAACTGTCAGCAGTGGTTGACGAGAATGGTCTTTTTTCCAGGCAAGTACATTGGTTAGCTGCCGCAAGCAGTTTCAACAACATACATCTATTATACGCACCGTTGCGCTCCAATTCTGAAGGTGTTGGTCAAAGCAGTTTTATCTCGCCGAAGCTGTGCGCGGCCGTGCAATGGGTGACGAAGTGACAGGAGTGCAGAAAAGCATACGAGAAAAGCATACGCTTTTATGGAGAGTCGTTCTCTCATCTTCGGTATGCTCGGATGACGATGATCATTCTCCTATTGCGTTAGGCCCCGGGCAGACTTCACGCGATTTGATCGTCGCGACGAATCGCGACGAGACAACTGTTACAACATCATTCCATGCCGATCAACTTGCACTTGATTGTGATACTTTTCCAGCCCGAAATTTTTGAATGTGAAATGAAAATGAATGGCAATCGCGGCGATTAGATCGCGACGATTAAGTCGCGTGAAGTCTGTCCGGGGCCTTACGCAGTATTAGTGAAAAGATGCGATGCTGATGGAACGTCGTGTAATAGGAGTGCTATGTCGTAAAGAGACAAAGACCTTTGGCAAAGCTGTCCCAGTCGATCTCAACTGGAGAAAGCCTCAGTTGATCCTTCGACAAGTCACTCTGTCTCAGCTGAGCCATTGATTGATAATTCCAGCCATTTCTGATAATATCATTGAGAACGCCACGTCCATGCAAGTATACGAGTCAAAACGCGTTCGCCAAACATTCACATGCATGTGATTTCGTACTAACGACAGAGATGTGCCCGCACTTGTTAGATCTTGTTGAGGATCGTCAACCTGTACTGTAACTCCTCATTTAGTATCTCTTCGACATGTTCGTCAAGTGTTGTACATAATTTGCTCAAGAGTGACTTGCGGGAAGATTCTCTGCGTCTTATCAGTCCCGTGCTAGTAGCTGACCCCTTCAGTTAAAAGCACGGTCGATTGTTATTTTATCTTCATTCTTATGGCACGGAAAGGGGGCGTCATCCCACCTCAACTGATACCCTCAGTTCAGATCATCAGCTGACCTAGCTTTACTAAGGTCCAGTGTCATATAACGGCATTTGCAAGAATATGCCCAACCTGAAAGATGTTTTAGTCGGGGTAGGGGAACGAACGCTGCCAACTTGACCACCTTTCGCGGCTAACTGGTCCTTTTGTAATGTTGTTGCATGTCGTTCCGACCAGTAGTCCGCAGAGGCGGCCCAAACTGGCGGCCTCCGTTTCCCCACCCTTTTAGTCACAATGACATTCGTTTACGCATAGCTACGACGTATAATAACTATAGAAGACGATCTGAAAGAGAAACTCAGCAGGAGAAACAGGTTGCCTTTACGCGAGTTCCTATTAAAGCAGAACGTCTCCAAAAAGACTCCAGCGAAATGAGTAAATGTGTCTGTGGAAGAAATGGACTAGCTGAGAGATTAGGTGGGCAAGGGAGCTACGCGATTAACAGGAGCGGACAATCGAGTTTTCAAAATCTCCCAACACAGTTTTCAAAATCGCCGACACACTATTCAAAGCTCTCTTTTCAACGAAAATATCTTGCCAAATTTGGAAATGCACATTTATTACTGAAGATCATTGTTGAAAGACACGTGCAACACTGTAAGCAGAATCATCTGCCATGGTTTGTTGTTTTACTGGTGAGCAGACGAAACAGAGAAGTATAGCCAGAGCGCTCACAGCACCGGCAATCAGCAAGACGATGAAGAGCACTTCGTTTGCACTCACGCACTGATCAAGGTTTCGCTGAGCTGACACTAAAATACTGAAGGTAAGAAATAGTGTTCACCAGAGGAACAACCCTTTTGAACCGTTCGCTATTGCGGCGCGCCTCTGATTGGTTAGACGATGGCGTGATTGGCTCCTAGCGGCTCCGCACGCGGCGCAACTGGCGGTCGCGCGCGAACAGCTCAACAGGGCCTACGCCAAATCCTTCGCAAATGGAACCAACCAAGCGCAGCCCGCTGCACTTGCTGAGGCTCAATCTGCAAAACGGTTTGCATCCTGAGTGTGGTCAGATTCCCAGTCCGTTCTGTTTCTTCCCGCCGCCGACGTAATGCTGGGACCATCGGCACTTTTGTCGATGTTGTCTCGGGTTCACATTGCTGCAAAAAGCGCAATGATTTGAAAGTTTTTAGCTGCAATGAGGAAACTCACTTGTCGACGACATGAATGAATGCAGGGCTTTACTTGACATTCGAAATGAACAAATTGTGATGAAGTAAACTGAAAACCGTACCTAAAACAAATTTTAGCACACAGGAAGAATTTTACTTATGATTGTAGTAAGCAATGAAAAAGTATGTGGACAATAGCCACAGGCCCCTCCCCAAGAAAACCCAATATAACCTACATACCCTTGATTCAACTGGTTTGGCGGCTGGAAGGCGGAGCTCCGCGACCTAATTAAGGCTAGAGAATGATTAGAGAACATTTTCGCAAGAGAGACGCAGATGGCATCGCGGGCGCGAGCGATCGCCTTCCAGCCTCCAATCTCGTTGAATAAAAGGGTAATTTAGCATTTGTTAACTTGACCTCTTTACTTGCGATAATTGAAAAAATGAATTTTTTTCAAGATCCAAATAAGCTGCGAGAAACGTTTAAATATTGTGCGCCTTTTATTTGAATAAGCCCTCAAAAAAACTTGGGAAGCATTCGAAAATTTCTATGGATGTATGTAGGGTCGCTCCATCTCCGAAAGAAATTTGGGCGATCTGTCGCGACCGCTCCTTCTTTACGTTGTGACAACTTTGAGGGGATTACTACGGTATGCAGACTACTCTGCGGGGATTAATAGTTTGGCCCTGTCCCCAAAAACTCAACCAATACATCGAGATTTTACGGTTGACTACCACAGCGCTAATGTGCAAAGAGTTGATGCATGCTCACATATGGAGGTAGACGTGCTTGGGCCCGTGATTGACTGGTTCTGTAGCAAAAGCTGGAACGTCGACTGCACGGCTGAGCCGTACCGCGCAGCTGAACGGCTATCATCATAGTCAGTAGGCACTAACGATAGCACTCTGCTAACGAACTCACCCATTGCTATCGATGATGTTTATGCTTGCATCGGGAGTGTTTGATCCATCATGTGCATAGCAAGAGTGAACATAGAAGTCATAGATGGCTGCAATAAGATCGTTTTGGGTCACGCTTCAGCTCATTGCTTGCTAGTACAAGTATAACAATCCAAACATGGCAGTGGCCACTGGCCAGTAACGCTGCCTCTAAGCGCGGCATATGATATCATTGTGCAAAGGCTAATTCTAGACGAATGCGATTCATCTAAGTGAAGCATGCGCGGGCTTGGATGATGGAAGATGCTTAAACGCCGTCTTTGCACCCACTTTGCAAAGACATACACACAAACTCGTAACTCACACGTCACGCCCGAATGAACGCAAACATTATGAAGATTTTGAATTCGTCTACCATCTCTCACTCCTTTTCACGCGCTAATCTCGCTTTATCACGTTGTTGTGGCTGGAGAGTATTAGCTGGATATAAATATATATACACCACCCTGACCAACACCGCTTGCATCTCTTGACACGTAGGCTCTCAGTATCAGAATTGCATATGTTCCAATTTCACGATGCACTTCCAATGGAGACGATTTTCGCGGCGCCATAAACAACAGAATCACTATCAGTGCACTGTCTATATATCAATAACTCAAACTCTGTAAATTTGTTCGTTAGTTAGTATGTGGCTTATAGACTCTTTTGTGTGTGAGCCGATGACGCTGAAATTCGTTCCCCCTATTAACAAGGCAAGGCGCGCAAGATAGGCTGCTTTTTGCGAGGATTCGCTGGGTTTTTCGATCGATTTGTTGATTTGTTTACTTACATCGAGGGGAATGAAAGTTCACAACCATTGTTGGATCATTTCCTCATAATCATGTAAGCCGAGCGGTGAAGTTCATTCAAATTTCTCGGCGAAAAGGATCCGGTGTTTCAAGTCAAGTAAGGAAGACATATTACAGTTTTGCAAGGGATGGTAAGTCTCAACGTGTTTGGGACCAAGTAGCCCAGTTCCCGGGCGAGACCGGGGACATCACTAGTACAGGATAATTCGCAAAGACAACTAAAGAATGATACACAGTAAGCGGAAACAAGTGAGCAGCGGAAGCGGAGGTCATGTGGTGCTATTCGCATTTTGCATCAGTCCAAACAAAAGAAAGCGACGCGAGGAGATTCTGCGAAGCAATTTCTCTGTTTCGGCTATGCCGTTGCGATATCGCCACCAGAGGTATGCCCGTGAAAAAAACTGCTTGCGATGGCACACAATTTGCCCCCCCCCCCCTCCCTCCCCTTACAAACTGGCACGAATGCGGCGGAATCCACTCTTGAATACTTGAGCGCGACGGGCGGAACACATGTCCGGTGGAGTAATGGCGCAGCGATCGGAATCGCGTAAAGTATGACCGATGCTTTAGGGATCAGCCTTCAGTCCTAAATTGTAACGCAAAAGATCACTCGCACCCGTGTTCAACACTGTGATCGCATTTCAACTCCCGAATTATTTCACGCAAGACATTTACATAGAATCGTAGTAAACCTATGTCGTTGTACTTCAGCTGAGGCGAAGCTAATTTGGTCTTGGGAGGCCTCAATCCAGCAACAAGCGAGCTATCAAGCTGCATGTTTATTTGTAGACACGATAAACCTGCTCTTTTCCAAAGAGGGCGAGTGTGGCGTAGTGAAATGAGGCGCCGCTATGATCAGTTCGATGCCCCTCTAAAGCTAACCAAGCCCTTTACCCTCCGGGCCGGTAAATTGGTGCCAGAGTAATCTGGGAGGATAAAAGCGCTGACTTAATAATCGGTTGGCCCCCGCAAGTCACTGTGATAGGCTCGCACTCATACAGTTGCCTCTTCGAGTATGAAGTAGTTTGCGCTCGGCGCATGCCCGCAGAGGATATGAAAAGCCAAATCCTTTATCCTCTGTCCTTTAATAAATCTGCTCTTTTCCCAAACCGCTTTGTGCAGTTTAGTAAAATGGGTAAGCTATTGAGATTCAGCCGGAGTCCCATGATTCAAGATCGCTTCTTGGCATCATTTGCTATTGGCAGATATCAAAGAAAAGTCGATAACGACCTCTACCAAAATTCTTTAGTAGGAAAAATAAGACAAAATTACAACATTTTGAAAAGAAATACAATGAGTGTTAATTGCTGCAAAAGGGATGGAGAAATATTCCAATTTCAAGAAGCTTTCAGAGAAATCAAAGCATTGTCACAAAAAATATTGAAGAGCTCATTTCGGCCTGTTCTCTTGGCTGCAGCTACTCGGGCAATCGGCCGGTAAGCTTCTTACCGGAAAATCCTCGTTGTTACTCTCTGTGCTCTCTGCTCGCACATAAATAAGGATAAAGGATAAAGGATTCGGCGTCTTCAATACCCTCTGAGGGCATGCGCCGAACGCACACACTAACTTCATGTCGAAGAGGCAATTGTGTGCGTGCGAGCCTATTACAGTGACTTGCGGGAACCAGCCGTTTCCAGGTCGCTTTTATCCTCCCAGATTACTCTGGTACCAATTTACCAGCCCCCGGAGGGTAGAGGGCTTGTTGGCCCAGGGGCGGGGATCGAACCTGTGTCCGATCTGGTCATAGCGGCGCCTCATACCACTACGCCACTCGTCCCTCTGCTCGCACATTTTCAGAAAATAAACAGTAAGATGGCTTTCCCTTTGTTGACCTCTTTCCTGCTTCAAATAACTGTTTCATTCGCTGGCTTTTTTGTCGATAATAAGCAAGAGGCCTTGCAAAAGCTAGCGGTCAGATTTCAAATCTGCCAGCAAGATGCAAAAAATAGTCATTTTTTTCAGCGCTCGCCTACTCCCGACGAATGTCTGAGTAGCTGTTCATTACTCATCCGTAGGCCCTTAAAATTATGCAATACGTCACATTACGAGTAGCTTAGTTACCGACGAGACAGATATTCCTCTGACTTTCCGCTACAGTTTCTTGATTCAACAGGACGGCTGGAAAGCGGGGCTTCGTGATCTAGTTAAGACTAGAGAATGATCAGAGAGCACGAGCGCGAGAGAGACGCCGACTGCGTAGCTGCAAGCGGCCTTTATTAGGTCACAAAACCCCGCCTTCCAGCGTTGAATCAAAGGTCATCTCCAGCTCGGCAACATGGTAAACTAATTGCCATTTGACTATACGGTCTTTTGACAGCTGCTTGCATTCTCAAAGCATGAAAGGGTGGACGGTTGTAAGTTTATTTGCAAAGTTGCACTTGAGTCACAAAGCCTGCTCTTCCACGCTTACGTGCTCTCTAATCAATCGAAGCTCCGCCCTCCAGCCGCCAGCTCCGGTGAAACAGAGAGTATACAGCCGAGCTGACGGCATATTACGTGCCACAAACAACTAATCCAAAAAATTCAAAATACTTTCACTTACCCGTGTTCTTTAATGACAAATCCAACGTTATCCTTTGACCAACACTTGCTTTTGTCAATGGAGGTCCATTCGTTCCATGACCATCTAAGATTTGCATGGAGAGGAGTGGAGCAGCTCCATTACCAGTGATTACACCCTCGTCACGCTGAGGGCTACTGCAACAGAGATATTCATCAGGAATAGTTGATTAGATATTCGATTTTGTAAAAAAGTCGATTTTTTTCGGAAATTCGAATCGGTATTGGGAAATGTTCGACTCGGAGATGACTTACTTGATCTGCAATGCTGGAGCCCCATTTGGCCCAGGTGGTAATGTCAGTGTGATGTCTTGCGTACTATACATACATCGAACGCTCATGGCAGTGAAACCATCAACTAGTATTCCATCCACTGGGCTTATTATAAGTTTCAGGTTATATTCACCGCCACTCTAAAATGGATAATCTTTTCAGTATTTTCAAAAATCCTGGAAAATCTTCGACTCGGGGCGGGGTCTTACCTCATTAGCTCTGAGACCACATTCAGAGCCATTTGATAGGGGAATGTGAACTACCATACTCCTGTCGCCTTTGCCTCGCCACCTAAATGAGAGATAAACAAATTTTGTCCAAATAAGTCCCATGATCTGAGGTGTACTTTAACTCAACTGTCTTGGCGGCTGAAAGGCGGGGCTTCGTGACCTAATTAAGGCTAGATAATGTTCAAAGAGCATGCGCGCGACAGAGACGCAGACTGCGTAGCGGACGCGAGCGGCCTTAATTAGGTCATGAAGCCGCGCGTTAATTCATCCCGCGCATAAAAAAGTCTTGTTGCTAATGCTTAAGTGATTTCTTTCAGAAAGCCATACCTGCACCGTTCATCACCAATTCCTTTTTCGGTGAAAACTCCTCCAGAAAAATCTTTAACAAATGTTAATGAGACGTCCATCGACGTAGCGGTGCATGAGACGCTTCGATCTTGAAAAGCGAGGTTTTTTTAGAAGTAAAGTGGATCTAGCTGTGAACTCACCTGCTAACAATGTTTCACTGAGTCCATAATAGAAATGCTGCAATGAAACTTTTTAGAAGGATAAGTTTGAAAAATGTCTTCAAATAAGTTGAGATTGATGTCTTGTAGCCAACGCCGAGATTGTTACAAATTTTATTGGCCAACGTTTCGGCTTCTCGCCTTCGTCAGGGCCTGAATGGGGTATCGATTCGTAACCCAGACGGGCAAATGTCTTTACGGCCTTACGAAAAAGGTCTAAGCCTTCAACGCACAAATAACACCCTTGGTAGAACGACGTTGGGCTGACCGTATATGGAAGAACTAAATGGGAGGTCAGCATAGTTGGCTCAGATAAGGAGATAGTTCTCTCGTGATTGCGAGGCATTCTTCTTTACGGTTGATTTGTGGGTTCTTAGCATGAATCCACAATGCTTCTAGAAACTTGCGAGCAGCCGTTTTAGGTTCACGTGCTAATATCTTTACGGTCACTTCAAAACTCGATCCTTCATGCCTTAGTACTCTGTGTGTTCCTAACGGAGTAGAAGTTCGCTGTTTATCCCTGCCATCTAGGTGTTCTTTTATACGAATACATAGGGGACGTGTGGTTTCACCTACATACTCGTCTCGAGACTAAGGCATGAAGGATCGAGTTTTGAAGTGACCGTAAAGATATTAGCACGTGAACCTAAAACGGCTGCTCGCAAGTTTCTAGAAGCATTGTGGATTCATGCTAAGAACCCACAAATCAACCGTAAAGAAGAATGCCTCGCAATCACGAGAGAACTATCTCCTTATCTGAGCCAACTATGCTGACCTCCCATTTAGTTCTTCCATATACGGTCAGCCCAACGTCGTTCTACCAAGGGTGTTGTTTGTGCGGTGAGTAACTGTTGCAAAGCTAGTGGCCAAAATTAAGGCTTAGACCTTTTTCGTAAGGCCGTAAAGACATTTGCCCGTCTGGGTTACGAATCGATACCCCATTCAGGCCCTGACGAAGGCGAGAAGCCGAAACGTTGGCCAATAAAGTTTGTAACAATCTCGGCGTTGGCTACAAGACATCAATCTCAACTTATAAACTATGCCGAGATTTATCGAGAATCGTACATACTGTCTTCAAATATTTTGGCTACAGGTCGTCTGTGAACTAGATTTTATCCTCGAGCATAAAATTCATTTTGAGACGTCCGCGCAGAGCGCGAAGCTTGGAACTGCGCGTCACTCCTCTTTCCTCATGTACTCTCGCCGCTCTTTTCCCTGCGCCTCTTCCAGCCATGAACTATTTTTGATGGACGCGACAGCGTTACTCTCCGAGCACACACCGATGGCACATAGAAAAAACTCTGCTGCGCCTTAATTAAGTATGCCCAACTGTTTTTGCAAACATTAGGGGAAGTACCGGGTTTTTTGAACGAAGAGGGAATAAGATGCCCCGTGGACACAGTAGGAATTCTTGACGGCTTGATGGCCCCGAAAAGGAGTCTAAGGCCCGTATGCACATACATCCCCGCTGGGGAGGGGAGGGGATCTGAGAGGGGATGCGTCATATCTCGCTACTTTACGTATCTTTCTTCTTCCTTTTCTATCTTGCTTATAAATGTTCTCATACCCTACTACCTGCGCATAATCGATGCCAGGTTACTGGCATAACTGATTAGATTTGTACTATTTTGTGTGATCCCCTGGGGATCCCCAGGGGATCCCCAGGGGATTGCCTCTCATTTTCAAAGTCATTTATCTTTCTGAGAAATCAATGGAAACGCCGCAAAATTGTACTGAGGATATACTACGGCACTGCTAAGCATGTTTTCGACAGAAAAAATGGAATCTGAAAATTGTGAATTTTTCGATGATCCCTAGCTTTTGAGCCAGGGATTACCGAAGATCTCGATATGCTGAGATTTCACTTATTTTTGCTTTAAACATGCTTAGCAGTGCCGTAGTATATCCTCAGTACAATTTTGCGGCGTTTTTATTGATTTCTCAAGAAGATAAATGACTTTGAAAATGGAAGGTGATCCCCTGGGAATCCCCAGGGGATCCCCAGGGGATCACATAAAATAGTACAAATCTAATCAGTTATGCCAGTAACCTGGCATCGATTATGCGCAGGTAGTAGGGTATGAGAACATTTATAAGCAAGATAGAAAAGGAAGAAGAAAGATACGTAAAGTAGCGAGATATGACGCATCCCCTCTCAGATCCCCTCCCCTCCCCAGCGGGGATGTACGTGCATACGGGCCTAAGGCTGCGCATGACATGCTTGGAAGTGATGACTCTGACAATCATGCCCCTTCCGTCCTATAAGCCTTTTCCAAGCACAAAATGCATAAGGGCTGTAAAACTTGTTGATAGCACCTCCGCCAGGTCATCCCCCCCCCCCTCCCGTCGTTAGCTCCGTCCAGTTTATGAAGAATCCCGCCCTCACGGAATCCTATAAGACCACAACACAAGCGCTTCACTTTTTGGAAAACTCGGAATTGAGAGCGTGAAATCAGCTCAGATTATGAGGAAAAACCTTCCCTTAAAAATGGCGGACCCCGCCCCCAATATGATAAACCACTCCCAGGATTTTGCTGCGTAATCAACCAACAAGTTAAAACTTGTGCATCACCTCACTCTGGATGTCTTAACACTTTGATTGGAAGGTAGAACAAGTCTAACCCTGTCAAACAAATCTGTGTAACGTTCTCGTGTCTCTTATTGTTAGTCTCAAAATGATTACTCCTCAAAGGCACCGTCCACCTAAGCCAGGAGTCTTGAGCTTTTGGCGAAATAGATGGTAGGACCCCTATCAAGCCAATGCCCATATACTGCTTCGGAAGCGAGAAAATCGCTCCAAAATGACGAACAGGCACGAGGACCCCTAAACGGCACCGCCCCCTCCATAATGGCCACCCTTCCGTGCTCGCCCATCCAATCACCCTTCGGAGAAATGCACGGCGGGTTCTTCAAAACGGCAATTTTTGAAGTTCTTGCTAATTCTCGACTCATATTCGGAATCGGGAGCATGAGAAGGCCCCGGAACGACAAAAACATGGAAGTCGAGAATCTGGGTGGACGGCGCCTTCAAGCCTACTATAAAAACTATCATCTATTCGAATCTGCAAGACTTGATCCACAAAAAAGTCATTGAAACCTGAGAGCCTCTGGGATCTATCCTTACTTTCAATCTATGTTGATGTTTGGCTTCGGACGCAACCGTTTTTATTTCGTTTCCGCCGGCAAAAGTGCATTATTTGAAGCCGTACATTGTTCCACCCGGAAATTACGAATGCGGGTTGCACGTGTCATTTTCAAAGCCGAAGAAACACCCTGTTCGATCCGCTTGCGGCTGTGCGGATAAGCTCAACCCGCAGCCCACTCGCTATTTGCAAGTCAGCCGACCTGCTCGAACGTCACTTTTGTTGATTGGACGGCGAAAATGACGCTTTCGCTTTTGTTTTTAAGAGTTCTCATTGTCGCTTGTGTCGTCAAAAAGGTGATGCTCCCGTAATGACGTATAATTATAAGAGAAACATATTTATTTATGTAAAGGTCTCCTCCCACAGGATATCACCTATTCTTAATTCCAGCTTGCCTAAGCTATCTTCTGACACCCGTATACGGCTAAAATTGTTTCTATAGTCTTTTTCTCCTAAGTAAGGCTAAAATTCAGGGGAATTTGAGCTCTAGAAAAAGTGTTCTACTGCTGCATTCTCTTAACATTTTCGGAGAACCTTTGATGAACGAAATCTGCGCAAAACCATCATCAAAGTTCAATTTTATTAAATTAACACCTGCTTCACCGGATGGAGCGATAGACAGAATAAGTCAATCTGTCATCTATTCTGGGACAAGGAGACTCGAGTAGGCTTCGCGCACATTGCTAAACAAGTCTGAACTTGTTTTTTCCTGATTTCGAGTAATAAATAAACCTCAATGGGTGAAATCACATGTATAAACTTGTCAGCTACACGATAAGCCTGTTTAGACATTGTTCGCAAAGCTTACTTGAGTCTCCTAGTCTAAAAATAAATACCCTCGATATCATCCCATATGTCTTCCCTCAACATGACGTGGATTACGTGGCTTGATGAGGCGCCGCCTCGCCTCGGGCTCGCGCCACGTTGCGAGCGCATCATTTGGCGCGACGTGGCGCTCAACACAGCGTGGCGCAGGCTTTTCCATGTTCTTCTTGTTGCCACATCACGCAGAAAATGCGCACGCAACGTGGCGCAAGCCCGAGGCGAGGCGGCGCCTCATCAAGCCACGTAATCCACGTCATGTTGAGGGAAGACATATGGGATGATATCGAGGGTAACTTTTCTTGAAGAGAGCGAAGCATCTGCAGTAAATCAGCAATACTGAAAAAACACTTTGAAAGCGCGCTCCAAACATCATTCGCCTGCTCTTATTCGATTTTTCTATGCTCTACTGTTGCACAAAGCTCGATAGCCACACCGCTTCCATTCTTTCCATTTTCCATCCAAAAAATTTCTGCTTTAGTTATTTTGTTCCAATTATTTCAAATTTTTTGCTTATTTCTTCCGTCCACTAAATTTGATCGTTTTGAATTCAAAAAGCATTTTCAGTTCGTAGTGAGCAGTGGTATGTTTTGGCTTGCATTCTCCGCAAATCGCACATTAGCCAGTTGAAGGTGCTTTATGACGTCATTTCTGCCTAGCCCATTCCTCCTTTATGTTGTCTGTCCATCATCCCACTACTTCCCCCTAGATGGAACAAAATATAGCAACTTGAGAAGTATGGGGGGGGGGGGGAAACTCGTCGCCTGTCGCTGGGACAACACCGGAGTCCGGCAGTGCAATGACGAACTAGTGAGTAATTGCATGAGGCACAGTTCCTTCACTATTTTCGTCGAGGTCGTACGAAAATTAGCGCGGGTGCAAGTCCATTTTTGAAATTTGGAGTTGCACTTGCTTTCAGCAAGGTACTTTAACATACGCTACAAGTATATGACTAAAATAAGACAGAAAATTAGATAATCTCATAATAATCCAGATTGTCTAAAAAACCCATAGCCATGTATCATAACACTGGGAATTTGTCTAATGGATTTATATGGCATGTCAAATAGGAATACCATTAGCACGGTAGCGTCTGTGGGGTTACGGTAGGTAGACGGTGGTGCGCTAATTCTCGAACTCCTTCCCAAAAATTCATTTAGAAGGGTTTTTGTTCAAGTCCATAGTATTATAAGGTTGTGCTTACGAGGGAAGGATGGTTGGTCGAAGTGGCCTTTTGAGATGGGTTGTATACCGTGATAGAGGCCATAACGCTGATTTCAAATCTGCTTTTCTTATCTGCGGGGCATTCCTGGATGAGGAGTTATGAGCGTTTAAAGGAGCAAAAAAAGGAATGATTTTCTGGGATAAGAACAGTTGCTAAAATTCTCCCAGTGCTTGAATGGGACAGCCGGAGAGCGGATATATCTCACCTAAGAGTGTTTATAGAGTGCTGGAAAAATTACCACTGGTCCACTGAGGCGTTAGGAATAACGTTACTACTGTTTTTATAAATTTGCACATTCAATTTTTTCTCCAATAACGGCTCATAAGTTCTCGTGCAGGAATGTAAATAAGAAAGGCAGATTTGGAGTCAGCGTTTTATGCCCTCCAACATGGTGTACAAATCATCGCAAAAGGCCACTTCGACTGACCATCGTTTCCTTGTTAGTAATCTTGCGATAAACTAAAAAAGTTCGCAAAAAATCTCTTTCAGTCGCTGCCAGAGGCAGCATAATCGTTATGTACCCTTCCCCCTCCCTAGCCTCTCCCCCCGACAAAGTTTGAGTCATAGGGTGTTATCCTTTTGCCGTCAACCCAAAGCAACCCCACTTGGACTACCTTACAAAAAACGTACTACCCTTCGACGAGATTGGCGGCTGGAAGGCGGGGTTTCGAGGACTAATTAAAGCTAGAGGATGGTCAGAGAGTACCTCGCGAGAGAGACGCAGAGTGCGTCGCGGGAGCGAGCGGTCGCCTTCCAGCTGCCAATCCCTTTGAGTCAAAAGATACTCGTGAAGATCACCCAATAACTTCTAGGTATAGATTTTAAAATCCTGAATCGAGTTCCTCAATCAATGAAATAGAGTAGCGCGCTCTTTACTTATAAGCTTATAGTGAGCAATCTAAAGATCATTCATAACTGGTGTCTGATAAACAATGCGTGAAAAAAAAAAGGTTGAGGGTTTCTGAAATTCAAATGCTGAGTCAGAATTCCCCTTGTATCGAGCCCTTGCAGAACATTTTCTACTTGAGAACATGTATTATATAATCTGATCGCATCATAAAATCTGATGATATAGAATAATAAATACTTCATTCTAATTATATTGTTTGGTTGTGGCAGAGTTACGGTATGCGCAGATCTATCGGTTCATGGAATTATATCATAAGGAATCATCTGCATGTATCAATCGTTTTTTTTTAAATAAAATTGCTGGAATCTCGTGCTCTCAAATTAGGGAGGTAAATAGATCAAGGTAACATCAGGAATGTGAAATACAGTGGTAGAACTGTTCTGACGTAAGCTGCAGGTTGAGAATGTTGATGTAAGCCAGCACATATGTGGTTTTAACCCCGTACAGTGTTTCTACCGTATCCATACAGTACTACGCCAACTATCACTGCATAGGATCCGAATGTATGACCATGCGATAGAAATACTGCATTAGACAAAACATTCACCAAACTCTTTCTATGCACTTATTCCCAACATTTTTAAAGAAAATGATTCCGAAGTAATAGAGACTCACCGCTATTAATATGATTGAACTGTACAGATTGTAACTCATGATATGTGGTAGTGGAGGTCAAGTTTATGAGTGAATGTGCAAGGAAGGCTGAAAAAAATAAAGAATGCTATTTATCGTTTTTATAGATACAAGCAACGGCAGTTGGGTAGGAACGATAAAAATGTTCCCCGGAGCTGAACTTTGGACAGCACGTTTAGATAAAGCAATTCTGCAGAATTCTGGCCCGAATAAGTTGATGAGTGAGAAACCGAAAGAAACCAGGGTAGGAGTAACCGTGTTGGTTGTTGTAATTAGTTGCGGGTGTTGCGCCTTTTCGTGTTGTGACACACATTGCGCTTTTCGAGTGACCTGACCCGGATGATTAGTGTCAGTGGAGGTTTACGGTCCCCAGAGTGGAGACAATTTACGCAATCTCTGTCTCGATGAGTATGCAAAGCGGATAATTAGCGGTGCTACTGGTGGGTGAAAGCGGTAATCACCGCTGCGCTTAGGCTGGCAGGGTACGGCAACCTCAAGGTTACGTTACCTGAGTAGAAGCAGAGCTGTAATAGATAAAGAATTTCGTTATTATAGAAGCGAAGCTGCAAAAACAAATTCATAGCATATCTAATTTTCGTTACCTCATACAATAATTTTCAAAAAAGTTTGTAAAAAATGCTTTCTGAGTTGATCCATGGGTCATCAAGAAATATAAGAAAATTTTATGAAATCTCAAACAAAATTATATATTTTTGCAACACATGACGATGTTCTGTTGTACTGTGGATGCTATGTACAGATTTAAGGAATAACATCAAAACGAAATCGAAAACTCATGTAGATTTTTTTAATCGTAAAAGTTTTCAAAGGAGAAGCAGTCCTGCTTTGACGCTTTCTAGAAAATTTCCATTGCCTCAAGCCCAAAAACATCCTTTGAAAATTTTTGAGAAAATGCTTCTCCCTCGTTTCTTATTAACATGTTAGTCCATAAGTCTTGCACCAAAGTGTTGAGAATTCGCATGAAAATGTTAAAAATTTCGATCAGCACCATAATTTTTTTCGCAACGTATGGCAGATCCCATACAATGCATCTTTGACTTTTTGCGAAGACAAATTTCGATCGTTGACTAGAAGACCCGAAAATCATTATTATTCGCCGATACTCCAATACCGCGAAATTCTCTCACAATCAGTTGAAGAGAGTATTGTAAAAACGTAATCAAGAACAACTAAAATTTGTTGGGCTTTCTAGCGTTTTTAGCTACCCAATTCGCGATATGCTAGTACAAATTGGATATCTAGAAGGAGATTTTTCCTTTTCAATATATACTGAAACAAACTCTAGAGCTACTAGTGGTACATATAAACTAACTAGTACTTTCCTCTACGTCATCGTTTATATTTCACTACTTGTTCATTTTACCTACTTCTCGATTCTACCAAACAAGCTGTCACTCTTTAACCATTTTACTATGTATTTCATAAATAAAGATTCATGCAAAGCTTTATAGAACCTGTCCTGCTTTTGACAAAGCATCCTAACTGGCTAGATCCTAGCAAAAACACTCAAGAGGCGCAGAACTTCCCTTGAAAAGGGATACGCCACTAGTTCTGGGGAAAAAAGATAATTTCACAAGTAAAGTTGTTTTGAATTGGAACGAGCTTTGAAGATGTTTAGAGAAAAAGTATTGCCTGGTAGCTTTCTAGCCATATTTATGAGATTTTATATGGCCTTGTCTCGATGGCTACGGAAAAAAGTAAAGTCTAGGTCTGGTGCCTTTCACTTACAAGACGCATTATCCGGTATTTTGGGGGAAGGAGGGGGGGGGGAGACGGGACATAGGGAAGTGCACTTGAGGACTGCGGTAGAATAAGCAAATTTTTATGAGCTAAACTGATGCTCTGACAATTTAGGACTGCAGAAGTATTGGTAGTCACTTGGTAACTTGATATGCCCATTGCACACCATGCGCCCTATTTGACGACTTTTAAAATTAGGTTTGCTCTTTTCCAGTGATTTCTGTAAGTTTTTTTGCCTCTTTCGATTTCATTGAGAATGTGTTAGAAATAAACAATTCCGTGGTTTGTTACGCTAGAGAAGGTTCAACTGAAGAGTTACTAACAGTGTCGTCGGTTACCGCGCGTAGTGTGCAGGCCCATATACTATGATAAAAATGACTCGAGCATATCTACGTGAAATAAAGCGAAGAATTGAACTTATGTGCTGCTGTGAAAGTAGTACAAAGAAACCCTCAAACGAGACAAAAGCATAAAGTATAGCGCTGACCCTACTATGAATTTAGATACTAGTAAGATGTCGTCGGTTGTCGCGCATGGTGTGCAGGCTCACGAATCAAATTGCAAATAATCTGAAAAATATGAAAAAGAACGTTCAAAAATTGGCAAAGAAAATCTAGGTATCTGGAATTACAGAGAAATGCTATAAAAACGAGACGGAAACATAAAAAAAGCGAGAGAATTGAGCGCTGACCCGACTGTGAACAGTCTCCGTGTCCGTGCCGATGCCAAAGAGCGTGTTTATTACCATGCAAAAAGAAATAAAGCCCACTTAGAACCGGATATGCATAGGAGCCAGGAGCGGGAAGAGAGAGAGAACAGTGGTGTCTTTGTGAGGGAATGTGAGTGGTCAGTCATTATAGACAGGGGGATGGTTGACGGTGGTGGCGGTGCGACCTTGTCAAGTCACTCAGTCAGGCAGAGTTGAAAATCCTTCTTATCCATGGAATAATACCCGTAAAAAAGTCGCTGAGGTCAAGGCCCTGTTTTGAGCGGATTTTAGGAGTTATTTTTGCAGCGCTTGGGCTTTGCAAGGCGAATGGGGGCGCGGGGGTGGTAGTTTGAGGGTTTACTCAATTTCTCGTAGAACTAAGGAAGTAATCTGAATCGTACGGTTCCTAATAATTGAGGCAGATTGATTTCGCTATTTGAGGAGAGTTACGTCCTCGCTCGCAAACGGAAAAGGCGAGGACCTGTCCTCACTCTGCTTGACGACTACCGAAGCGTAGCTACCCGGCAATTAGAATCCCCAAGTCCGAATACCAGCAATAGCTAAGGCTGCCAAATCATCCCAGGACCTTGAGGGAATTTGAGGATGGTTTACCTTGAGTCTTCACTCTAAGCTTCAAAAAGCCCGCCAGAACGAGTAGTTCGACAGGAACTTATGGGAGCACCTCTCGCTGTTGTACCAAGGAGTGTGTTTTAAAATGATGATACTCTTTTGCCGAAAGTAAAGACTGATTGAAGAGATAACAAAGGCACCTGCCTTGCCTTCCTCAACTATCAGGTTGTCCTATAAGTATAGGCGCCGTAAAACCTAATTGCCCGCGCCGTGCCTTGAACACCAGCGTAAGCGAGCGGTCGTCGCGAGCGACTGTCGGCGTTCACTATATTCCAAAAATTCTTTTATTAACTTTCATGTTGTTATCGTCAATGCAAGGTATATCTCGACGAAAGCCCCCCTCAAAAGTTTAAAAAAATATGCGTGGAAAGGACGCGCGCTCATTGTCGCTCGAAAAAAGCCTGTAGCGCTTCGGGACCAAACGTTTCCAGCCGCGCCGCGCGTTGGTGTTCAAAGCGACGCGTGGGCAATTGGGTTTTACGGGGCCTGTACATCCTTTCTCAAAAAAAGCGAAGTGTTTTCGTTTTCCGAGAGACTTAATGCACTATATAGAGCAAAGCAAGCTCTACAAAAAAGCAGACCAAAAAAGATCATCTGAAAATCGATTTTTGTAATAAAATCTTACGAGGCTACAAAATGATTACCAAAGATCCACCCAACGTAATCCAGGTAAAGCTCGGAGCAAAATCAAAAGAAATTCAATCACTTGGAAACTGGTTTTGTGGAAAAAAATTTTACGAGGCTCAGAATTGTTCTTCATGCAAAAGATACATAGTAGTTTTCATAAGTGTATTTATTTACTAGATTCTTTTTGGCGCATGAAGGTAGAAAAAAAGACCAAAAATTGCAAATTTCGCCCAGCCCCTACCGCACAAGCGATTGTATATTGCAAGCCTTAGTAAGCATAAATTTTCATAATTCTAATTCTAATTGCTCTCATAGCGGAGAAATATCAAGTTTTACATGAAAAACCTTAGGAGTGGCATTGTGGCATTTTCGGACCATCTAGGTCTCTTGAGTTTGAGCCGCGGAATCTAGCAAGTATATTTACTAGTACTACTATGTGTCTACTGTAAGGTGACGAAGCTGTTGGCCCGTAGGAATTTTCTTTAGGAAGATCCGATTTTTAGGGTAATTGAAAAAATTCAGTGTTTAACTCCAAACTTTACCAGATTACGATCAGGGATCATTGCTGCTCATTGCGTAAAGGAAGCTTTAATCATCGAATGGTACCCCAAATCTGCTAGGAGAAAAACGTTTTAATTTGTTGTTTGCTTCTGTTTGCTTCTGCTTCTGACAACCATCTATTAGACTCCATCACTTGTCATGGAGCTGAGTATGAAGTTGGGACGTTCTTTGGCCGTTTATGGATACCGAAGAAACCTTAAGCCATTGCCCAATTTGCAGCAAATATAATTCCATTATGTACGAGAAATTCGACTTCAATTGACCAGTACCATTCTGCAAGACCATGATTGGTCCGCTCCAAATTGTGAGGTACTAGTTACCAGAGTTTGGAGTCAAATTTCTCGGCCAGAATTTATTAGGTTGGAGCGGATCGCACCGTCTTCAAAAATTCGTAACACATGATTTTCCCAACCTGCTTACTTATTTCCGTTTGAAAGAGTTGATCATGCCCTGCATAGTAGTAGTTTGGCGGCTTTCTACTTCGCATATAGGGCATTCGAAAAATCGTGACGATGGCGCGACCGCACGCGACACGCACGCCACTTCCGGAATTCGCAATTTCTTGGTTTTCGCTATAGTCGAATGGTTTTTTTGCTTACGTGTGATAATATTTAGACACTGGAAGTGACTGAGCTGAACGTTGAGGTGGTGCCTTCTTGTATAAGCTTTTATGTTCCTGTGAGCTCAAAATTCGCAGTAAAATCTTCGTCACGATTTTATAAATACCCTATACATTGCATAAATAGAAACGGTAAAAAAAATTTAGCCCGAACTCCTGGCACGCAATACAATCATGACATACTGGTTTTTTTTTATAAACGCGGCATTTTTTTTTCTCGCACTTGAATCCGAGAGTCTCAGCGTTGATGTTAAGCATGAACAGAAACTTCATTTCCAAATGGCTGTCTTTGACCACGAAGGAGAAGTTAGTCCACAAACTATGTTAGTGCCAGCACTGATGATCATTTTGGCCTCATGCTTCCAAATCCTATCCGTCTACGGTGAACCCAAATGAGAAATTTAAAACGTTGCCTTTGTGTGACGTTCTCTAGCGTCAGTACGTGGAATTAGACTGATGGATGATGTGTTTGCTGCTTGAGCACCCGAAAAAACTCAATGACGTCGACGTCTTTGGCATATCAAAGTCCATGCACACCTATTGTGAAGGGATAGTTACGGATGTTCTCTCGCTTTGCTTAGCCCGATAAACAGAACTTTTCTTGTCTAGGATTCCGAGAAAGAATTTATATGTTTTGATTAAAATTTTTCATCGTAAACGATTTTCCAGAAAAAAGGCATTGCTCCAAGAAGTATGATTATTTCAACTTAGAATGAAAATACGTTTTGATATGAAGGTCTTTGTATTTGGCTTATGCAGATTTTGAATCACGCAGTATGTTTTTTTAGAGCGGTAGATAGCCATATCGATCGTGAAGATTTTTTCATAAAGGTATTTTACTGCAGTCTCGAAAAACGGACAATGTTTTAGCCAAAGATATGAAATTCGTCCGTGATCGAGAAATGAAAGAAGAGATAGAAAAAAATTTTAAAAGTTCAGAGTGTCTCCAGAATTTTCCCCATCGATCCTTTCTATATCCGCTGCCCGTCGTCTTTCGATAGTCTTCAGGCTCTGGTTATACCTCGAGCGATTTGGCTAAGTCGCGATCATCAGGCGTTCTGGCAACTTGCCAGCGGTCTGCAAATCCACCGCTCGCGTTTTGGAATGCCTAGACGTATAGCATTTGTAACCAATTCTACACATTTAAGTCTTCCTTGCGTAGAATATGTTCATGAAGAATTATGAGCGATTGTATTCGAAATCGCGCTACGACTGAAACGCTCGAGGTATAAACGATTTTGTTTGTGTAAAACTAATTTCAGTTTTATAGCCAAACTGCAGCAGATCACCATGGGTCTTACTGTATGAGTACGGCAGGGCTTTCAATAAAATAGATAGCTTCCTTGCAGTTCAGTCGCAAATTCGAAGAAATCATTGGTATTGGGTTTTTGACTAATAAGGCCCCGGACAGACTTCACGCGATTTGATCGTCGCGATTCAATCGCCGACAGTTCCATTCATTTTCATTTCACATTTAAAAATTTCGGGCTGGAAAAGTATCACAACCGAAATGCAAGTTGATCGGCATGGAATGATGTTGTGACAGTTGTCTCGTCGCGATTCAGTCGCGACGATCAAATCGCGTGAAGTCTGCCCGGGCCTAACAAAACCTTCCGTAAAATTTCCACCGTAACCCCACAGTGAAGAGAGCTGTTGGGATTCTTTCCGTACTGAAAATCGAATTTGAAGCCATCACAGAAGGGTATCCTGGTCGGGGAAAGACGTCAGGGCAAAGAATTTTGACGTTTAACAGTCGGAACTTTTTGAGCACTTTGTTAGCTATCGCACTAAATAAAGAGTTACTTGCAAGCAAACTTATCAAAGTTTTAGGAGCAAAACCATAGGTTTTTGATCCAGCTGATTTTCGAAACCTCTCAAGCCATTTTTTGGCATGACAAATCCAGACTTGTTTATAGTGGCTCCCAAGACCGGTATTTCTAGAAACATTGATATCGGGGGACAACATTTTTCACTCTTCAAATGTGCCTTTTCAGGTATTTCACCCTACAATGGGCTCGTTGTTGAGTTTGCTAACATCACAACAATAGGTAATCCTCATTTTAGAGATTTTTGATTAGGTAGATTCGCAGTTCACCATCCTTGAATAATATGGTAAAAATTTTTATAAAAAATCCTGGTTCATGACTATAAGTTTTATCCTTTCTAAAGCCCTAGAGATTCTTTCGAAAAGTTCTTTGAAAGATTTTCGCAAATCTTCAGTCGTTATGAGGTGAAAATCCTAGAAGCTTGTCCGCTCGTAAATTCCGTGCTACAGGGCTTATCAATTGAAGTGTCGGGTGCGCCAGCAGCTCTACTCCCGCGCTGGACTCTGCACCTCTTACGCGAACACGCTCTCTGATCATATCCAATCGCTTGAGGCTCCGCCTTTCCGACGCTCGCTGTGATACTTGGTTAGAAGCATCGCACTTTTGTCTCCCTTTCTTTTTTCCCATGTTTTGGTTTCTTCGGTTAGTTAAATGGGTCATTCGCGCTAGCAAGTGAAACCTTCTAAATATCAGCAGTGAGTGGTAAATCGGCTGCCACTAACGTATGTCCGTCCTAATCCGGCGCAAAAGGCATTGCTACAGTCTGTGTCAATTATTTATTCCCTTTCGCGTAAGAACTACAATTCGCAACGAGGACCTTGCCTACGAACCAACGATGAGGCCAATTTGAATGCCCAAGACGTACGCGCGCGGACAAAGACGTGACGCGAAGCTCTCACGTGGCGATTGCGTTACAGAAAGGAGCACATGTTTGACACAGACTGTACGTCACAACTTCATCCCCTGCGGCAGCAAGTCTGTTATGCCCAGGGTAAAGCGGGGGGTGCGGCACGCCGTAGGGTGGGGGTCGTTAGGGGGGGGGTAGGTAGGGGGGGGTCGTATCGACCTAAGGTCAAAAGCACTTGTACAAGCTGTGTGACTAAATTGACTCGATGAAAGCGCTGTTGAAATCCTGCAAAATTCAAGTTTAACGACACAAACTTGCAGATACCGTGTGCCTACCGTAACCTACCGTACCTCTAATCAAGCATAATTGTCGTAATCCGCGTGTCGAATAACCCCTATGCGCCAAGTTTCAGCGAACTCTGAGGTCTCCGAGCAGTAAACAACCTTGTATAAAGCAGTAATTTAAAACATGATTAACTTCATCTTAACGGTGAGTAAGCTACCTCTTCTTGCACTCAATACAAAGCACTACTCCTTCTTTGTCCACCTCAGGAATCCCGCTTCAGAAGACCTCCAAACTAAAGAATTAGAAGCCAACCAAAATCTCGTTTTTCCCATTTTTCGCTTTTGATCGCTGTGCTTTCACCAAATATTACTCAGAGCTAAGAAGACGAATCAGGCTCAAAACATCCCTATGGAATCTACGAGGTTTAGGCTATTGATTCATATAAATATTGTCCGCTAAAAATGTTTTTTTGATATAGTTAATGGCCTGCGGCACCCCCCACCCCTCAAAACCTGCGGCTGCCGCAGGCTTTGAGGGGGGTGCCGCAGGCCATTAACTATATCAAAAAAACATTTTTAGCGGACAGTATTTATATGGATCGATAGCCTAGATCACCTAGTTTTCACAGGAGTGATTTGAGCCTTATTCGTTTTCTTAGCTCTGAGTAATATTTGGTGAAAGCACAGCGATCAAAAGCGAAAAATGGGAAAAACGAGATTTTGGTTGGCTTCTAATTCAATAGTTTGGAGGTCTTCTGAAGCGGGATTCCTGATTATGTTTGACAGGGCCTCCAAGTAATGCTATCTTAAAGGAGTCCAGGGGGGGGGTCTTATTAAGACAGCAATCAGGGGGGGGGGGGGGTCGTAACCAGCGATCGTGTGCCACACCCCTTGCTTGACCCTGGTTATGCCTTTGCGACAGCAATCTTATAACAGTCTGGGAATAGTACTGAAGGATGTTTACTTTATGGAACGACTGGTACATGGAACCCATGACAATTGATCGAAAAGACGCTCTTGTATCAACAAGTATTGTCTCTGCGAGTTGATCATTGTCTGTTGAGTGGACTATAGATCAACGGCGAATTTTTGTCGTATGCAAATTTTCTCCATGTTTTCTCTAGCCACACATGCATTTCGCATGCTGCTGACATGTCTGTGCTTTTTTTTTCGAACGATGAGGTAGCCGTCTTACGTCAGGGAGGCTTATGTTTTGACTATGATCCGGCCATTTTTTTTGGGGATTTTCACGATTCCTACATATGATTGTTGTGGCACTCAATATTGGAGCGCGGAAACTACCTTTACAATCACGTCCAACAATAAATAGTAAGGTAACCCACATCCTAAACCTCATTCTGTTCTTCAACGCAATGATTGCCTTTTTGTTGTAACTCGAGAGAAACTGCACAACTATCAACTACAATGTGCCTTCAATCGTAATATTTTATTGAGTAGACGTGAGTTTTCGCGCTCCATGGATAGCGGCAAAAGAATCGCAGAAATTGAAGGATTTACAGGTTGTGTTATTTTCACAAGAGTCACACTAACGGTCAAATTTTAATGTGTTGAAGTGAAATTACATCTATTGGGATGATTTATGAAAATGAGCAACTTCTTTTTGAAGGCCATCTCCGGCATGTCTAGTTTTTTCACTCTAATTAATTAAAGATCAGTATAGGTGTCCACAAATCCATCTACTTGCCTTCAATTCTCCATTTTCTCATTTTCACAGATTTCAAAGTTTTTCAAAGTTTTCAAAACATTTCAAAGCTCCACAAATCATTTTTCCCGAACGAGTTGCGAGCTTTGCATATGCGATATCCGTGCGGCTTTTGCGTGGCGGAATGGCCTCGCTCCGCCCACTGAGCTCCTCGAGCGAGTTTCGCACGGCTGCTCGCTGCTTCTTAATTGAATGAATTGATGAGTCGTTGTGTATCGCGTATCTCCTTTTCGCAATAATTTCGCTATGAGAAATTAACTTTTCTTATGATTGTTTCTTCCAGCTGGACTTTATCCGGGCAGTTTCGTGGCGCGAGGGGTGGATTGGCATAATGTGCGTAGAGACGCGGTCATAACATGCCGTCACATCATTCTCCAGCAAATTTTGGGTGTTTATCACAGTCTTGGGAGGTGAGTTATGTTTTTTAAGCTTTTTTTGCATTTCCCTATGATGGAATCATGTGCAG
Source organism: Cylicocyclus nassatus (assembly GCA_958299035.1). Classification (NCBI taxonomy): domain Eukaryota; kingdom Metazoa; phylum Nematoda; class Chromadorea; order Rhabditida; family Strongylidae; genus Cylicocyclus; species Cylicocyclus nassatus. The sequence goes on along the minus strand of CATQJL010000223.1, from coordinate 5,727,348 downwards.
TTTGGAACAGTGTCCTTCATTCGCTTACGTAGTTTTGTCATAATGTTTTGTTTTTACAGTCACCAATGTTTGTCGGATCGCCTCGCGTTTGGAGAGAATGGAAGAATGTAATGAGAACATTTGAGGAACTAGTAGAGCAATATGAAGCTGAAGCAGCGCAAGTAGACAAATCGTCTGTGATCAGCCTTGAGGTAAACAGTCATGTTAGGGAACTGCCACATTGTTTTTTTCTGTTCAGGCGAATATCACAAGATCTCTTTGTATTGTTATCGCTTCCAAACCACTTTTGGCTCGGTCGTTGATGAGCCCATGGCTACGAGTCATTGGACTATCTCAATCAAATATCCAGTATTTGGAGTCCACCGGTGTTATCGATCTCAACGTGCTCTTCAAAAAGTCGGAGAAAGATGTAGGTTCATTATTTCACTTTTTTGATTGTGCAGAATCCAATACACACCAATGTTTTGGACGTAGAGGTAAATACACTTGTTTTTCGATCAGTACATTAACTCATAGCTTCAGTCATCTGTGATTTACACTAGTTTTTGGAAAAATTCGTTTTTTTCTCTGGCTTCGCCGATGAAGCGGTTTCGATATAGAGCAACTTTATAAGTATTTATTGCGAGCTCAATTCTAGTCTAAAAACAGTTCCCTGTAATGACGCAAATCATCAGTAATCTATGACAAAACCGCGAAAATCGCATTGCTGTCAATTTTTAAGCTTGTTACCAGGTACCTGTAAAAGGTTGCTGTATCAAAAAAGAGCTATTGAATTGAAGAAGGATTAGTAGTAGAGCACTATTAGTTTTGGGAAAGCGGAACAAATTACAGTTTTTCAAAAGTAGTTTTGATATATAGCCGCAATACGCAGTCATAAAACTGTTGTAAATAATCATTATATAATAATTGCTGAAGTTGGCAAATAAGCTAGCTGAAGTAATGAACCAGGCGAAGGTTCATAAATTATTTCTAGACAAACTTTTTTTTTGTTGGAATCTCTCGGCGAAAAAAAGTGTGGTGTGGTGCCGATGTTTTGTCCAGAAATGATGTTGTTATTTTGGGCAAAGAGTTTGCCAAAGTTTTCCATTTGTTAAAATTTGTGAGGCGCGCAGGACGTACAAGTGTTCTATTGTCTAAAGAAAGCTATCGCCAGTCATGTTTTTGAGAATTGTTCAACGAAATGAAATCTTATAGAACTTTTTTGCAATAAGGTATTCTCCAAAGTGACATTAGTCGAATTTTCATATTCTATCGATGTTCAAGAAATGTCTTTTACTTTGATATCGTTGATAAACTCAACCAATGTTTGGTGCGACGTATACCTTCCGCTGTTGGGAGAAGAACTCAATCTTAAACCTCAGCAGTTTAGTGGCAAGAAATGATTACTCCAGTGCGTATATGTAGAGAAATAGGTTCGGAAAGTTTAGTAGAGAGTCGGCATCAGTGAGAGGTTACTTTCTCGCAAAAATTTTTCTGGCTGTGTTGTGGAAGTTGAGGAAATCTCATGTTTTGCGGCTATGAGGTATTGTGGAACCGAATCCCTCGCTGTTCCTGCTCGATATGCTAGCATTGGTCTTCAAACAAAAACTGCAGGCCTGACAATGGTTTGCTATACAATAGATATCCTTTTTGCTGTAAATGGCTCACCATGTCGAACTAATTCAATCAAGAAAATCTGACACCGGTCCTTTGCGAATGAAATGTGTGTTTCATCAAGGCCTGTCCTTTTTGTTTGCATCGATTTTGCTCGCGTCATGTTCTTTGCCTTTCGTCTCCTTTTATTAACAGCCGACGCAGAGCGCGCCTTCACTATTTGTCTATATACATAGAATGCACCTTCGTGTAAGTGCTAGCCCAAATATGAGACAAGGCTTTCATTGTATTGTTTTCAGCTGCGATTTCTTGCCGATCGTGGTCAGTTCCAAGATGAGGTAAAGCGAAAGTTTGTTCGATCAACAGTCGCGGCACATAAATGCCTGGAAGCGTTCAAAGGTAATTTTATGTAATTTTTGATCATGTTTTCTTCCCTTTTTTCAAAAAAAGGCACCTCTTAGCTTGACTAGCCTCTATCTTTCGGTTTTTCAATGACTTCAAAAAAGCTTTTTTTATGAGATGATTTTACTTTACTAATGCTTTCTACTCAGAAACGATAGTTCACTTTGTCTTCTTGAGTCTGTAGATTCATGGAGACTTCTTTATCTTTTGATATCTTTCTAATAATTAGAAATACGAATTAGATAATTATCTCTCACTTTCTAAATAAATACTCTGAGATACGTGTAAATTGGGTCTCCTTGTCTAGTGCAACCTTTGTAGTTGCTCGGTCGTCATCGTTTTCCGAGACTGCATTCTTTTTAGCCTGCCTCATGATTTTGATTTGTAGTAGTCTGCGTCGATGGCTTTTATTTCCCATTCAAGTATGTTTTTTTAATATTGTTTTGCCTGTTTTTTGGTTAATCATCGCAGCATACCTTGAGCGCAAGTGATAAAATCCTGAGTGTTATATGTGCGAAATTCTCCGTCAGTGAATCAGGCCTTTTAGAATGGGCATCTATTCAATGTTTTCGCAATCATTCGTGATGCCCTTTTCTCAAGCATATTACTGTTTTGCCCTATGAAGCTGAGGAATTCGTACTCTATAACAAAGTGGTGTCCGTGGATCAATGCAATATGCTTACAAGCGAGATTTGCTCAACAGTCTTACGATATGCGCCGGTTTAGTTTGCAAAGTGTGCCGGTCTGTCGTGCGTGTTCTATCATCTCAGACATACCCATACCATGAGTTGATGATTTCCTCAGGCTTCGAGTGGCAGTTGCGTTGGATTTTCATGAAATTTCGGCACATCATTAGTATTTGGGAGCTTTTTACACATTGACTCAACAGCGACATAGCGAAGAATTGGCCTCGGTCAGTTTGGTTCAAGGTGGGCGATCCTGTCAATGCTACTTAGGCACGCGCTAGATATCCGCTTGATCCATTTCATTATTGGTTAAATCAGCGAATTGGCCAGTAACGAACCTGTGTCCATTATTCCACTTGAATCGCCATATCCATCTCGGTTGGGTCAGTTCACCGAGTTGACTGATAACGAAATGGATCAAGCGAATCAAGTGGTTCAGTTATGGCGCGCGTTTTAGGCCAGCACGCATGGCGCCACGTGCTTCAGAAACTTAACAAACGTAATCGACTGTTTGTACAGTTTTTCTTGGACAAGACTGCATTCTTGTGATTGTCAATGTAGTCTCCACAAAAAATAAGTCATCGAGCAGTTTTGACGTTTCCAAAATCAGCATGTGAAACTGAATTCACGTATTCAAATAGATCTGCGTTTTCGTCTACCGTAGATCAAGTGAGAAAAATATGGATCACGAAGTGTCCAAATTTTTCTCTCTCTCCCCCCCCCCCCTTCCCACCTTCTCATCTTTATCTAGAGGCAGCGTCCATACAAACTAACGCCTCCCATGTTTTTTTTCATTCTTGGGCCTTTCCATGGCCCTGATTACAGTTATGAAGTTCTAAATGTGCAAAACCCCTCAAAGCCCAATTTCTCGGAATTTTGAAGACCCACGTTTTTCACTATCTGGGTGGGCGGAGCTGGATAGGATCAGGGCGTGGCTTGATAGCACCTCCGCGATTTCAAGTGCATTATCTCCATTCAGAGATAACATTGGAGAACCGGATCAACGCAGATGCCCCTTATGGGGCTTACATTGAGGGTAGGTACTAATCGGAGGGGGGGGGAGGTCAAGTTTTGCCTGCATGCTACCTTCAATTGGATTACAATCGCTTTATGGACAGGTTTCTAACACAGGCTGCAATAGGCCATACAAGTTTTTCGAGCTATCTGCAGCTGCGAATTTCCCAACCAATGCGCACACGGTTCCTCACCTCAACATGTTTTTTATTCCCCTGTGATGATCAGAAATCGTTCAATATCCTATGAGGGAAACGTCTGTTTTCTGTTTTGCAATATTTTTATCTGAATCATAGAGCAACTTTGTGCGCAATTCAAGCTGCTTCCTCTTTACTACTCATTATACGACGAGCTAGCTCTTTTGTCTTGATGAATCGTAGTCGATCGATAGAAGCAAGGTATCTCAACAAGAGTGAACCCAACCGTCAAGGTATCTTGAAAACGTTGTCTTAGCTTCAACCCAGCCATAGTGCAATGCTGCAACTCGCTGATCAGAAGGGCAAATCAATGTATTGGAAAAAGTGCCTGATAGATTTCGTTCAGTATACCACAACGGTTTCAGCTAACTATAGTCTGAAAGAATTCTTCTCCCTCAAAATCTTTCGATACTTCTCAGTCTAGGACGTTTCTCACTAAATATATAGAAGATGTTCATCTAACCGTTACAACAGCTTGCGAAAAGACTTTACATTATGTCGTTGTCTCGGTGCTGGCGAAGTGGTGGTTTTTTTACATACAAAAGTTGATGTTTCATGTGTTGAAGGTGCTCGATAGTGCAGACATTATTGACATTCCGCGCTTCTCAGCAATGAACAGTTTTCGTCAGGGATACGTTCAGTTCCCGTCGTTAGGTCCGTGCATCCCAGCACAGTCTTCAATTGCGTTCTTCTCCAGATCAGTAGCATGAAGTTTGACACAGCATGATTCCGTTAGACACCAGTTCCCTAAAATCTCCGACTCTTTTCACCTTTGTACTCTGACTTCCTCGTCTGCACTTTGGAGTGTGCCTCATATAAAAGAGGGGACAGTGCCAACCTCCTATGCGCTTCATGCCAGTTTCTATTGTAAATAGCCGGGATATGGAGGGCCGAATTTGGTTGGAGATCCTCATCCCATTGCTTTCCAGCTTACCCTTTGATTCGATGAGATTGGCGGCTGGAAGGCAAACGCACACCCGCGACGCAATCTGCGTCTCTCCCGCGAGCGCGCTCTCTGGTCATTCTCTAGCCTTGATTAGGCCTCGAAACTCCGCCTTCCCGCCAATCCCGTTGAATCAAAAGATTCATTGCTTTCTCTGTTTTTTCTTCATCCGTCTTTGGTATAGGTTTTTCCATTGTTTCACAGATTCATCTCCAGTCTCGCAAATTCACGAAACTTACTGCAGAAAGATGCTGAAAAAAAGGGGAAGACGCACGATTTCATCGCATATCACATACAATATTCATGTTCACGCAATCTGTACTGATTTGGCACTCTTGACTATAGTTTTCCATCCACACACTGCCTTGGCTTGTCGAAATCCTCCTTTGAGGTTTAGCACGGAATGTGTCCTCCTTTCGAATAATTCACCTCGAAGGCGCTTTGTCTTCAAACAACCACCATTCTGTTTGCGTTTCTTTGCCGAGCGACCAATGCTTTTTTCTCATTTTTCTCCGCGCAGAAGTGTTCCACGCGATGTTACAACATCGTTGACGACAACGAACGACGAACGTCAAATCCTGTAATGAGAGTTGCGCCAGTTGATTTGCAATCGATGGTTTGCATGTGTGACACACACCACAACGTACGGTCGACCACTGTCGTCGCTCTGTTATCTGGTCGTTGTTTTGTCACACACCGGCATCATTTTTCTTTCTGCTGCGTCTGTTCCCTTTTGCAAGGTCGACGATTTGTCATCGAGCAACGCTCACGCTGAAGAATGATCTTAGAAGTGATTTTGTGCCGTGATCCAGCGCAGAAACCGGTGCCGATTGTTTTCCTATAGTTTTCGAGGAGAGAAATGTTGTGGGGGCGGGACTGCTCTGTTTTAGTTTTCATTTTTGCGAATAGACTGCTGTGCCCTCGCTCATAATCTATCTTGCAGCCAATTCGTCTTAGGTTCCGGACGTACTCTTGATTTTCAAGTCCTGGGCATACTTCACGCGATTTCAGTCACCCACGCCATCTGGCAATCTGCTAAATGTGTCTAAATCCAACATTATAGGCTACAAATGCATAGCGTGTATAACTTTCGTGGACTGGTGGAAAGCTTTAATTTTGTACATACAAAATGCATTACAAAATACATTCACTATCACAAATAATTACAATATTGCCAAACCTCGTCGTCCAGTTATTTGTCATCATGAATGCATTTTGTATGTACAAAATTAGAGCTTTCTACCAGTCTATGAAAGTTTTACACGCTATGCATTTTGTAGCCTATGGTGTTGGATTTGAACACATTTGGCAGTTTGCCACGCGTGGCGAACGAAATCGCGTGAAGCATGCACAGGCCTTGTAAATCAAGAGAAGAAATTTTGTGATAGCTAACTTCCTAGGGTTATTTTCTCCAAATGATTTTGAACTCAGAGGATTTCGAAAGCTGTATGCATCAGTCCAACGCTTACGTTAATATCAGGGGATCAACAGACGGTTGAATTTCCTTGAACCTTCCCACTGCATCGTCCATCAATTTAAACACGAGCCCCGCATATTTTTTCGGGTTCACCACAGTAGTATCTTTCGAGATGCTTTTCGGCGCTTGTTGCCATGCTAAGTGCGTTGGTTCCACAGCAGCATCTGGTTTGGGCCAATACGCTCTTCTGCTCAATGTCTTGTGAGAGGTCCAGTCCATCTGCCTCAATCCTTCCCCTGTACTTCTGGATTGATGCGAAACCATCTCTGATCAAACTTCTTTCTGTTTTTATTTAGCTAGTTTGTTTTACGCGATTAATTATGTCATCCTCGAGTATAGCTTGACGATTACATTTTGCTGGCGTCACGTCGGTATTAAAAGCAATGCTTCGTGATAGAGTAATTTACGTCTTATGCGAATTAACATTTTGTTCTCGGTTTCTGCATTCAATATCTGGAATGCTGTTAAGCATCTGAATAATTAGAATATGCGATATCACATTGTAAGACTAGTTTCTTTGTGACAGTCATTTTCATAGAAAGTTTATGCTGTAGGAGCTTTTTTTGTATAATACTCTCAGCTCTTTGAAGTTATAGGAAATAACGTAATATGTGACGAGCTTACCATGTGCTAATAGGAGCAAAAAATCTTTTCGCTTTGTATGTATGGTGTCTTTCATGGAAAGACAATGCTAGTAGTGACTATTGCAGCTCCCTCTTTTTTCTTTTTGGGATCTACAGTCTGTTTTTCTTTCCGCAAAACTTCTAGGTGAAAGATATTCATTACTTTTAGCTGCGCGGGAACGTGGCGTTGACGTAACTCCGTTTGCTGACCAGCAACTTTCGTGGTCTGCGTGTTCTCCGCCTTGTGGTAGTAAGTTTTTCCAGTGTTTTTTTTTTTGCCTCTTTACAATCGTTGTCGATGCTGATGGCGGTTTACTGCCTTATGACATTGTCTGCGGTATTTGCTGCGCTTGCACCAAAACTGGTTTACTTATCTTTTCAAAACAATAAAAGACCGTCGAATGCTGCTAAGTGAAGTTTTGCAGTGTCACCACGCATCATTATAGTATTTGCCTTTGTGTCTCAAGTTTTTTCAATCAGTAACGTAAATGGTGAAATCATAACTCAGTGAATAGCCTTTATTGTGTTGTGCTATTTTTTCTCCAGTTCTTGTTTCCGAACAGGCTGCTATGACAAAATGAGTGTCACGAGTTCTTTCTGTACTATCAAGGTGCTAGAGCCTTTTACTTTTCCAGAAAAAGGAACTTCGTGGCGTGCTATCAGCGCAGAGTCTGCCAGTCCCCCAAGTCCTCGGTTCATTGTCACACCTGTGGACGCAGAAGAGTGAGTTTTTGAGTAATTCTTAGTGAGCTTAGTGATTCTTAGTGACTTTACATCTCTCACCTCTCGGATCAGCAAGAATATGAGATAAAATATTTTAAGATCGCCACTAGAGCGAGATTCACCATCGGATCCGATCCGAGATTCATTAGGTTCAATATCCGTGGCTTCTGCTTCGCATAGGTGAGTATTCGATTTCTTTTTCATGTTATCAAGTTATAAATCGGCCCTTTTTTGATGCTAAGATGTTTAGTTGATAGCAGCTTCATGGAAGCTTGAATACTCATTTCCACGTACAGCAAATGATTTACGCTTAGAAAATTCTATCGCACTTAACATCTAGAAAAAGGATCGCTATCTGTTGCTGTGCAAAGTGATACTTTGACGATAGTTTTTTTTTGTCTTCCTGTCTGCGTGCCTATCTCACTAAAGGCGTATATGGCGACATTTATTATCTTGCGGTTATGCGAGCTCGATTGTTTTATAATTAACTTTATTAGAGAGGAAGAGTCGCACATTCTCCTAGAGTTAACTGTCGCTTTTCTTGCACATGGAGCTCGTTAACGCACGAAATGCGAAAATGCGACAACGTGCAAGGCTCCAGAGTCGTTACTAATATTTTTAAGCTAGTTTTGCTCATGTTAGAGAGTTTGCATTGTTTTTTCGGAGTTTTCACCCCTTTTGCATGTTTTCTCAAACTTTGCCTTTCTCGATGTCTCTCCATTGTGACAGTCAGAAAAATCTTGTAGACAAAGTACTTCAACATTTCATATCGTGAACCAGAGCCGCATCATGAAGATCATGTTTTACAGAGCGGTTAAATATGTAGATGCCCTGCTCTCAGCGATTCTAATGTTTCAGATTGTTTTCTATAAGCATTTTTGGTCGCCAAACTTCACAAATAAATTAAAGGATAATTTGAGAAATCGTTATACGCTACGTCAAAGGAACTTCTTTTATTCATAGAAGTACCAAAATCACCACCCAAATGGAAGTCTCAGCCTTTGAATAAGCGCAGAGTACAAACTGCAAGGTTTTTCTTGCTCTCCTAGTTGTGCTTTTCATCTTTGCTCCTTAAGTAGAGACACTGATCAAGATGTATAGTTGTTTCTTTGAAAATAGATTTTGAACAGAGCTCGTTTATAGCGACTGCATTTGCTTGCTGGAAAGTTTTAGTGCTGTACGTTCGGAAGGAGTGTCCTGGCAAAAGGTCGATTTTGAGATTTTGTGCTTATCCGGGTCTGTTCGCTATACTGAATCCGAAAATCAACACGGGAGAGTGCGAAGACGGCGAAAGGGCTTCAACGCAGGAAGGAAGCAGTAGGTGGGCGGGGTCTTCCCCACTGCGAATTCACGCTCCCAGCTTCCGGAGCGATCTTCTCGATTCCGCGAGCGGCCCCAGTTCCCAAGTGCGTGGGCGTGATATGAAATCGGAACCTAGAAGATCGCTCCGGAAGCTGGGAGCACGAATTCACAGTGGTACCCCGCCCCATCTGCAGATTTCCCTTTTGCGTCAAAATCTTCTCGCTGTTTTTGCTCTCCTACTCAGATAATCGCCGGGGGCAGGCGGCCATGCGATTTATGGGCGGGCGGGCACCGGAAAAATAGTTCGCTAATTTCTTGCGGCCCGCTTGCAGATATTTGGGACAATTTTAGCGAAATTTTAGGCGAATGCTTGGAGAACAATCGCGGTTTCTTTATAGATTAGCTGCGGCGCAGTGGCCGCATTCTCGCGGACTTTCCGCGAGAATATGCAAGAATTTGAGGGCCGCACGGTCCTTTGTGGAGGACCGCGCAGCCCCAGGTACTTTCCGCTGAGAGAAAGTACCTCTAACTTGAGTAATTAAAGCATCGATGACACCTCTGCCATGTAGAGTCTCACTTTTGCTCGGCGTAAGCCCGAAACTGCGTAAAAAAGAGTCCGAGCGCCAGCTGAAAATTTGACCAGTGTTCAATGAAAGAGATTATTTGACGAGCGCCTGCAGAAAATTCTGTGTTGCTGCCCGCTGGCAGAACATTAGACAAAAGGAAGTACCGCTCGCTGTAGGTTTGGCCACGCCTCAAAATTCTGCTGACCACTTGCAGAAAAGCGCGAGTTTGCGGACCGCCTGCCCCCGGCGATTACCTGAGCAGTGTGGATTTTCGGATTCAGCGTAACAAATAGTCCTGGGTAAGCACAAAATCTCAAAACCAACATTTTGCCCGGACACTGCCTTTAATACCAAGTGTGAGATGGACGTGCATTTCAAATGCGCCCAAGTTGCTGAGGCTGTTGGAGTAAAGGATGTTTGAATCGTATGATTTCATCGGCGCATCACCCCATCTCACCGCTATCGAGACAGAAATTTGCACTTCACTTCATGTAATCTAAAACTTATCGATTGTGTAATTTTTTAAGCGATGATTCACATACAGTGATGAATTTCGTAACACTACGTTTACCATTTCTAGAAAATTTAGAGATTAGCGCTTTTCCAGCGAATTCGTCTTTCGCTTGTTTTCTGTTATAGAGAGTAGCTTAGTTACAATTAGGTAATAATAACTGACTGAATCCTCCATAATTTTCTCCATAAGTCGAAAATAATAAACAAGAGCTTTTTCTGCCTCCTTTAACTCTCGTTTAGAGATTGTTTCATGACGATTCTTCTTTTAATTCTTGCACTATTTCTTGCTTGGCAAAGTTCCGGAAATTACTTTGTATGGTTTATTCTCAGTTTACTCTTTCTCGTTTGATTTTCGATTGTGCAAAATTATAGCAAAGTTCTTCTTGAGACTTTTATCTACAACACCTCTGCAGATTACTCAATAAGCTTTTTGCTATTATTTTGAGCTAAGATTATTCTCTATAAACTTTATGCAAACACGAAATAAGGGAAAGAAACGTGAGACTTTTTCTGATAGCTGTTGCAGTTTTGACGGCATTACGCTACTAATGCGCTGATATAGGGGCCTGCAGGATCGCGAGAGTCGGACGTGCGTACGGCCATTGCGCCGCGCACGTCTGATGTCACTAGGGCAGGTGCCAGATTCATCCGCTTCAACCGGTTCGTTCGGCTCATGGGTCAAATTACTACATTGTCCACAGAAAAGGTGGTGAACCGAATGAACCTGTTGAACAGGATAAGTCTGGCACCTACCCGAGTCGTCGGACGCCGATCTGACGTGCGCGGCGCAATGGCCGTACGCACGTCCGACTCTCGCGATCCTGCAGGCCCCTATAACTGCTGTCACTTATAGTCTGAGTTGCAGTGTTAGGTGGTGTGGCTTTGGAAATTTCAATTTGCAATCATATTTTTCTCTCAGGTCTATAGCACTTCTTTTTCATTCATTTTCACAATCGATTCGTTTTGCTTGCGTCGAGTTCCACTCCTTAATGGACAATGCTGTTTCTTCGTCTAATCACGTGGCCTTTGTCGTCATTGCGCTTTGCGCGTTTCAAGGTTGACAAAATGGTTTTCGTTGGATAAGCAAAAAAGTGTTCGTATCGATTCAGGGTTGGCGCATTTTAAAGCTTTGAAAATGTTTGGTGAGACAAATTGGTTGGCAGTGCTTCATCAAACATGAAATTTTTGCCTTTTTTCTCCTGCACTACTTATAAGATATCTCAAAGAGTATCGAATGGATGTCCATTCTTGTAAAAATAGATTTTGAGGCCTTTCAAGCACCATTATGAAAGCTGGCTTCAACTTAGTTTTGTGGGAGCAAATTACCAAGCCTTCATCACTGTGGGATTACTGTAGGAACGTTGAAGAGGATTAACTGGGCTCTATTTTGTCTCATTAAAGGCAGCGTACACCCAAAATTTGAGTTACCGAATTTCCTAGATCTTTCTACACCGTGTATATACTGGGCCCAGAAGAAGACCAACTGCGTTGGTCCGGTCTCCCAATGTTGCTTCTGAGCGGAGAAAACCCCCCTCAATTTTCTTTCATGCCGCCCCTTTTCTTTCGCTCCGCCTCCTCTGGACAAATCCATAACAGCGTAAGCTGCAATTGCAGTTGCAGTTGCTGTTGCAACATCTGTTGCATTTGTTTTGGGTGTACGCTGCCTTTAAGAGAACCTGAAATCTTACATTAGGCTTAGAATCGTTGATTTTTGATGTGAAGTTTGGATTTGACGGTAATGCTTCAGTTTATGAGTTGTGCCAAGCACACGTAATAACTGGCTCCCAGTGTTTCTCAAAAGTGCGACTACGCCGATTTAAAAGCCTTAAATTGAAAAGAGTTAAGAGCAACCAGCATTAAAGGAACTGGCTTGTGAAAATTGCGATTGCGAGTCTTTCACACTCACATGGCCTTCTGGAATGCGCGAGGGATCTCTGCTAACACCGCAATTGGCTACCTGAGCCGATCAGCCAGTTACCACCAATGGGTGGTTACCGTCTCCTGCAGCCAGTCGCTGTTTGTGGCGAGAATTTTTCGCCCATCCCCTCCAGCTATCTCCACGGTAGGAAATTGCCGTAAAAAGCATTTTTTGACTTTTCATACACAGCACTGGACTCCAGAAGACATGTAGGTGTGGAAAGCTCGATTATTGATGATGATGATGATGATTGCTGATTAGAGATGATTGCGATTAAAGATGATTGCTCATACTATAATATAATGTTCGTAAAATCGCGAAAGCTTTTCATACGCGAGTTGTCAGGATCAACATGATACATTTTTGGGACATCATCTCAACCTTTTGTTAACTAACTCCAGAATTTCATTTAAAAGCGAATAGACCTACCAGTTGTTGTAAGCTGTGTAGCCGCTAAATTAGATCTTGCAAACCTTCACACCTTCCTTCTTCGAAATGAGAACCGTGTTTCTCTTACAAGTCTCTGCACGGTTTGCGGCTGTAGTTAATGCAGTCTTGCCCACACTTATAGCAGAATAAGTGTCACGCTTTCTAGCGTGACATCAATTACATACTTCCGAGAAAACCCAAATTCTCGACTTCCATGTTTTGGTCATTCCGGGGCCTTCTCATGTCCGGAATTTCCGAAGATGAAGTCGAGAAAGCCGCGAAAACGCTGATAATTCCTGTTCCGGAGAAGACGCAGGCCAGTTCGGTGATTGGGTGGAAGCGCGCGGAGGGGCGGGCATTTACTGGAGGGGGCGGTGCCGACGGGCTCACTTTCGAAGCGACGTTTTAAGCCGCGACTTGAGCGTTTGCTTGATAGGAGGTCCTACTGTCGTAAGCTACAAAAAGCGCAAGGCTCTTAACTGGTAGACGGTGCTTTTAATGCTTTTCAGGGTATTTGGTAGAGCAGAGCAAGGTATTTTGGAACCTGATCAGAAATAATAAGTTTATGACTCACTGCGGTGACTGACTGACTTTATGATCAACATTCCCGTCGGAGAGGAGATCGCAGCTCAAGAAAACTCATATCCTGATGCTTTAGATATCTGGATTTCACCCTATTTTCCTCCCCGTAAATATTCCTACCATCCTTGACTATAAACCTATTGAACAGGGGAGAAAAGCTGTACGAGTCACACTTTCCAGTTTTTTGTTTTGATCCCATGCTGATCTCCGGCGGCCGGCCGTCAATTTGCCAAAGGACCATACAAAAAAACTGAAAAATGCGGCTTGTACAGCTTCTCGCTCCTGTTTGACATGTTTATGGTGAAGGATAACAGGAATGCTTACGGAAAGTTAGACAGCGTAAAGACCACATTTCTGGAGCTTCAAGATATGAAGCTTTTTTTATAGCTGCGATTCCTTTCCCAGCGGGATGTCAGTTGCATTCGGCCCTTAGTCTTCGGGATATTCGCACCCTTATATCTATCCATTCTTACCCGCATTGAGGCTGAGGCAATGCTGCGTGAATGCGTCATAAAATAAAAACTTGAAATGCATTGATGTTCTCTCAGTAGTTGCGAAGAGTGTCGATGATTTAGTGCAAACACACGAAATCACGTGTATTTGTTCAAATGCAGCTGTTTTGTGCTAAACTTAGGTCGTTACGTGCGTATCTCGGCGGCGGAGCAAAGGAGGGCGCGCACAGGCGGCGGCACAAGCGCATGTGTCAGTCCCTCGTCTTGTTGTCATCCTCTGTTCCGATTCTTGGCGGCCTCGTCGGCTGCGTCGTTGTGCATTTAGCACGATCTACACTGTAATTGAACTACCGTACACCTACAGTACGCACAGTCCAGTCATGACCCTGTCTGATACCTGTACCCCGGAAAGATTCTATGTAAAACATGATCTACATCACTGGATTAGAAGCGTTGCCATGAAATTTTGGCATCGATCTGTTCTTGCGCTATTTGATGGCGAAATGGAGGAGGAAAAAAGGTGAATGAGTCATTTTAAGTGTGTCTCGGTGCGCTCTGTTCATTATGGTTTGAATCGCAGGTTGCTGTAAAAGCTGAAAGTACTGAATTTTTATTTGAAAGAAAAGTGAATTTTTTAAACCTAGACGTTTCCATGATCCCTGTGGAATTCGTGGGTGTGCATCCCCACACTTCTTCTAAAATGTCTTTTCTCAGAGATGGCCGAAATATCACTTTTCCGAATGTTTTCTCTTTACTTTCCAAGCTCAAGAAAATCTGTGGAGCAGTTCTCAGCAAACTTGCAAATAAAATGTCTGCAAGAGCAGTATCTTCTGCGCTGCTGACATGTGCAATGCCATAAAATAAACTATCGACAGGGACTGATGTATATTTGCTTTATGTACTAGCTATAGGGACAAATAGACTGCACGTTTGCTCACCTAGACGTTGCAGAGCCCAATGCTCGGTTCAGTCTTCTGAATTTTCAAAGAGTAGGATGTGGAAGTGAAAAAGAAGAGGTTGGCTTCAAAAAACCTCGATAAAACTTATTGTTAGTTGCGGACGCTGTGCACGACTCACATTGCTTATGTCATATTGCTGAATGCTTTTTATAACTTTGGTGGATTTGATCTATGTAATTTTAACGTACATGAGTAGCGCAATGTTCTTTTGGGTACTTTTCTTTTGATTTTTGAGATTTTTGGTTTTCTTGTAACCTTATCAGCAATAATTTCAGCAGAAGTGCATCTGGGAGCGGTGGTTCATTGGCCGTCTCTGTATCCTCGTTTGGTGGTGTCACATATCGTGGTCACACACTTTCGCCTCCGTCACCTCTTGGCTGTGGAAGTACACAATCAACACCAACCCTGGGGGCAAGTAGTCGTGTGGTGCAATCTACGAGCATGCAGTTTGGTGAGTGTTTTCTACATTAGCTTTTTGAAATCTTATTTTCTGTGTGTAGTGTTTTGAAGTTGTTCATGATCTTGCTTTCTTCATGTTTCTATATGTACTTTGGAAGAAGAAGTTATGAATACTTCATGGTTTTAGGCGCGCAAAAGTCGCCCAAACCTTCAAGGCTCGTCCATGCTATACCGCATAAATGGACGAAGACGACAAAGTTCAGGCTGAATAGTGATTCAGGTAACACCTCTAATCTCATGTTATTATAGTTCCTTTTAATTTTTATCTCCTTTTGGCATTTTTAGTAGGAAATTGATTTGCTGGAAGTTGTCATATGTCATCATCATCTACATTTTTATCTTATGACCTTGGTAGTAGAAAGTGTTGGGTCAGTAGTGGCTCATAGATAATGTCATGTGGACTATGATGTCATTCAGTTGTTGTACTCTCTGATCTGTGTGACATTGATTGATTATGACAAAAGAAGTATCGTGTAATCTAGGAGAAACAACCCGTATCGTGTAATCTGAAAGTTTTCAGTCTGTCATTTTTGTCAACGGCCTCTTGGATTTGGTTTCCTGCATGCATGGGAGAAATGTCGCTCATGCAAGTAAGCTGTTTTTCAATTTCCATCCCTTGCATTTCCACACCTTCGCTTTCCCAGATGGAAAGTGCATACACATTGTCGAAGTCGTATCGGAGACTCATGCGGGCTAACACCTGAACACTTGCGAATTCTTTTTGACAAGCTTGTCCAACAGAATAACGGAGTAAGTGGATATTTTTACATCTTTTGCGTCATTTCGTGAGCAGATGCATAGCATCTGGTCAACATGTTTGCTGGAAATAATATGTTGTCGTGAAATTGCTTGCAGCAGACTATGTTCTGACGACATAAGGGTTGAGTAAGGGGGTAGGAGAGTAAGGGTAAGTAAGTAAGGGTTGAGTAAGGGGGTGGGAAATTCTTACATTCGACGACCTCTCAGGTTGTAGTCGATGATAACTTGACATGCAAAATGGCGCTGTTGCATTTACATCCTCTAAAATTCTCATCAAAATGAAGAAAACTCCAGAATAATATTTTCGAAAAGTGCAGTAACATCTGATGTTAATCGATGAGCCCTTAACTGAAAGTTTCGGTGTGTTTGACTAGTATACTCACTGTATAAACCAAATGTGTTTTGGGCATACGGACGAGGGGCAGCAGATCCTTCTTATTATGGTCTACTCGCGCATTGAGTTTTTCACTTTTGATCTATGCTCTTTGCATGAATTTGCTCAGAATTAGATCACAGCTGTTATAATCTGTACCCCATGAACAAGTGAAGTACAATGTTGTCAATTCCCTCCAGCTTTGACGTCATATCGCAGCTGTTAACTTAAGCTAGAATGTTTCAGGATATTTGGAATGATCCACAAAGTGCGGTGCCCATGTCACGGTCCCTAAACGAACCAGCTTTTCAATATCCTGACTCGGCAATGGGAATAGGAGACAGCTCATCGTCGACAAATAGTTCAGCACCAAGTACACCAGCGCTACCACTCGGTGGTTAGTTATTGATTTAGACCCTCGCTCTTGATTCTTATTGTGTTTTTTTTTCTTTGGTTCGGTAGCCATACTTGGATGAGTAAGGTTATCAAAGCCTCTGAAGACTGCTGTCCAAATTTTTACTGGTTGTTACCCATTCATTCGTTCCTTTTGTTAGTATGTGCAGTTCCACTCTCTGAGAAGTTGAATCATTGTTTGCACAAGCTTTTGCAATGCATTACTTCTCCAAAGTTCAAGAAGGCCGATGTTCATGCTTGTATGTCGTGTTTATAGGTCTCAGTCATGTGAGCAGTCCTTACGCTCTTGCTACAGCTCCTTCGAGAACCAGTGAACGCAAGTTCACTTTTCCGGATGCTGTCCCGGAAGTGCCGGACATCGTCTTGCCTGATATGAGGTACGTTCTCATAATATACTCCATTGTTGTAAATCGAATCTGGGTTCATAGTGATAGCGAAGGGCGCACATCCGATTGGACCAGTAGCACAACTGATTATGGTGAAGGCCCGTCATCATTGAACTCTCGACTAGGAGAGGGTAGTGAGGGCACGGTTGTCATTGATTCAACTGGCAGCGGAGGGGTGAGCATTCAATTATTTGGTTCTCTTGTGCAGACCTGTAAGCTTTCTATTTCGATTTTCTTGTACAGACCCAAACTTTTATTTTTATTAGATTCAATATTAGAATTTTAGACTGAAGTGGGTGCGAGTGATAGTTCTACCGGTGGAAAATCGCCTCTAGGAAACCACACATGGGATAGAAATAGATGGAACATGAGCACGATTCGAGGTCCAAATGCGCAGGTAAGACCGCTATTCAGTTGTTTTCTCGATTTTTTAGTCTTCATATTTATGGGAATTAGTTGCAGCGGGCAGGCAAATCTTTCTACACTTATGAAGTTCAAGATTTCCGCTTTTTTAGACTATCTAATTACTTTTCCAGGCTAGTTGGAATGAAGTCGCAATACCCTTCCACAAAATTGATTTTGACAAGAACGCTGTCGTACATGGGCGATTTGGATATGTCAGTCTATATCGAATTCAGTCGATGTTTCATAAAGTCAGCAGTTTTTTAGGTTCAACGAGGATATCATTTTGGTGATGTAGCAATAAAATTCCTCAACATGAACCATGTTGAAGAAGCTAGGCGACTAGATGAGTTCAAGTCGGAAGTAGCGGCCCACAAGGTAAGTTTACATAACTTACATAACCTCGAGTCATTTGTAACTCAATATGTGAGACTGCACACTAAGCCCTATTAGCGACGGCACCTTTACTGGTAACTTTCCAATGAAACACTTTCTCGCCTGACAAATTGTAGAAATGTGTTCTATTGACTAACATATAATCAACGAAAATAAAAGAGATAAGGAAACAAGGAGAAATCATTGTAAATGAGCAGGTTGTAGTTTTTCAGTTCGTCAGTTAGTGTGTATAGTGTGCATTACGCATATTAAGTTACGAATGACTCGACGATAGTTGCCTAGTTCTACAGGAAGTTTGAGCCGATTTTTTCCTTTAGAACACTCGACATGACAATATAGTGCTATTCCTTGGTTATTGTCTTGAGGCAGACAAATATGGCATTGTGATGAGTTATTGCAAGGGACCGTCATTACACTATCTTTTACATGAAAAGAGTGAACCCCTTGATATAGGGGCCGCACTTGTGATAGCTACTCAGATTTGCCAGGTAGGGGAACATGCTGGCTACGATGTGTAATCAGAACCTCTCATTTTATGCCAATTCATTCAGGGTGTCTCATATCTTCATCAAAAGAAGATTATTCATAAGGATCTCCGCTCGAAAAACATCTTTATTGAAAGCAAAAACAAGGTTGTTATCACCGATTTTGGACTCTTCAGCATGGGACGATTACGCTATCCACGAAGGTAAGCCGAGAAACTTCAATGGATGTTCCATCGTAATTGCCAGCTTGTTCAGGAATAACGCTATATGGACACCATCACATTGGTTGGCGTATCTAGCACCAGAACTGATCCGGTTAATTGATGAGGAGTGTAGCGATTTACCATTTACCGAAAGCACTGACGTGTTTGCGTTCAGGTAAGCAATCCATATTTAGCTTTTTATCTCTCATTTGTCTCTCCCCTTTTTTCTTCAGTGAGGTTTTTTATGCTTTTTTTTGTTTTTTCTTCATTTCATATGATTTGCTTCGAATAATCAGTATCTGAATGGCTAGGGTGCATTACTCACCAAAAACATTTGCTGCGAAAACGTATGGATTGGTGGTCATTTGTGATTATTGCGTGCCAATACGCGCAGTTTTGAACGCTGATCTGGTGTCTTCTCATTACCTATATCAAGTTGTGCTTGAGGAATCTGAGATTTTGCTGCAGATTCTGTTGCAAGAGTAATCGTTGTCGCAGTAGATGAAGGAGGTTTGACAGTGTGTCGAGCAACTGCATAAAATCAATAATATTCTTTGATAGCGTTTTCATTTCGTGTCTCCCAACGATAAAGCAAGCGTGTTATTATAGGCATTGTCCCCCCTAAGTTGAGGGTCTTGAGCTTTTGGCAGCATGTGATAGTATGGGGGCCCCTATCACGCCAATGCCCACGTCGCGGCGCAAAATTTCGCTTCGGAAGCGGGAAAATCGCTCCGAAATGACGAAGGCGGTGCTGTCTGGGAATGCACGAGCATCCCCAGACAGCACCGCCCTCCATCCATGCCCGCCTATCCGTGCCCGCCTAACCAATCCCCGCTTCAGAAAGGCCGGCCTGTGAGCTCTCCGCTACGGCGATTGTCGGGGTTTTTGCGGTTTCTCGACCAGTCACGGACCATCGAGAAGGCCTTGGAATGACAGAAACCTGGAAGTCGAGAATTTGGGTGGACGCTGCCTTTAATGGACGTTACTTACACAAAAGCTTACAGCGCCACTCGGCGATTCTGAAAGGACGATTTTCAGGGCTGGATTATTCGGTTTTGAATGTGTACTTTTCTCCTTGAATCCCGCTAGTTCCAAACCCAATGCGCTCCCAGTAGTCCTGCCCACTCACTAATCTCTCGACAAGCCGAACATTGTTTGTGCAAAGTATTTGTCACTATTTGGTTTGTTGCATAACGCACTATACAATCTGATCGTAGAAGATGCAAAATCACGTCTACTTTCGCTTTTGGGGATCAATAGGTTCTTCTAGAATCGGATGTTTGGTGAATGCCTTATCACTTAGCTCTCAAAGGCGGCGTGCGGCGTCCAGATAAATCTGGGCACCTGGGTGTCACGTGGAAACCTATTTTGGAGCTTAACTAAGAGTTTACGAATTTACAGTCGTGGTTAAATCGTTTGCGCTGCAGCCAGCAGCGCAAATGATTTAACCACGACTGTAAATTCGCCTCCAAATTGGATTCAAACATCGTACTAACGGACGACTTGCATCGCGCCAGCATCCTTCGTAACCCAGGTGAGCATATGCAAGCCGCCGTCAATTCGATACTGGGGTCTGATTTGAAGATGATCACAGCCGCAAGTGCGCCATCTGAGCTGCCGCTTGGGTAGTGTTAGGCAGGGTTTCAAAATTACCTTCCACGTGAGATTTTCGGATCTGCTCGGACGCTGCATTCAAAGGCACCTTCCACCCAGATTCTCGACTTCCTTTTCATGTCTCTGACTCCGAATATGAAGCTGAGAATCCGCAACCCCGACTTTTTCCGTTCCGAAGAAACCCCGAGGCCGGTTCTCCGGGACGGTGATTGAATGGGCACGCACGGAGGGGCGGGGATTACTGGAGGGGGGGGGGGCAGTGCCAACCTAGAATTCTCATGCCTTTTCGCTATTCCGAAGCGATTTTCTCGCTTTTTAAACGGCATTTTGCGCTGCCACTTGGGCATTGGCTTAATAGACTCTACCTGGGGTGGACGATGCCTTTGAGCTGTAATATCACTGCACACTATACTCAATCGCTTGTAATGCTTTCTTTCTTGACTGTTCTATTTTTCAGCACTATCTGGTTTGAATTATTGACATCCTCCTTCCCCTTTGCTGGAGAGTGTTCAGACCGCATCATTTGGATGGTTGGGAATGGTTTAAAAGCGCCATTATACAATATGAATGCATCACCCGACGTGAAGGTAAATTTTTTTATATCTCTTGCTTTATTTCGTTCTTTCTCTTTTTGATCTTGAAGTTGGTGTTACTTTCTCTTGGAATCGTATTGATTGGCTTTTATTGAAGTTGTTATATTCTTCTTGAACTTTTCTTGAAATAGACTTTTATCTGAAGACAGTTTTGCTTTCAATTTGGATTAGTGTGAACTGCCACCAATGATTGTTGTTATCATTTCTAGGAAGAAAATCATTAGGATTATCTTGAGTCACGGACTAAATTCGCATCAGCTGGAATTTTCACTGAATTTAGGAGCTATTGTTGCGTTGCTGGAGCTTCACGGATACGAACCGTCCTTCGTTTACTGAAATCTTAGCCGCGCTCAACGCTTTGCCGCGAAAACGACTTGATCGAAGTCCGTCCTTCCCAGCTATTCGAAGTTACGAGTCGATTTTCTAATTTCACAATGAAAGCCTTCCAACGAATCTCACAGTTTCTATGGCATTTGAAGCTTGCTGGCAAACCCTTCTCTGAAGGCGGTTCCCTATGTATAATATTCCTCACTTTTGTTCTTTTCTGTATTCTAATTTCCAGGGTCAATACGCTTGTTGTCGTTACTTATATTCAAACGTAGATTTTTATCAAGAGAACTGTATCAAATATTCCTCCCTAGGAATAGATTGTTTTCCCGCTACTGATGGAAAGTTCCTCAAGATTTTCTCGCGTAGTTATATCATAGTCCTACCCGGTGCTCCACGCTATGTTTTTTTTAATTTTCCTTTTGCACTGATCGGTGACCTTTGTGCTTGTTCGGTCTAACTTGTACGTACTGTCGATCTGTTTCTAGGTTCAATTAACTTTTTTTTTTGCCTGTGCGAGGTTGTGACAGCTTTTAGCTGTTATGAATTGCGGTCAGCAGTGTTACTTTATATCTTTCATCTTTCCTATACAGTTGTTTGTCGCTCAACTATTTCGATAAGGTAACTCTTCCCAAATATTGTCAGTTTTTAGTCAGTATTGATAATTAATTTTTGAGTAACGCTCGTCCAGTGTTGATTTTTCCAATCTGTGATTCACATGATATCCTGAGATTAGGACATCTCAGTTAGGTGTGATAAATAATTTCTTGTATATAGTTTTTATGTACATACGGGTTTATAAATCACCCAGTTGCTATTGCATTAAAATGATATAGTGCACAACACTTGATAGATGCTTTGTTCGTTTCTAGAATGTCAAATAAAGTGGTTTCAACCTTACCGCGGATCCGTGCCACAGTTGGACACATTCCACAGAGATTGAAGACCGCAAACATTGAACCTAGTTCTCGCGCTAGATTAGAGGTGAGATTGCTTTTGCTTCAGACTATATTATACAGTTTTCTTGTGACATTACGTCTTGGTGTTGAATGATCTGAATGACATGAAGGGTGAGAGCGGAAATAGATAGAAGTCAGTGGCTTAGCAAGATAGGTCCTTGTGAGGTTTTGGTGGTAAGTGGTAGACTCTTCACGTACACCGCCGCAATCCTATACTTCAGTCGGTGCTCTAAATTTTGAGACCGTGCTTCTGATTTCACGGTGCCGCCCACTCAATGAAATGGGCGGGGCTGACCGAACTTCAAAGCAAGCTTTCAGATTTGGCGCATGGATTGAAGAGCTGTTGGGATTGCGGTGTACTTGGAGGGATTAATCCTCATATCACCAAAACCTGACAAGGATGCGTTTTGCCGAGTCACAGCGTCTATGCTAAAGCCTAAATAAAATAGCTTTCAACACATTCACGACAGTACGACCCACCGCTGGGTCGTATGCTTTCTGAAGTTTTTGATTTTGCTTATCTACAATGAAACTTTCTAGGCACACTGATCAAAATCCTCTATACGTCTCCTGGAATACTTCCCAAAAGATCAACACTTCAGACTCTGAACCCATCAGTAGAAAATATTGCGCAAACTCGATATCGCGAAATATGCTCTGGTCCGAAATGCCAGTCATCAAAAATCGGCTTTGTCGTGAATGTGTTAATTAGTATATTAACGTAAAAGTCGACCATGGTTTAAAAATGATTTTTCATCCCCAGCGTCAATTAAGCTCCAAATATTTTTTTCCATCTATCTGATGAAGGTGTTACCACGCCGCTAGAACTTTTGTGCTGCTATAATCAAGTGAATCTATGAATTTGATGACTATTAATCAAATCATGTGGAACTGAACAATTGCACTAGCAAGGATGCGTACAAAGTCTACGAGCCCCTAATTGTTAGATCTTACGACGAATCGTCACACGAATGGTACGTGAGGAACGCGCCGAGTTTCCATGGAATAGAGCTGTGGAGGCAAGACCTTATTTGGAAAGAGTATGTTAGATTATGTGAACTTATCGTTGCATATCAGATGTGCCCGTTTTTATCCATTTCAGTTGATTCAACTTGGAGTGGAGCGAGGAGAAAATGATGAATACACGACCAAAATGATGGAATGGTGGCTGCCTGAAGCTGACCTTATCACCAAAATGCACAAAGTAAGTTGTCTTTTGTTCTCTATGTTTTTCCTTTTGATTTCATTCCTCAGCTTTGTTTTCTCCTCTTAGATACGGACACATGGATCTTCTGATTATTGTTTTCAGGTAATTGTTCCACGATTTGTTGATAAAGAGGGACCGTACACGTCAATATACCGTCTTCCCACGCAACGACTCTGCACTTATGTCTCTAGAAGATATGAAAAGTGGAAGCGCTACGAAATTGCCGTTCTAGAAATCGATGGTGCATTAACTTTGATTTGTAGGGGCTCTGCTCATGCTTGCTCATCTTTGTCTCTTGAAGGTAATCCATTCCCTCCTGTTTTGGGCGATAAGGAGAACAAATCGTCATCGTTGCTAAATATACTTCTCAGGGACAGTCTGCAGAACCGGCTCAAAAAGCTCCAATCAAGTACGAGTAAGGTCTCATAGAGTTTGATTGTTGAGATTAGCAATTTGTTATATA
Source organism: Cylicocyclus nassatus (assembly GCA_958299035.1). Lineage (NCBI taxonomy): Eukaryota > Metazoa > Nematoda > Chromadorea > Rhabditida > Strongylidae > Cylicocyclus > Cylicocyclus nassatus. The sequence goes on along the minus strand of CATQJL010000223.1, from coordinate 5,703,929 downwards.
CTGCTTGTGGATAGTCATCATTTTATCGTTCATGCTGTTTTCGCACTTCTTCTTCCAGTTTATAATGAAACTTTCACCAAATAATTATTGAGGAGATCACCGTTTACACGGGTGTTTACTGTTTCTTAGCGCAAGTTGCTTTTAGTTTGAGAGTTTATCCGGTTAAGAGTATCTGATGCAAACTGACCGATGTTGAAACTCGTCTCTTCATATTATGAAGTAATCTACAATTCGAGGAATTTCGTAAATCGATTTTCTTGGAGGCTTTGAACATGTCCCATTAAACGATTGAAAAGATGTACTATGAGAAGTGTAGAAGTGGTGCACATAGCCAGCAACTTTCCATAAATGCAAGTCCGCAAAAGGTTGTAATCCAGTTTAACGGCAGCTATGCCCGTATCGAGGTACTTACAGCTATGAGATGAGGCATAAGTTGGACCCATGCCTCATCTTGCTTGCCGCTATCTCGCAGTTACTGATGCGACTCTATAACGTATGAATTGCGATTTCACAGTGGAGAATGCTTTCGTTATCCATTCTTCAAATCTGATATGAGGACGGCCTTAAGCTTATCCACTAGAAGCTAAAGCTTGCCTTCAATTTGTCAGCGAAAATAAGCCACAATCGAGCAGATATTCCGCTTAATATAGTGTGCTACTGTAGGTGAATGCGGTAAAATTTGGCGTAAACAATTAGCCACGCCAGTAACGTCGGCATTCTGCGCGCGCAATCTGAAGGCCTCACAGGCGTAGTTTGGACCTAGATTCGTGTGGAGACGGGTTGCGTACTTCCCTGAATTCAAGGATAAGCTTAATGAGAGAGTACGAAATACAATGTTATAACGTGGAGGTTCAACAGGTTTAAAAAAATCAAGGAAGTCTGCAACCGCCTCCACACGAATCTGGGAGTCGATGTAGGTTATCTCTTCACGCGCAAAATTTACCACATTTCACCTACAGTGCAAGCACACTATATTAGGCGAAAATCTAGTCGCTGGATAGTGTTCACGTCAGTAACGCGCGCGTTTCCATGGTGCTGAGCGGACTGTCCAATTGCGACACTGTATAAACAAGTACATTTGGGGCCGGGCATACTTCACACAGTTTCAGACGCGACGCGATTTGGCATCGATTTGGCATATTCCATCTGTCCATACTCAAACACTGGGAGCGGACGAGCCACGGCCTCAAAAGGCCTTTTCGGCCCGTCCGCGGCCTTAATTTGGGGGCGTGGCCGGAGTGCGGCCAAACCGCGGCCTTTCGTTCATGCCATTATCACTGCACCGGCCGAGCGGCGCGGGCTGAGTATGGCTTACCGGGTCAGCCGCGGCCTTAATGAGAGGGTGGAGTCTTGCAGCGGTTGAGCCGCGGACTAAAATCTCTATAATGAATCTCCGGCCGAGCCGCGGCCTATGTCAAAAGAAGGCCGCGGCTCGGCCGCTCGGAGTGTTCAAAGGCAGCGTCCAGGCAAGTCCGGACACATGGGGATCTCACGTGGATAGTAATTTTGGGGCCCTAACTAAGCCACTGCCCAACCGGCAGCTCAAGTAGTGCTCTAACGACTGAGATATTCCTCTCGAAACTGGACGCTGCGATTGTATTTCGCATGGATTCATGGCGCAAAGCGTGGATCCGCGAAACTGCCATGAATCCATGCGAATACGATCGCGGGGTCCAGTTTCGCAGGTATCTCACCGTTAGAGCACTACCTGAGCTGCCGGTTGGGCAGTGGCTTAGTTAGGGCCCCAAAATTACTATCCACGTGAGATCCCCATAGGTCCAGATCTGCCTGGACGCTGCCTCTAAAGGCACCGTCCACCCAAAATGGAGGTTGGCGAGATTATGATGGCATACTGGTGTGGGCCCTCATACTAGACAAACCTCCAAGCTTCGCCGCAAAAGACTGCTTCTGAAGCGAGAAATCCGCTCCGGAAGTAACAAAGTGGGCGGGGAGCCCCCGGCGGTCCACCCAACTAGAATTCAATGTTTTTGTCACCTTCAGGCCTTCTGAAAGCCCTGATTCCGAATATGGAGTCGAAAATTCGCGAAACCCCCAAAAATCCTTGTTTCGAGAACCCTCTGCAACAAGTGCACGCGAGATAAAGCATGCAAGTGGGCGGGGCGACCGGGGGCGCCACGCCCACTTTTGTTACTTCCGGAGCGGATTTCTCGCTTCAGAAGCAGTCTTTTGCGGCGAAGCTTGGGGGTTTGTCTAGTATGGGGGCCCACACTACAGGGTTGGGGGAAAGTCCTTGAACAATTTTTGATGTCCTTGTATGTTCGGCTTTTCCACAAATTCTTGTATGCTAATTATATGTATTTGCTTCTTATACTCTCGAGTAGAAGCCCTCAAAAAACTGGAGTATTAGCTTTTTTCCTATCGGAGATATGCCTTCTGGAATGGAGCGAGCGTTGGTGGAGAAGATGCACGAGGAGAGGATGCCTGACCGCAAATGCGCGGGCTCTCCAAATTTTTAAGATCAGGGTCTTTTCCACCTTGCATCCTTTCTAGGATATGAACAACACCCAGCACTGTTGTATGAGTTGTGAATTGGCTACTGCGGACAGTAACGAAATTCTGAAAATCGTTCGCCAACGCCTTCGTCGCAATCCTTGGCGAAGCTTGATTGAGCTGGCTTTAAAGCTGTCCATCTCTGGCAGGGCTGTTTCCGACATTGCGAAAGAGGGCCTTGCGATGAAGCTTTTCAGGGTGCTTAAATTTCATGCTCTTTGGGAGAACACGAAGCTGAACTGACTGCGCAGATGCCATCGACTGCTTGAACGTCTCTTCAAGGCCAACGAACGATACTCTTTTCTGACGTCTAAATTCTTACCATGAAGCAGGTTTTTGATCGCCAAAACAACAGAGCCACCACCTAAATGCCTCAAGAAGCCAATAGCAAGGGTTGGCTTGCAGAAGGAAAGCTTCTTCCGGTTTTTGTGACAATTTGCACGGCGATCGCTTCTGACAGCAAAATGCCGCTGATTTTTAGGGTCTCAGTGCTCAAGATGAACACCGCCACGCATGTGAATAGCGGCCTGAAGAAGGGATTGTTGGCCTTGACCAATACCCATTTGCCGGGAGCGATTGGTGCTCACAGTAGGATAGCGCACCTGCGCACAAAGCAAAGTTTGTTCAAGCATGGCTCCAAAGCAACATCAAGGGGTTCATTACTCTTGCGGAACGGCCTCCGTATTGGCCGGATCTGAAGGCCAAAGCCTGCGCTCATCCGCGCAAGACAGTGGAGACTCTGCGACTTGCTCTTCAGAAAGCGTTGGAAGAAATCGACGTGAAGCACCTCCGTGCCACCATGGACAGTGTTCCCAAGCCTTTCCGAGCTTGTGTTCGCGTCAAAGGAGGAAACTTCGGATTGTAAAGCCAGTTTTGTGTAGCAGACAGTTAAGTAAACATTGCGCATTGATCTCATATAATCATCTTGCCTAGCTTCATTATTACGTTAAAAATACCGTGTTCAAAGACTTCCCCCCAGTGGCGTACCGAGGGGAGGGGCGGGGGGGGGGGGGGCGCCCCCCCCCCCCGAGAACGGGTCGCGAAATTTTTGAAAATTACTTACATGCGTTATAAAAATGTGCAAATGACTTGTTTATTTTTGTAAACAATTGAAATAATTTTTAAAATTTTTTAAAAATTCAAATTAGCCTTATAAAAAAAATTTTTCGGGGGCCTGGGTACGCCACTGCTTCCCCCAACCCTATAGTATGCCATCATGATCTCGCCAACTTCCATTTTGGGTGGATGGTGCCTTTAAGCGTAAAGGAGACTTGGATGTACGTCGCATGGTCAGACTGCCCTCAGTGTCCATAGCCTTGGATGTCCTTCCAGTGTCCAAGGCGGGAACAAGATCAATGTGTTGTACAACCTTGGATAGCATCTTGTTGTCCAACCTCGAAAGCGGACTTGGTCTCCGAAGCGGCAGTGGCCTCGATTTTTGTTTTTTTTTTGCTGTGTAATATTTCATGTGCCATGGAAAAAAACAGTTCTACTGTATCCGAGCTAGAATGAACTAGACTGCCCGACAACCAGCTCCGGCTGAGACGAGGCTCAAAAGCGGACGAGCCGAGGCTTGTCGCCGGCCGAGCCCCGGGGGGCTGCGAAATTTCAGCCTGTAATGGGCCACGGCTCGTCCGCTCCCAGTGTCTGAGTAATTCATTGTGAGCACATTTTGAATGCTTACAATGAGTTATAGACAGAAAATAGGGCATTATATCTATCCATGTAAGTTATACACACTATGCATGCATTGTGCTAGTGTTGGATCTGAAGACTTCTGGCGAATTGCCAAATCGCGTCGCGACTGAAATCGCGTCAAGTATGCCCGGTCCTTCTGACGGTAAGTATTCCTTGCGGTGTCGGCAATCGTCCACTACATTTTCGCGTTAAAATTGTGGCTCGCAATGGTCACGCGCAAATGTTGTCGGCTAGACAGTTCTCAACAAGCATCGAAATCTGCAGAATAGCTATCTTTGTTGAAGGGCAGTGAATCGTATACACCATGGGTTTGATTGTAACTGGCCAAATAAGTTTTTGGAAGCTGGGAATAATGCTTCTTCAATATTGTCAAAATCGCAGCGCTTTATTCCTGAAGGACTTCCAATTTCAGTTGAATAATTCCTCCTATCTAATCACTTTTATTATAATCGAAACGGGTGATGTCTTTCACCGAGTGGCCGGAATTGGCCACTGTAACTAATGAGCAACGATTTGAGCTGGTAATCAAAGATGCGAAGGGAAGAAGTCCCCCTCTCAGCGATGAAGAACTTCAAAAAGCCATGTTCAAGAAGGTAAACTTCCCCTTCTATCCTACAGTCACGATTTCCCCAATCTCTTGCAGAATGCTCACCTCAATTTCATCAGCATTTCCGGATCTGGTCTGTCGCATCTATCAACTTCCATCGTTTCGTGCGAGCAACTCACAACGCTGGTAATCATACGGAATGAATTGACCAGCGTCCCGGAGGAGATAGGTGGGTGTGTCTTTGATTGAAATTCAGTTTTATTGCGCTTTTGCCGTATGTGCCTTACTGCTACTATGTTAGGATTATCGTTTTCCGATGCTAGTTGGGTGCCTACATACCCTTTTCTACTCCTTGAATACACGTCCAGTCGCTGTGATGGACATACCACAAAGTGAAGCTCAAGTTGCGCCGCCAAAGGGTTCTGAAGCAAGAAATTCGCTCTGCTTTAACGAGGAAGACGAAGGCTCAGAGGCGGCAACACCCCCGGGGGCGCCCGCCCATTTAGCAACATCCCCTGGATGCGTCGACATGACACTGCTGCTGCGCCGATGCCATCTGCCGATGGTGGTGAGCCCTGAGGTCATACCTACAGTAACCATGCACTAGCACTACAATATTGCCTGCTCGTTTTTTGCATCTACAAGCCAGAAGGACGCCCAAAATACCAAGGAGGAAGTTTTTGACTTTCCTTGACTTGCTGACGAACATCGTCGGCAAGTCAAGGAAGCTTTCAACGCTCTGGATTGCCGAATAAGATAAAGAATTGGTGGAAAACCGGTGGAATTCATTTTACCTCGCTGATATAATCAAGGACCGAGGAATTATTGGGATCCAACCAACCATGCCGCCTGTTTGTCGACAAGCAGATCTGATGGTGGTCCGAGTCGTTCAGCAAGTAGTCAAGAAGAAGAGGGAAGCCTGCAGGATTTGGAAACGCTCACGCTAACGATAACTTCCGTTGATATCGAGTACTGCTCAAGAGCGAAACATGTTATAACCGAGGCAAAGGGGGCACACTACAAGAAACTTCATGACGAGCTGCAAGGACCTAGCGTTCAATTATACGAACTGGCGGCTGTTCGACTTCGAGTGAAGCAGGACATTGATCACCTTATACACGTCCGAGATGCAGGTGGCAATCTCCTGACGAAACTGAAGGCAGTATCAGGCGATGAGTCTATACTCTACGAAGGCTCAAGCAACGAGGAGTTACCACACCCTCAAGGAGTGCCGACTGGAGTTTTGGATCATGGAGATTTTATTTAGGCACTGAAGAAGATGTCCCACGGTAAAGCTCTCCAGCACCGGGCAACATACCTGCTGAATATGGAAGGCGATGGGACAACGTGGAGTGATTTTCCACAACACTGTCTGTTCGGATCAACAAGAGAAAGGAGAAAGTACGACGAATTTGGTCAACGAATGTTGCCACCTCTATCTGGAAGAACAGGGGCGCGTCAGTGACTGTTTAACACACCGACCGATACGCTTCTTTAATCACGCGATGAAGTTTTTCGAGACATCGACACGCACCTAGACTATAGTGAAAGTCACCCCGAATAAATCGGTTTTGTAGGATTGGTACCATCAACGCCGTGCATGCCGTACAACTGTTCATGAAACGCTATCAAGAGAAACAGAAGCTCTAGCTCCACTTCGCACTCTTGGGTTTAGAAAAGGCATTTGATTGGCGGCGACTGATCGAATACCATAGGGATGGGGGACATTAGGTCGTCGAAAAAGGGCGGTCCCCGCGATCATTTGCGACAAATACGCACCCGTACATGCGCGGACATGCGTTCCTGCAGGGAGTCCGCGCGGGACTCTTCCAAATTCGGCGACCTAATGTCCTCCACCCAATACCATAGTAATGAACATGCATGACATGGTGGATACTTGGGTTCGGCGAAGAAATTGCGTCACGAACACCGATATGCTGACATTCTTGGAGTTGTTCCTATATTGAAATGCGTGTAGCAAGGTTGGGTAGTATGGTCACGTTTTACGAAGTGATGACAGTCCAGTAGCAGAAACGGCACTCTCCTTAGATCCGCAGGGAAGAAGACCTCGCGCCGAAACACGTTGTTAAACACGATTCGAAACGATCTGCATGTGGTAAGCCTCACACCACTAGAAGCAGGCATCCGCCAAATAGAAATCGCGATGCAGGAACTTGGGCAGTGCTTAGGAGGCCAGCTATTGTACCATATCAAAATCTCACCACCCTCAATTTGATATGGCGTTTTTGGTTAGTGTGTGGAGGTCGGCCTTTCCTACGCTCAGGGTTGAGTGTTGAATGATCAGAGAACATGCTCGCGAAAGAGGTGCATAGTCCAAGCGAGGCGGTAGAATTCGAGCCGCACGAGCTCCGGTCGCTCCTATTGAGACAGAGTGTGTTCAGCGATTACAGAAACTCAGTATTTCAGGTACACTGACCAAGCTGACATTTGTCGATCTCAGCACCAATCATTTGAAGAGCTTGCCAGCTTCATTCTCCAAACTCACCAAACTTGAGACATTTGTTGCATCTGGTAACCAGGCACGTTTTATAGAATTTCTAGACCACCTTGTTCCTTATATCCTCGCTTCCAGCTTACCAATGAAGGACTGTTCGATTTCTCCGCCATGCTTTCATTGTTGGTTGTGGACCTTTCACATAATGAGCTTACCTCCGTACCAAAGTCGTTGACTTGTGGGAAACTAGTGCGCCTGCACACGCTCAATTTCTCCCATAATAAAATCAAAGAGGTATTTATCTACATTTTTGCGGCGTAGCATTCAAACATCGTACAATGTCTTCTTTCCTCCAACATGTCCCAGGGATAAATTAGAGAGTTTATGCTGGAAAAGAGTACAAGAAAAGCGATTTGCGAAGCATTGGGAGGAGGGATGCTATATTTTCGTGTAATTCCGGCGCGTGTTGTGCCCCCACCCCTCCTCAAGAATGGGACGCGAAATTTTTTGGGAGGGTGAGGGACGGGAGAGAAACAAGGAACTTACCGTGAAAAAAAAATGCCACGCCTTCTGGAACATTTATTTGGACGTTCAAAAACAAAATTTTTTAAAGCAATCTTCGAGAAAACTGAAAAAATGGCTTCATTAGTGGCGAGAAAAAACCAGTCTGCACATTCTTAGGACCGCCATGACTGCTTTCAACGCGACCCTGCGAGAAAGAGAGGCACGCTCCACACCCTTTCTAGAAGGGGTGCGACTAAAAGAAAAGCTAAAAAGAACTAACTCAACTGCAACTCAACTAAAGCACAAAGAATGCTTGCGCGTCATGCTGGCAGCGATATGGTGTGATACCACTTGGCAATTTGAAATAGAAGGAAGTAGAAACAAACATCTAGAGGATCGGTTTGCTTATCTGACTTCAGTACCTTCGGCTGTGAAGTTCTTTCAGTTTATGAAAATACGGACTCTCCTAGTATATCTATAAAATTTTGCTAACTGACGAATGTGCTTGCTTGGAACTGCTTAGATCCAGTTTACTTGTGCTTCAGTATAATTGTAGATGTGCCTGCTTTTAGGTGACGCAAGATCTGAGCGTGATAGAACACATGAAGACGTTGAACCTTTCCAATAATGAAATCACTGCCCTTCCATGGGCTATTGGCCAGATGGAAAAGATTCGAATTTTAGATCTATCGCAGAATCCCTTCAAGGATGGTCGATTCAAGAAACTAGCTAATGACAAGAGAGCGAAGGCAAGTGACTGCCTATTTTCACCGTTGAAGCTTACAGTTGATCGTTCAGGTGTCAGCTGTAGTTACTTATATAGCTAAACACGCTCCAAAAGTCAATGTTTCTGCGCCAAACGATGCCGAGGCGAATGCTGAGGAAAAGAAAGACGCAAATGACGAAGAAGCTACCGTAGTCAGGATAGGAGTGCCTGATGTGAGTAACTATTTGTACACGGGATTTTATTCTCTAAATCGTATTTGAGTAGTGAAGAAAAGGTGGGGGGAAGGGAGGGGGGGGGGAAGAGGATATATGTTTTCTTTACCTAACAACAACACGTCACCCTCTGATATTTAGATATACGTTAAACGGCTCGAATCCGTCACACCTATCCGACCATATCTTGCTTGTTGTGTTTTACGAAACCTCGATCTTACGGGTGAAAACTTCAAAAAATTCATCAATATCCAGGTATAGAAATCTTCAATTTTTTTATTTGTCACGATCGTAACCTGCTCCTGTTCAGACGAAGCTCCATTCTTCATCGCTGTGCTCAAATAGAACGATAGCGGCAATTGGCACCCACGAAATAAAATCTTTCCAGCCGCCCTTGAAGTACTTAGCGTTACCACCCGAGGAATTGCATGTGAGTTTGAGGAAGACGAGTCATCGCACGCAGCGAATGGGCACCGTTGCGTACGAGTGAGAAAGCTCGTGCATGGGAGAGACGGCAGACTGCGAGAAGGATGCAAGAGCTGCATCGGCGAGACGCTTGCAGCGTTCGTAAGGGATCGTTCAGACCGCGCACAAAGGCGCACGAAGGCGCGTCTCGTTTCGTCTCGTTTATTTCAACACACACTCACTCACACACGCCTTCGTGCGCCTTCATGCGCCTTCATGCGCCTTCGTGCGCCTTTGTGCGCTTTTGTGCGCGGTCTGAACGAGCCCTAATGACGCCCCGTCTGTGCATGCAATAAATCGCCTTTTAATATTTTCCGACTGTTTCGCAAGTGAAGATTGCTTTGCTGTAGATCACTGCTCTACATAAAAAGAAACCTGTTAGCGCCAAGGAGTTGATTGACGCCTTGGTGAGGGATGCAGATTTAGCTAGGAAACGAACTAAAAGGAATACGTTGAATCCTCTACACAGGTCAGTCTTTTGTGATTTGAAGGTTTTGAATAATTCAATCTATCTTACTAATCTAATTTATGATTTTATTCATTCAATTTACTCAACTTATTTTTTGCTTGATTTTTTTAATTACTATAATGTTGATCCTTATTCGCTGCGATGTCCCATTTCGCTTTGTTCCAGATACCTCAACATAGTCATAGATTTACCTCTGCTCCCATGTCTCATCGATGCGAATGGCCTTGTCATCAGTTTGGCTCCTATCACTAACAGTGATTTGACGAAGGTAATTCTGTCTGAGCTCAGGTAGTAAAAACGGGACCAGCTTATTCAGATGACGGAAGAAACTGAAAGTGTATGGGTGGAGGTATCATCTTCGGAGTCGATGAATGTATGCAAAGAGGCAAGAAATTTTGATTTTACGTAATTTGCGTTTCTGATTTCTCCTAACACTGTTGTTATTTTTCCAGGTTCTTGAGCAGCTAATTGTTGAGACAGCCACCATCTGTCCACAACTGCATGTTGACCAGGTCAGTGATAGAATTCTAGCTCTACAAAACGAACTTGTACTTGAAACTGTTTCATCAGTCCTCGATCGGTGTTAAACTCATCCATTTTATTTTCCACTCTTCATATCTTGGGAGCTCTCAGAAATATTCGAAATCTCCTATCGGCGTTTCTTGTTGTGAACTCACTGAATTTATATTCTAGGTTCGCGTATACAACGAACACGATGATCTACTGTCCGCTTTTCCTGACAAGAACGATCTATCATCGATGCGTCTGCGGCGGGAATATGTCCAAGAAAATCAGTCTGAAGCCTGAAGTCATCTGTGTCATTTGCCATAATGTTTGCCTCAGTTTCTTAAATTTTTCTTATGTTGTCCTTTTTCAACACCTCATTCTTCCTTTCTCAGCAAAACAATTTTTTGAAAAATTCTCACTCTTGATGTGTGTGAAATACAAGCCAATTTCTTTTGTTGAGAACATTTTGGATTTCTAGTAGAAGAAAATAAACTTATGCGCATGCTTTCACATTTCTTATTCGCCGCACAACGAAAACTGCCTGTCCTTGAAAATTTGTGAAGTTCGATTCTTTATTTTGCTTACGGTTTGCTGAAATCTGTCTACATTATCTGATGAAGCAGTAAAATGTTCTATATCTAAATTATTTCCAGTAACCAAATTTATGCTTTTCTGGTGAATACTTGACAACGTCTCTGCCATTCTCCGTTCCATCGCATCTGAACGTGTTTCACAACTGAATATTGCTTGGTGAAAATCAAATGAAAAGACTGATTAAAGTGGTATTGACTCAAAAAAAAAACATTTGGATACAAATTTTATTCGATACCTAACAACAGAGTAAGACTTTCTTTGAGCAACCTGGAAGATATCTTTTTTTTGCGAAATAATCTTTTTGAAAAAACGGCCTGATAACGGATAATAACGGAATGTTCCCATCCTCTTCATTTCTTTCGAAATTGATTGTTTCTAAATACTGGTTTTAACTGCTTTGCATAAAGCCTATCTCTTGTTTTTGACTGGTTTTTTGTTCCTTACTATATCAAATTATTCACAATGACTATAACCATCACTGTTTGGTAGAAGATTTGGTGCGCTTGAATGAATAAAATAATCACCTTGCTAGGGCCACAAATTTCAAGCTGTAAAGAATTGAGGTGCTTTGTGAAGAATTTAGTGTTAATTTTTTTTATAACCAAAAAATGGTATTGTGTGCTTGTTATGGTATAAAGAGGAGGATTAGGACATTGCACGTTTGCTGGTTCTGATACTTTGCTTAAGTTTTCAAAAAAAGACTCGAGGGAAAAATTGGCAATTCCATTAAAGACTAATCAGCAATCAACTAGCAGAGGGTTGCAGCGTATCAACGCTTGCACTTTGAGTGCAGAGAAACATTAGCTGGTTCTGTGTCAGCCATACTAATTTTTAAAAGAAGGGAAGGTTGTATCGGAGGTGTTTGCAAAGTACCATATAGTGCAGTTTGGAAGCAAGTTTCTTTCAGTAGTGGAATGAGAGCCAGTGGCGTAGTGTATAAGGCGCAGCTAAGACCGTTCGAAGCAAAGTTCGATCCCGCCCCTTAGCCAGCCAGACCACCCTACGGGTCGGCAAGGTGGAACGGATTATCTGGGAAGATAAAAACACCGAATGGTGACCGGCTGGCCCCCGCAAAGCACTGTAAAAGGCCTGCATACAATTAGTAGCCTCTTCCTCTAATAAGGAGAGGATATTTAGTGACCGTCGCCTTTTGCAGCGAGATGGTCTTACCAGCAGATGCGCATTGAAACGCTAATTCCAAATCTATGTTCATTATCTGCTGTGCGACTCTGAACGAAGTTATGGACTTTTTTCCACATCAATTTTACAAGATCTAGGCAGTCAAAATCAGCAGTATTCAGGCTTTTAGACTCTGATATATCGGAGATGGTTTTCCTGAGCTTAACTTAAAGCTTCATTTTACTTGGACGCTCTTTTGTAGTGCATAAGTGAGCACTGCAACGATACTGCTGAATATTGTCATCACAGTCAAATTTGGTGGCAAGAAGTGTTCATATCTTCTTTCGGAAGAGCGCATAGCAGATACCGAAAGCAGATTTGGAATCAGCGCTTCAAGTTGCATCTAATAGTGTACGTATCATTACAAAAGAACGTGGTCACCAAGTATCCTTTCCTTGCAAGAAGTAGAATGCATTTAGCGCATGCCCGCAGAGGGTATTGAAGATGCCGAGTCCTCAGTCCTCTATCCTTACTTTCATTAGGCTATGGCTGTACCCCCAGTCTGTATCTGCCTTGGTGTATGGCCAGTTCTATGGGCATACATTGCATGACAATCTTTTTTCGGTATAGAATCGATGGAAACGATGGCGAGTGTCGGTGGTTGCACGAGCAGCACACAGTCACAGGCGCAGACAAACACTCTCGGTCACACCCACCGCACTCGCACGCACACACACACAGGCACACACAGCCACCGCCAGCGCACACATCCACATACACACTGCGGGATGCGAATCGATGGACAGCGACAGACGCAGACAGACAGACAGCGCATACAGCACACACAAACAGACAGGCACGCCAGTGTGCATACATAGACGGCTGTGTCTATGCCGCATGTACGTGCCGGTTGAAGCCTGGCTCGGTTGCTGTCCTTTTCAAAGGCTAGCTTCTCTAAATCTTTTCATTTGTAGGTGCTTTGATCTTCGCATAATCTTGTTATCACTGATTTCGTTTGTGAAGTCGGTTGAAAGCCATCTATCCATTTCAATCATTTCCAGTTGTTTACACATGCAGCACACATTCGTCTCCCAATTGGCATTTTTGCAGATGAAAGGGTAGAGGGAGAGGGAAGGGGAGGGGGGGGGGGGGGAATGCTCTGTTAGTCAAAGTTCTTGGCTTCTTTTTTCTTTTCCTTCTTTCCTCACTGGTGACTCCAGTTAGTAAATGATAATGACTAGGAAATCTTAAGCTGTCTGTACATATTATACTATATCTATCTAAGCCATTGACGACGACGCTTAATTTTGCCTGGCGGCGCATTGCAAAGACGCGATATTGCGGAACATTTTCGTTGTTGTTTATTTTGTGGTTGTTTACGAGATACCTGAATCTTTTGTAAACATCTGTAAACATTACCTTGGACGCCGAGTCTACAGATCCCAACACCGCCGTAGACCATCTCGAACGCAAAAAATAGGAAAAAAACTAGATCTGGAAAAGATATGCTTCTCCAAAAGGTGTGGGCCACCGGCGGGCCATATCGTCGTCAGTGGGCTTTAGGAAACTCATAAAAACGCGTCAATTTTGTTCTTAACCTGTTATTACATCTGCTTGATCTTATCGTTGCCGTTCAAAATCACATGTAAAACAAATTCGAGCATGTCAAATATGCGTTTCCAGTTTGTTCTAGAGTATTAGATTCAGAATCGGTTGAGTATAGTAGACCTTGATGTGGTAGTCAGAATCAGTTGAGTATATGTAGATCTTAATGTGGTAGATAATTTGATAAATTATCGTTTTGATCATCTTTCATCGTTACGAATGATAATGTAAATAACTGAAAAATAATCCAATTGACTTTCCACCTTGATTTTATTCTAGAAAAAATGTAATCATCTTGGGCCTCCAAATTATGGGGACCTCATAATAATGGGTGGATAATCCAATAAATTAGCGTTCTCATTATCCACTAGTCTATACGAATGTTAGCATATGCAGATACATATGTGCGCGAATAAATAACTTTTTTTGTCTCATTTTTCCTGAAAAAAAAAACTTGTAACAACAGATTGCTTAGACCTATGCAGCATGTCTCCTCTTGCAACATCAGAAATTTTTTAAACTTTTTTTTGAATATTCTATTAAATAAAGCTCATATGCTAACCGAGGCGTTTGAAGGATTTTTCTATGAAGGTGTTTTTATTCTCATTTTTGGGGCTTTTTTGGATGTTATCCTTTGTTCTACTGCTAATAAAAAATAATATATAATAGTATCTACTGCAGTTTATATTTGTCAACGATAGAATTATCGAAGCTTTTTTTTAAGGGCCATTTCCATATCTACGAATGCGTCCAATTGCACAAAAATTCCAGAAAAGAGCTTCAAATTTTGACTTTTTAATTTAATTGTTGATCAGGATCGATTGCTGCATTTGACCTACATCTATAATGTTTCCAATGTTTTTATTTTATGCAATTATATATCCATTACCTGTACCAAGAAATAACAATAGTTAACATTCCATGTTTGAACATGTCATACTTCTACTGGACGATCTGGAATGTTCGACGGTATCTTGCTCTCCTGAGTGTTGTCGATCTGTGGGATCTGCTGAAAAAGCCTTTTCTATGCAACTTTTATTTTAAATAGTCATAAATCCATTCATACGAGTTTTTGTTCGCTTTCGTAAGTTTTCCTACAATAAAATTTTCAAAAGAGATACTGAGCTTCTAGGGAATTTGTGCTTATTGCCTATAACATTTTTTGTTCTTTATTTCCGAAGTCTATTCGATGAGTCTCTTTCGTTGTTTTCATAGCCAAATTTTATGCTTCCGTGTTAATATGTCATAAATAGACATAACGTGCAATAAGGTCATCGAAATAAATCCCCCTGTATTTTGTCATTCTATAATTGCAGAACTGAACGCATATGAAGTTTGCTGTCAAAAATTGAAAATATGTAGGCTTCACATTCGGCTTTTGTCCTTTTGATAGGCTTTCTCGTCTTCTAGGCGTAGCTTTACCAAAAACTGGCATCTTTTTTTGCTCTTTGTTTTTTCATCAATATTTTCTCATAGATCGAGTGTAACTTAATTCTCCAGTTGTAACATTGACAAAAGCTTTGTTTTTATATATTAGGTTGTTGCAAAAATAATGTCCGTTTTGGAAATTTTCACTTTGGAGGGCTACAACTTTCTTCATTTTTCATATTTTTGAATGCAGTCAAGACCATCAGAAACAGCAAACCATTCGTAATTTAGCGCGTGCCTGCTCATACTGATATCGCAGTTGGGAAGAAAACCACGCGTCAAAAAACTAAAAGTTTTTCTCTCAAAAACCTCTTCTTCAAGAGCTTACAACTCCCTTCAAGTTTTGTTCGTATAGCTGGCAATCAGCTTATTTTGTAGCAGCAGGCCAATATTTTATGAGAGTGTAGAAAAGACCCCGACGAAAGAGTTCTGCGAAATAAAAAACAAAAATTCGAAAAAGTTCACTTTTTAAAGCCTACCTGTTGTATGCTTGTAAGTGTCAAATTGTAAAGATTTGAAATTCTTCGCGGACTGAATAGTTGAGTTTCTCTTCAAATACTGTAGTTGAGGTGTGCTAATCTTAAGCTTGCAGAAATGGGCGAAACTTTGGCGATTGCCTTAATTCTGAGAAATTTCTGATCCATAGAATGCCAGCAGTGAGTATCTCTTTCGAGGCGTCC
The DNA here is from genome assembly GCA_958299035.1 of Cylicocyclus nassatus. Classification (NCBI taxonomy): domain Eukaryota; kingdom Metazoa; phylum Nematoda; class Chromadorea; order Rhabditida; family Strongylidae; genus Cylicocyclus; species Cylicocyclus nassatus. The sequence continues at coordinate 5,688,408 of CATQJL010000223.1, read as the reverse complement.
ATTTCTCAGACCAGATATCTCCAAAAATCCACATAAGCACGCAGTAGGTAAACAATCTTCATCCAATAGAAATGCTATGTTTTCAGAAGAATTCGTCAATTTGCGCCTTAATTGTGGCTACGGAAACTCAAGCATCGAAATTTCGATTTTGAGTGCAGTTATGCGAGATGCTGGTGAAATTCTCACGGATGAGGATAGCAGCCTATTTCCACCATCGTTAGAAAGTACATGAAAAAAGCTTTCCGATGATATGCAAACTCTATATCGAAAAAGAAAGTTTGATGGAAAAAAGTTGTTTGAAATGTAGGCCTAGAAAAACGGACATTATTTTTGCAACAACCTAATAGTTTTTGCACTTTTTTATTTGGCACAAGAAGAAACGTCATTCCAAGATGTGGTTATCAAAGCTTACTTAAAACGTTTTCTTAGAGATAGAATGGGCAAACTTTTGTAGTTGAAAGTGTGAAGAAGGTTCCAAATAAGTAAAAACTAATTTTATTGATTGATTGAAAATTAAGTGATTCGCTAATTGCGCTACAGCTCCCATAATTTGCTCAAAAATATTAAAAAGGTTGAAAAATGTCAGTGATAACACCGTTTAACATCCTTCGACTCGGCAAAATTCATGTTCACCTAGACAAAATTTTCGAATGAGAAATTACCCTTGCCTTATTGCGGATTGAGACACCAAAACCGCTATCCTCGCATTGCTTACCTTTTAATTCAACTGGATAGGCGGCTGCAAGGCGGGGCTTCGTGACCTAACTGAGGCTAGAGAGTGATACACAAAAATGAAAAACGTAGGCAGCGTTGCGGAAGCCAGCGGATCGCCTTCCAGCCGCTAATCTCGTTGAATCAACGGATAGATTTCGTATTGGAGTCAATATCGGAAGAGGAGCTGCCAAGAATGAGAATCGACCCCTACCGTATGCCCACCGTATCCCCATAAATGTGCAAAGTTTTGACAAATTCGAGAATTTGCATTTTTTAGGTTTTGTGAAACGATGCCTGGGAAGACAGAAAATCGTTGTGTTTGTCAATACATTCGACTGTTTTGTTTTAGTTCTTCCTTTCTTTCATCGCTTCCTATCCTTTTCCGTCCTCTCTATCTCATGCTTTTTTTACCTTGACATGGTCGACATCATGAACTATGAGCTTTTCTCCCAGCCTGGCAACTACCGTAAAGAATGCGAAGGACATGAGAATAATCACGGCTCCTTGTAGTACTGAAATGAAAATTAAACTACACAGTCTAGTAGTTTCCGCTCGATATAGTGTGCTTGCGGTACCAAAATTCTGCGGCAAAACTTGAGCGTAAACAACCAGCTATGCCTAAAGTGCGGGCCACCTGCGCGCGCAGGATACCAATCACTGACGTAGATATTCGTTTACGCGCAGTATTACCGCCCAATCTCTGCATGTAGGCACTATACATCAAGCGCAAAATCTATCAGATTGTGGTTATAACTCACTAAGCAATGTGGAAGGTTTTGTTAATAGAAATCCGATCAAAGCGGCAGCTTCTAGGATGTAAATCGCTGCAGCCAGAACCTGGAAAGCATTGAGGATATTTTGCGCAGAGTAACTGAATTTTCTACCTGTCTATGCATATGTGAACCTAAAAAGCTTCCCAAGGGAGCCATTGTGACAGCAACTGGGACACTGACAGCAGCATATTCCCAAGCCACTGACGGTACGTCTCCTTCCCAAACTGCTCGCCAATACACGCCAACCACTGTGTTGATACCTAAAAAGGGCGTTTTTTTTAACTCAAAATTTTTTTGAATCCGTCGTTCCTCCGCCCCGTCCTCTCCATGAGTTGCGAAGTTTATGAAAAAGTACATGTATCAGAAAAATTGCGCAGGTCTCGATTTTATTTGGGAAAATCCATTACCGTAGAAATCTTACAAAATCCGGTTCGAGGACTTTTGGGGGGCCCCGGCTGTGGTCACGACTTTCTAAAAACAGTAAAAACGGTAGATTTTTTCTATATTCCTGCTATGATACGAATTTTTGGACTTGAAGTCACTAGGTAGCGATTTTTTTCCTGCTTTCTTAGCAAAAAATTGCTACCTAGTTGCTTCAAGTTCGAAAATTCGAAAAAAATTCAAGTTTGAAGATTCGAAAAAAAAAACATCTGTGGCTGGAAATTAGCCCATTTCTCTTGACAGTTGTCTTATCACATACATTGAAATTAGGTTAAGATCTTACCCATCAAAACCACGGAAGTAGGAGTCGCTGTCTTCTCTGATACTCGGAACAGCAATGTGATTACCGAAAATGTGCAAATATCCACACCAGAGCCGGCAAATGCAGTGAAAATGCCTAGATGTTTTTTTGCGTTTTTCATAATCACGGCGGTTGAATAATTACCTCCAACAAACCCGGTAACTACCAGTATGCCCATTTTCCAGAGATTAAATTCAGGAATGACATCGTATGTACGACGTTTGTGTTGCGAGTTGAGGATATATAAGGAGACAGCGAATGATGACCATATTGAGACAAAGAGCATCTTCTTTTCAGCCGATGTGAGGTATGGGTCTAGCTGGGTTGGAATAGAAATAGGCAAAAAATTACAGTTTGTGTCAAACACATGCTCCCTTTCGCGTAAGAACTACGCATCCGCAATGCGAGAGCTTCGCGTGCGGACCTCGAATCGATGTCAGTTTGAATGCTCAAGCCATACGCGCGCGGACGCGGCCCACCCCGGTATCAAAAGGAAGCACGCTATTGACACAGGCTGTAACTACTCTAGCAAAAAAATTTTCTAACTTACGAAAACTGATCCTACTATGAAACCGGGCACAGACCCGATAGTGCCAAAAAGTACGGCGCGTTTTTCTATCTGTATTTCCATTATTAGCACCACACACATGGCGCAAGTCATTCCTGAAAGCAGCATCTTTTTTGGACGAGAACTGGTCTTCAAAGTGTACCTGCTGATTGGATTATCAGCGAAAAGTCGCGAGCCACAGAAGGGTCTATCTGTAGGAGAAGTGTCATGACCGGAAATGCTACCGCTCCGCCACCTTCGGAGGTCATACCTGGAAATTTTTTTACGTTTTTGTATTTGTGGGAAACTCATCGCACGCATAGAACGAATGCCGTCGCGTCCGCTCAAGGCAGTTCATGTTTAAGAAGATAGCAGACGGCTAGAGGAGTCAAAGTGCGTTTGATTTGAGAGACGCAGACAGCGTACGCATTAGTGCCCTTTCTCTGGGCGCGATGAATCGCCTATAGGTGAAAACTTTTACCGGCAACTGTCGAGCCAAAAAACATCACAATAGGCATTTGCCATCTAGTTTCATATAGTGCAAACCAATTGTATCTATAAGCAGTGGTCCACCAAATTATCTAAAAAGCTTATTCTCACTTAATTTTTACTTCATGTTTCCCACCTGCATAATTCCGAATGGCAGCAGGAAAGCAACATATTTCCTATATTTTATGAAGATCTTATCCAAAAAATCCGCGTCAGGTGGCACACTCTTGGCCACGTTCTCACTCAGTTGTTGTCCTAAAAACGTTCATGTTCTAAGCTGAAAGAAAGATTAGAAATCTTACCTTCCCAAAAATACCGATGAAATGGTTTACAATTCTTTTTCTGCATTTGAGGAGTCGAAAAGCCGAGCTAGTGCTAACAGTTTGTTTTGAGCAGCTGATGAGTCTGCTGAGTCGGGTTAAATACGCAAGAAACGCCCTGTCTCTGAACAGTACGGAAAGCATCGCGTTTTGTGAACTGTTTATTTACTGTGCGACTAACACCCGTGCTAAGTGTCTAAATAATCCGAGCTCTTATCTGAGGTGCGAACGGTGGCGCTTTTCTTATGGCTGGCTGCCCAAGTTTTGGAGCAAAGATAGGAATGACCATTGCAGTCTGGAACACCTGAAAACCTGGAAGACTGAGAATTGCGTCGGGCAAAAAGCCTGGCCTTCACGGATAAAACAGATGTCAGTTTGATCGGAGTCAGTATAAGCAGAAGTAATAAAAAATGTAGTGTTCGTATGTGAATATACTCCTAACTCTTCTTTTTCTTTCTGCCCATCCTACCATTCCTCGCTTTCTCTCCTTTTCTTCCAGATTAGCTCACTCTCTTATGTTTTGCGTCGACTTATTGCCAGATGATTTTGCGATGGTAGCGATAAATTTCATGTAAGCGGACGAATGCATCTTTTTTGTATGGTCAAACTTATGAAGAAGAGCGGATGAAAATTTGAAATTCGAAAATCCTGTTGTTTTCTCTGAGTCAAGCATCCATTTCTGTATATCAATTTATTGAACTGGGGAAGCTTTCGAACAGCGCCTAATCTTATTCATATACAGATTGTATGTCCTTTTGTTTTTAATTGGCAGTATCCAAGCAAAATCTAAGCTACCTTTATTAGTGCTATACCTAGGCCTAATCAGGGCTCCAGGAGAGCGGCATCTGCTTTGATTCGGTTCTCCAGTAAGGCCTAAAATGGAGAAAATGGTCCTAGAACGCGCGGTGCTATCAAACTACGCCCTCCCTGTAAGGCTCCGCCGATCTAGGGACTGAAAGTTGCCTGCAACTTCAGGATGGGGTTCCCAGAAAGGGGGGGGGGGGAGGGGGGGCAGTTTCTGGAGGTTTCGCACATATTGTACTTTGGATCTGTAGCAGGACCGCAAAGGGGAGCCGAAGTGAAAAAAAATTATGGAAGCCGAAGATCTGAGTGGATGCTGCCTATAAAACTTACTGTTGTAGCTGAATGTATGCTTTTCGGTTTTCTTAATTATTTACTTCTATATATTATAGATTCTAATGTACACTATAAAAGGCAGAAAAGAGCAGAGGAAGGAATGCGTGTGAACATGTGATACATTTTGGAACTCTTACCTTTCATCTTTTCATCTTTTGTTGTTATTCTCTGCGCCATTCCCAGGACCCTTGTCAGAAATCTTGACATACCATATTTTCTTTAGGCCTTATATCTCTGTAACGCTCCCAGAGAATGCGGTCTCTTTTTCTTCCTGTTTGTCATCTTCCATGTTTTAGGATTTTTTCGTAGCACGGTTGCCTGCCTCGCTTTCGAATGTTTTCGCGGAATTATTTCAAGCCTCTCTATATCATCAGAAACCCTCAGTTCTTTGATAATAATTCCATAATTTTCGTTGATTTTCTTCCAAGCTTTAATTGTTACGACTCTTTTTCTCGCAGTAGTCCTTTGACGTTGTTCTTTCCGCTCGTTAAATGAAGATCTCGGAACTTATTTTTTTATTATAATGTTTCTAGGTGCTTTTCCACAATGGTCTCGTTCGTTTTGGTGGAAGCCGAAACTCAAGAAGTTCTCATGAATCTCATACAGCACTTGGTTAGCACTGTTTACTGGTGCTTCAACAGCTTTTTTGAAAAAGTATTTTGATTTTAGGCTGCTAACTCCCTAAAATTCACAGTGGCATCAGATTTGCGACGTTTATTCGCTCGAACTTATTTGGATGTCGAAGGAACTGGAGCTTCAGATGTCTCCTCGTCGAGTGAGAATGTGCCATCATCAAGGTTGAAATTGGCCTTGGGCCTCATAATGTTGGTGATTTTTCGAAAAGAAATATTTTAAGGCCTGATGCAGCCGCAGTGAACGCTGCTGTCAACACTTCACAGCAGTTCCATAATGCCATGTCGAATCTTTTTGGATTGGTCCCCAAGCCAGAACCATCAGAATCCACTTTTGCTCAGTGGGCGAATGTTTCGGGAAACGCAGCACCAGTTGAGGTTGGTACAAAAAACCATTCCTTTCAATAGTGTCTAAATTCGCCTACCGTCGATTTGTTGACCGCAGGGACTCCGTAGCTTGCGGAGCACGCGTCGCTCGGCCGAACGCTTGTAGTCTCGTGACATTCCAGTCGCGCGGCGCGTGCTCCGCAATCTACGGCCAGTCCATGCTGTCGATGTTCGACGGTAAGTAATTGTTGTTTTCTTATCCATTTCATCAAATTTTTTCATCGTTTTCGGCACCACTGGTGTATTTTACAATACAGTTGAAAACAAATAAATGAATGACATGTTATTTTTGCTCATTTTATCTTTTTTAGTCTATGCACACTGATTTGCTATGCGCCGCTAGTCCATATTTGGATAATTATCAAACAAACAACGCTTCCGCTTTGGAGTCACGTGCTCATCAGATGTTTGCCTCTGAAGGAACCTCCAGAGCTATGAAACGACCATGGAATCATCAGACTACGGTATGTAATTCTCATACTTACCTCTCATATTTACTACTTATCAACATCCTAGACTCCCTATTTCAGCCGGCGCAAGGTCCAATGATTCTCCCAAAGCAAGAGGAAGGTGTCGAGAAAAAGGAGAAATTACGTGAAGTCCCTTGCCAGGTAATTTCCAAAAGCTTTAATGATTGTGAACAGTCCTGTTCTCTTGCTAAATTACCGGTTGTGGGAAAGCTGACTCAATATACTGTTGTCGCAGTGTCCAGCAAATTTTGGGTACTTTGCTCATGCAGAGCCTGAAGAGAGTCTTAAGACATCGCGCAGGCGGCAGCGTATGTGAATCATTCGTAGGTGAGATCAAATCTAAACTTGCCCGCTATCGTACTCTTTCCGAGCGCGCTCTCTCTGGGTACGGTAGTGGGCGAGCGTTTATCGGTTTTTTATCTCCGCACGAATAATTTTATGAGCTGCCGCTTGCATAGTGGCTTACTTAAGGCCTTTTATCAGTATTTAAGAAAAGGATGTCTGTACCTACCTAAATCTATCTACGCCGTCACGCACACTCCAACTTTTGCGTCCTATAACCTTTTCTCACGCGCAATTCATGTAGAGACCGCAGGATCACGTATCTGTCGGTTTTTTTTCGGAATTATACATTGTCTGCTCCAATGAATACTCTCATAATCCATTACCTGAAGCGTCGCTTAGCTCAAAATAAGCGAAAATCAAAAAATCCTATTTTTGTTTCATAGACGCTTTACAGATCTGTGGAAAACATATAACCATGCGACGCTGTAATCTTCGACATCATGCTGCTGTTGTGCATTCAGGCATTGAGAGGTTTGCGCTTTTTTGTTCTTGAAAAATACCGATTTTATTGATTTTTTGCTTACAGATATGCATGCCCCTGTGGCTATGCTACTGTGCATCGAAACACAATTATTCGGCATATGTTGAAGCATGCAGCCATTGATGGAGAGAAACATTATGAATTTACCGACTTACTGTGAGTTTGAATTTTTCGCACAAATGCGAAGTGGGCGGCCTTCTGAACCGTTCGCTGTTGTGGTGGTCTCTGATTGGTCAACATCGGCTGAGTGGCTAGGCATTGAACAGGGCGAAGCAAGGACGACAAACCAAGCGAGTTGTGCGGCAGGCTTGCACCCTAGTATGTTCACCCCTGCCACGATTCTAGATTTGGCAGAGATAAATTACGCGCTTCGGATTATGATGCGTCCCCTTCCCCCTGTGCAAAACTCGTCCGCTTTGAGCGGCCCGCACGCGGCGAAAAAGTATCGCGCGCGAACGGTTTCGAGGGCCTTCACTTATGCGAGAGTGGATTTGCTCTGCCCTAAAAAATGTTCATTTCAGAACCCCAGCCGAAGCGGAACGAATTGAAAAACTGACTGAAGAATGTTTCCGAGAATACAAAACAATTCCACGTCATAATGAAGAACAAAACGATGAACTGACTAGAACTCTGGAATGTCTAGCCAATGGCGCCACTAATGTTGTGCAACCGGAGCAAGTTCGAACTGAAGAGCTGGAAAATTCACCGCAATGAGTGAATCATTATTTGATTTTTTGAGGTTATTCTGCTGTGATTCTGCTGTTATCGCGCTATTCTCCCAAATTGTAGTCATATATGTGTGCTATCTGTGTACAGTAAACATGAAACCTAGTCTGCTCGTTAACTAGTTTAAGCTAAATCTTTGAAATCGAGGAAATGAGCATCAAACTTACCGTTCACTAAAGGTCGAAACTGCAAACATATTCGTGCCAATGGCGGAGAAAACCTCAAAAAACTGTGTGTATGTGTTTGTATGTATCAAAACAAAAACAACACATTTGAGTATAGATAACTTTCAGCTTGCCTCATCTTATCCTACACCCGATTTTGTGCCTTTGATTACGTTTCGCTCAACACGTATAATCTGAAGTTGATTGCTGCACTGTTTGATAATTATCGCAATGTTGATGACTTGTATCTCAAATTCTGCCAAGTCGTCTATACTGGGATAGCATTGTTTGGTACTATGAAGATTAATTGCACCTCTGGCTTGATTTATCCTGCTCATATTCGTTCCCTTATTGAACAGAAGTGTCGCTTATTTTGTGTTTTAGATTCACCTCTGACTAGCCCCCTGTATAAGAAAGTCCCTGCTGATATTGATCTGCACCCTAAAAAATTTCTAGCCAATCATGAGCGACGCTTACCAAAGAAATCTTCTATCAGAAATTTATTTAGATAAATTCACCACAAGTTACAAAGTAAGGTTAGCCTCCCGGTGTTGAAAGACTCTTTGGGTTATACTTGCTGAATGATTCCAGTAAAGGAAGCCTTGGGTGGATACTTTGCCATTTTGCGAATCCTTCCACGCTTATTCCCCCCACCCTCCTTCTCAAAACAAACTGAATTCTGTTTATTTTCACCCCGTGGGAGTGAGAAGAGTTTCGAGGTCCCTAAAACCTTCGTGTTTGGAGCCGTACGATGCCATCCCTCAGATACTCTACAATATGTGTGCAAATACTCTCGCCAAACCACTTGCTGATATATTCAATCTTTCCTTCGGTGAGACTCCCTCTTTTTGGAAGGAAGCCATTGTTACAGTTGTGCCTAAAACTTCCGCAGCTGAAATTGTTATTTTCGCCCCATTAGCCATAATTCTGTGACCATCCAGATTATGGAAAGGATTATTAGAAGTAAACAACTTACTTTGGTTGGAGAGGTTCCATCTTGTTTCGTCCGAGCACCATGGGTTTGTGCCAGAAAAGGAACTGCAACTAATTTTACTGAGGCCGTTTTTGATTGGAAGTTAGCCTTGAGTTTCAGAAAATCTGTGGATATTGTATACTTCGACCTTACCAACGCATTTTATAGAATACCTCATCGTTTGCTTTTTTGCAAGCTAGAGAATATTGGAATTTCGGGAAACCTATTAACTTGGTTCGAGTCTTGAGCAATAGATGCATGACGGTAAAGATTGGTCATGAATATCCCAAAAAATTTCCCTGTCCCAATGGAGTTCCTCAGGGAGCTGTCCTATCTCCTTTGTTATTTTTGGTATGCACTTTGGACCTACCTAATACTTCAAAAACAATGAATGTACGCGTACAAATCTATGCAGACGATACAGAAATATATGCATCTTAGATGAAGACAATGATAAATTGTGTGGATGGGCTTCTCACATCAGAATGCTCTCTCTCTCTCAACCCAAGAAAATGTTCCTTCCTCCATCTTGGCAAACATTCCTCAACTTCGTATGAAATTGGTGGAGTCGAGATGACTGCTTGTCAAGATGTGAAAGATCATCGATTGTGATTTGAAATTCTCTAAGCATATTGATTCAATTGTCAATAGGGTATATGCCACTTTATTTACAATCTTTCGTAATATACAAACTCGTAATCCTATGATACTGTCCCGGTTATAAAAGCTCATGTTATTCCACATCTTGAATACTGTTCGCAAGTTTGGACTCCTTCCCAAAAAAAGATATAATGAAGATTGAAAGAGTTCAGCACACTTTTACCCGCCTGGTCTTCCGTCGTGCGAGTGGTAGAATACTAGTTGATATTCCAGACTGTCACTTACGCTCTAAAAAATTGAGCTTGACTTCTTTCAAAATTAGACGCATGATATCTGACCTGGTCTTTTGTTTTCGTATTCTTCGCATGGAAATAAAGTTGAAAGCAAGTAAATTTTGGATCTTCAAACCTGTTGGTACGTCTAGGTGGCTTTAATCTGCATTATAAACCTATCAAGCTACATCAGTCTGGAATATTTAACTACCTGTTCTTCCGCTGTGCAAGATGGCTTCAGCGCTTACCCGTTGATATAGGTCAGCGCGTTGCGGTAAAGCCTTCAAGAAAATTTGAAAAAAGCTGGTTTGTCCTAACTTTTGAGCAGTGATACTTCTTTTTGATTGCGTTGCGTTCCTAATGTTGTGTTCAAATTTTTTAGGGTTTAGGTCTTTGGGATTTGTGGTTGTTATGGTTCTCAGATTGATGCAGTACTTGTATCTCCCAGGTTACTGATACCATTTTATCGGCCCCGAGGGCGGAAGGCTTGATTGGCCTAAGGGCGGGATCGAACCTGGATCCGGCTATTCATAATGGAGCCTCATACCACTACGCCACTCGTCCCCCTCTTTCTAGGTTGCATAGTTTGCACAGGATGTTGTATCTATGGATGAATCTCCGAAAAATACTCTACAGTATGACGGTTGCTAAGCCTCAAATACTAGCGTGCACAAAACTATTATGTTTTCTAGTTGCTAGGTCACGGAAATAAAGACAGCGAAGAGCTGTAATTACGAAAACCTCATTTCTTCAAAGCAAAGTAAATTAGGTTTTTTGCAAATGCCTCCTTGCATCTTATACCTCCTACTTTCTGTTTCTAACTGACAACAGAGTGCACTCCTGAGTGTCAGACAAACGAATCATAACTATGCTTGATCTCTAAACCCGTCTTCTGCTTTTCTTTTCAACTGAAGCTTTCAAGACTGTAGAAAGCAAAATTAATCGTGATTTTGATCAAGAGGACAATTTTGCACTTTCGTAACAGACCCGCTTTCCATTTTCATGCCGTAAAGAGCTCATCCCTTTTTTCCCACCCCAGACCCTATAAAGTCAGAAATAAGTCAGTGCAGTGTCATGTGACTCATATATTGATTTATTACTGCTAATTATAAATTGACCGTAACTACTTACCAATATTTGGCAAAGCCTTGGAAAATATTAAGTACTGCATCGATTCGCCATTTTGCTTCAAATCAATGATCAATCACTATCATTTTACTAAGAATCCTTATCCTTGAGGGATAAGGGTCAAAATACCATTCGATAGGGCAAAGCAAGCTCTATAAGAAGACAATCTTGCTCTTACAACAGCTTTCATCCACCCCGAGTTCCAAGCCAAAAAACTAAAAAGATCCAACTGCCTGAAAAATTGAGAAAAATTGTAACTCCGTTCAAAACAATCCTACAAAAATTCTAACTTGCTCACGTAAACACTATCCATATAAGACGTCTATATGCGCCGTTGCTGTATTTTTTCCTTTGTTAGAATTCAAGAAAACGAAAATTTTCGTACCTTTGCCAAAGTGATGCTGTGCTGCCCCCACTCAAGTAGTTGTATACTACAAACCTGTAAAGTACAAGTGTAAATTTTCAGTTCTTTAAAAGCTTTAGTTTTCGAGAAATATCAAACAGAGCTTCTCTTAATCAGGTGGTCCAAGCTGAAATTCAAATTTCTCGAAAACTAAAGCTTTTGAAGAGGTAAAAATTTACGCTCGTACTTCTACAGGTTTGTAGTATACAACTACTTGCGTGGGGACAGCACAGCATCACTTTGGCAAAAATACGGAAATTTCCATTTTCTTGAATGCTAACAAAGGAAATAATAAAGCAACGGCGCATATAGACGTCTTATATGGATAGTGTTTACGTGAGCAAGTTAGAATTTTTGTAGGATTGTTTTGGGCGGAGTTACAATTTTTCTCAATTTTTCAGGCAGTTGGATCTTTTTAGTTTTTGGCTCGGAACTCGATGTGGATGAAAGCTGTTATAAAAGCAAGATCGCCTTCTTGTAGGGTTTGCTTTGCTCTATCGAAAGATATTTTGCAACCTATTTAGAAATGAGAAGCGTATGACTTATTGCGGTTGAAAATCAAGACGTGCATTGATTTCCGGACAACCTAATATATAAAAAAATGCGACCTTCAATGCTGGTTCGAATAATGTCTTCCATATCTGCGATACGATAACCCTGTATGGAGTTATGATTATTTCATCAATAAACTACGCTACTGCGGAGGATCAGAATCTACAATAAAAATTTTCTTTCCTTTTCGAATGCTGAATATGTTTTAGATAGGTATGATACAACAGTATTTTTCAAGATTCTCTTTAATAGCTTCAAACAGTAATCTGGAACAAATTTGGTGACTTTAACCACCTAAAAGTACGCAAATTCTTTACGAGAAAAGTTCATAACTTCCTTTAGAAGATCGTTTCGCAGATATCGAGCACAGATAGAATTAGCGTTTGAGGTACATCTTACTTTTTACATCGCATTCCCAATGGCCACGATCACCGAGTATCCTTTCCTTGTTTGGACTGTCTTTGAAACGTTTATCTGCTTTTATTCCATGAGTTTTCATAAGGTTGATAAAACGGAAAGAACTTGGGGGAGGACCAAATTTATATGTACACAATGCCAATTTTTGCCTGGATCACATCCTCTTGAATACACACTGCTTGCAATACTCAAGAAGTAGCGGCTAGTCTATTTAAATCCATTTCATTGGGCTGAAAAGTCGCTAGGTCGCTACTGATTCAAGAGCTTTCTTTATCCGTAGAACGTCATTGTGCTAGTACTAGTCGCTAAGTTGCATTCTGAGGCTCTATAGGGCAGTGAGAGGGGAGAAACCCTCTCCAAGATCAAAGGTTTTTTATACTGCGTGCACTTACTAAGACCACATCGCAATCACTGGCAAGATGTCGCTTACACTGAAAGTCATCATCACACTATGGTTGGCACAAATGGTGAGCATCGACGATATTATGAGTGAAAAGCAATACTCTAGACTTCAGGCTTCAAATTCTGGCGTCTTACGTTATAACGATGAAGCTCAGTGTGGAAGCCCAATCTATCACCTGTATCTGGAAGACAGAATTCAATGTTTTAGGGCATGCTATGATGAAAAGGAGTGCGCAGTCGTGAAGTACAATGAGGTTTGCACTACATTTTGAATCAACAAAATTGGCGGCTGGAAGGCGGGCTTCGAGGCCCAATCAAGGCTAGAGAACGATCAGAGAGCACGCTCGCGAGAGAGATGCAGACTGCGTCGCGGGCGCGAGCGGTCACCATCCAATCGCCAATCTCGTTGGATCAAAGGGTACTTATATGGCAAAAGAACGGTGAGAAGCATGTTTCAGACGAATGGCTACTGCAGGCTGTACAGGCCGTACGGACAGGGCACAGTAGACAACGAACGCACAATTCAAGGATACGTATTCTCACGTGAAGAAACTGATCCGTCATGTGTGACAGAAATAGCCACTGCCGACATACCATTTCAAAAGATACCACATCCAAAAAATGTTACAAATGTAAAATGTAACGACACGCAAGATGTGACTGTCATTCAACCCTATGATCGTTCCGATCGCTGTCGTTTTTTCGTTTCCAAACCAGCCACAATTGGCGATAACTGGAATGCTACCAAATTCAGGTCAATAATCGTGTTTTTGTACAATTGCCAATTTTCAAGTACCGTGCTTATTTAGGCTCGTCTTTTCCAAAAAGGCAGAGAAAACTTGCGTGTCCGTTCCTGTCTTTCATAAAGCAAGTAAGAGTCATTTGATTCAACTGGCTTGGCGGCTGGAAGGCGGAGGCTTCGCGACCTAATTAGAGCTAAGATGGTCAGAGAGCATGAGCGCGGGAAAGACGTAGACTGCGATCGCCTTAACTAGGCCACAAAGCCCCGCCCTCCAGCCGCCAAGCCAGTTGAATCAAAGATTAGGTGAAAATGAAAATTCGCTTGCACCTTGCTTTCTACTTCAGACCTTCATCGCCTATTCTTCGGCGAGATTTACAATGCAACTGGTTACTATTTCCACAACGCGTACGCCTTCACAAGCCCTTGCGTTTCTCCAAAGGGTGAATGTCTAGGTGTGCAGGAAATTCAAGAATATGTAGACGAAAAAGGCAATTTCTTCTACGCTGAGCCTGGTTTAAACATGACAGAGTCTGGTTTGGGGCAGGAATTTTTTATCGTACGCATAGAACATAATGTAAAGGCTAATCCCAGACAAAGACGGACGCTCACGTAAGCGAGGCGTGCGCGGACGTACGAGCTCCAATAATAGAGGATGCTCGAACGCCGCATTTGCACCCACTTCGCGAGTTGAACACCGTCGTCAGGGATCAGCCTTTATACAGGGTGTCCCCAAAAGTAAGTACATACTTTTTAATCGTTAATAACTCTCTCCCTAACAATCCTTTTGCTTACCATCGAGTACCAGTCGGTCGAGCGGGCTTCAACTTAGATTACGCAGTATCGAAAAAACCATCCATCTCTCTTCATTACTTTGAAATTACGGTAGGAACTTCGAGGAGGGTTTTGTGCCATCAATAGCAATATTTTGCCCCAGAATGATATTCAACAAGCTGAAAACTTCATCAATAGGCTAAACTGAGTCGCTAATTGTGAACATTAAATTCGCACTTTATCGTAAATGTGCTTTCATAGGTTATGCCAGGGTAATCGCAACAACGCTTGTTCAGCGTTCTTTAAAGAGGTGATTACATCATCGTAAAAAGTTGTCTAATGAAATCAGCGTGTCCGAAAACACTGATACACGGCTCTCCAAAATTTTTGGAACGTTTTTTTCGAAATGCTTATTTCACAAGGGCGCTGTATGCTGGAAGTTTCTACCGTAATCTTACAGTATTGAAGAGAGATGGATGGTTCAGTCGATACTGCAGATCTAGATTGAAGCCTGCTTTACCGAATGGTACTTGAAGCTAAGCAAAAGACTTTGTTGGAAGAGAGTTATCAACGATTAAAAAGTGAGTACTTATTACTTTTGGGACATCCTGTAGACCCCTTTTTCAGCAACAACCGCATTTTCGATTTATTGATATCATACGTTTTGCATGGAGTATACAATTTTTGTTGTAGTAGTGTAATTAGTAGTAGTGTGGTGTAGTGTAGCAGTAGTGTAAAACACCTTGAAAGAACTAAACATATTTTGTCATTCTCTGAAGACAAGTTCGGACTCGACGTAATCAGCGAAAGTCCTTCTATGGGAGCACACAGTCGAAGCACGCACTTGTTTTGTAAAAAAAGTTGACAGCTAATAATAATCGAGATAATTTCGGATTTGATAATCATCAAACTGCTGACTGCTGTGGGAAGTTTGCTTCTAATTCGTTGACAGAACCGCCTTGGGCTCGTTTATGATGAAGTAGCCGATATGATAGTTCCCATGACCATTCGACTTTTTTAGTCCCGAAGAAGGTGATTCAGTCGCTTTTGATCAGATGAAGAAGTTTACATTCTTAGTGAAATTCGAAGAGAAAGCCGTCAAAGATACATTATAAGACTATTTGAACTGTTCGGATGGCTTTCAAAATCTGTTTCCCATAATAATGTAGATATCCTGGTTGATACTGGAGTACTTCCGCTTGCAAGACAAAATTCAATGAATCAATGAAGTGTAAACTATTTTCGGTGTTTATTAAAAAAAAAGGAGAGACTTGATCTCTTGACCTTGAAGGAATTTCACCTTCTGCTTCAGCCTAGCGCATTGGCAGTGCCAAGTTTAATTGTTTTGGTAGAATGATGTTCGTAGCTGGCTATAGAATATCACAAAGATGCTCCCAGGCAGATGGAGACGCCAGAAAGCATAAACGATAATGTCTTCTAGTGTTCTTCGTTCATAATTGCTTCCTCTGTTCTAGGAGGCATATTTTTAACCTTCCAAATACATTTGGACTGGAAGACTCAGTGACAAAACTCTTTCACGATACCTTCTGCGGATTACAAGTCAAAGCATGTAACGAAAAAATACCTGTGAATGGGAACTTGATCATCACATGCAAATAGTAAGGCTGTATCTTATATAGTTAGCGAAAAGTCCGATAAGTAAGTCATAAATAAAGAATCAAACACACCTTGAAGTGGTATGGAGTGATTTCGACAAAATACGAACATCAACAACAAGCATTTAGTATTCACCTAGGATTTTGTTGCTCAATTGATCGCTTCTAAAAGCTGATTTCTTACATGGTCGATCTGTTGTGAGATGCGCCCCGGCCCCGGCACGAGGTGGGCAAATGTCAAGCTGGAAATTTTTCTGAGTGGAAAGCAAAGAGAATATCGTAGATATATTCACATGTAAATACATACACTATCTCGACAAGTTGCTATACGACTGACAAGCAAAAATACGATATTGCTCGCGCGTCATCTTCAAAAAACCCAATTTTATCGAGTTGTAATTGAATGTTTCGATTACAGCTCCACATAACGTTATGACTAAGATATATAAACGGACATGGACTAGGAGGAGCATAGTGCGGAGTATTATGGAAAAATTATGTGAGTGGGGGTTGTGTCAAACTTTTTTTTGAAAATTTTTTACTACCACAAAGGATAAAATGGCTCGTTTGCAACGCACAGATGGCGATATGGCACTTAATTTGGTGTGTCTCGCGGTGGAACTAAGAAACAAAGTATGAAAAATCATGAAAAACTTGCGTAAATAAAGAGCGTGCTCAACATTATTCCGAAATAGGTGTGCAATTGCCCATAATAGCCACCTGAGGTGGGCAAAACTTTCATTTCACAGAAGTTTTTCGAAATTTTCACATAAGCCTCTTCTACACCTAAAGTTTGGTATATAGTAACATTTTGGTTCCAAAACCCCCCTCTCGTCTTTGTTAGGATCCGGAACAGCAACGACGCCCGCCCTTTTGAGAAAGAAAGCGCGCTCAAATCGAACAGCCTGCGCAGCCGGTGGGAATCAAGAGGGAAATCGTAAAATTCGGTGGTGCTAAAGGCAAATACGTTTTACCGATGTCCGTTTGCCATCCTCGTGCTGTTCCTTAGATGCGCCTGGTGGCGTTCGAGTATCTTTCATCATTAAAGCTCAAAAATTAACCAATTTAGTCACGAGCCATTATGGGAATTCTCGTCCTTTGCACACTATCTTCGTCAGTATGGCCTACGACCTACCACAAACTTACGCAGAGCAGCATAACCGCCGCGGTCGACCGGACGGCGGCATTTTGCGTTTCTGAGTTTCAACTTACAGAGCGAGAGAGTTGGTTCGATTCAACTGAGCTTACGGGGAGTTTACTATGAACTTACAGTATGTTCGTTACTCTAAATAGAAATTTTCTACCTCTAAACCGCTCCAGATAAAACATACACATATATACACATCGCGGCGGTACGGAAGTCATAGGCTACTTTTCGTCAGAGATCGATGCTGTCTTGTTTATTTGCAGCAAACTATGAGCTATGAGGCTGAGGTTTGGTAAAGGGAGTTCATGGATTACGAAAACAAAGTTACTTTCAGGATGACTAAAATAGTCATCAATGTAAAAATGACTTCCAGGTATTTGTAGCATCCGCAGTGACCACACTCGTCATAAGAATCCTGTGTTCGCAAAGATACATCATATAAAGGCCAATTTACGAGATCAAAGGAAAGCAGCGGATCAGAAAAACCGATGCAAGTCATATCATGACATTTCGTAATGATTAGTCATGAATGTACTTTTGCAGAGTTCGCTGTGTAATATTTTCCAAGGTATTTTCTTTTCTTTCCAATGCTGCACATGAATTTCCCTCATCACAGATCCATTATCCTGCGAATGTGTTGCAGTTCTGCTCCGTTTTATTTAAAGCATCGCGTGCCGTTGTAGGGATCCACCCATAGCAAAAATATGCTTTTTCAAACCTATCTTCCGTATTGCTAACTTGAGTTTCTAGTAAATGTAGCTGTTTCTGCATGTCGCTACACTTAAAACCACTTCAATCTGTTCTACTAAATCGAACGCCAAAGCAGGTTGCAAAGGCTCATAACTCCTCTCCGGTTTTCGTTCGGCCGAGTATTTAGATTTATCGGTAAATAGATACAACGTCCTAGCGGTGCCGGAATTTTTCAGTAACATTTTCGGGTGAACAGATACTCAAAGGAGGTGCCGTCCACGTTAGGGCAGTGTCCAGGCAAAAAGTCGATTTGAGAATTTGTGATCACATGGGCCTATTCGCTATGCTGAATCCAAAAATCCACACTGGAGAGCGCAACGGCAAAAAAAGGCTTTAACGCAAGAGGAAAATTGCAGTGGGCGGGGCTGTTCACATCATGACGTCACTCCCCCAGCTTCAGGAGCGATCTTTTAGGTTCCGAGTTTATGTCAAGCGTTTCGCACTTGGCTGGTGGCAGTGTTAGCGTTACTAGTGGAAGCAAGAAGATCACTACTGAAGCTGGCAGAGTGACGTCACAGTGTGAACGGCGCCGCCCACCTGCGATTTCCCTCCTCCGTTAGAGCCCTTTCTCGCCGTTTTTGCGCTCTCCGGCATGGGTTTTCGGGTTCAGCATAGCGAATAGATCCAGGTAATCAGAAACTCTCAAAATCGTCTTTGTGCCTGGATACTGCCTTTAAGCTAAGGGTCCTGAGCTTTTTTTAGCTTATGATAGCAGGACCCCCATCAAGCAATGCCCTATTCGCGGCGCAAAATGCGCTTCGAAAGCGGGAAAATCGCTTCGAAATAGCGAAGATGCATGAGGGTTCCAATTCGGCTCCACCCCTTTCAGTAATGCCCGCCCACTCGTGTGCGCTCATCCAGTCACCTCTGGAAGCCGGCCTGCGGGTTTTCCGGGGAGAGGATTGTCAAGGTTTTCGCGGATTCTTGATTTCATATTCGGAGAGAACATGAGAAGCCCCGAACGATCAAAACATGAAACTCGAGAATCTGAATGGACAGTGCCTTTAAACGCCTAAAATGCCAGCGTTTCGCGCGCGCATTTGGCCGGCATTACCGGCTTTTCTATTTGTTCACACGCAAATATCATCGCAATATCTAGGACCGCAAGGGAACTGTATTAGACGACAAATCTGCTCGAATGCATTGTCTTTGCTATCCGTTCGTACGTCTCATTGTCCACCTTTCCTTATTGACAGGGGCTCAATTGGAAGCTTGTTCCTTCTCAAAACCACAAGATCCGTGAACAGTCGCACAACGCCTTGAAGCTCAAAAAGCGAAAATTATACAGCCTTCTCATTTTTCTTTAGCACTGTTCATTATCATATGAATTCTATGCAGCGCCTCTTAGTTATTGAAAAATACATTATCATATACATAAGTGCAGAATATGACGGTGTCTATATACATTCTAGTTCCACAATAAGCGGCAGAATCTCTCGATTTAAGTGTGTAAAATGCTGGAATATGCTGTGAGTTTTTCCCTTCGAAATGTGAGTGCTCAAATACAATGCATGCTTTTCGGATCATACTTTTGACAGTTTTATTTCGCACTTCGGTTGCCAGCAAAGGATTGGATACCATACAGGTAAGGATTAAGTCTACCCTCTATGTACAAATGAATTCTACCGCCGATCGACCCAACTTACTTCTTGTTTTGAGCCATATAAAAATCAAAGCCATTCAACCTTTAACGAGAGATGATAATCAGTTTGCGCATCTGCATACTTTATCATCATATATTACATATCGCAGTAGAACCCTTTGCAATCTTAGATTAGAAAAGTACGACGAATGTTTTGGCAGTTTTTCTGCTTACATTGTGATGTCTTTGATGACAAAACATCTAATGTTGAAGACAACGTCCGGGCAAATTCCCGAAAGGAACTCTTTTCGCTTATCTAGGTTTATCCTACCCGCTGATTTCCAAAATGCAGAGAGCGCAAAAATGTCGAAAACGGCCTTTCCCAGAAACTTTTGATGTGAATATGGAAAACCCAGCCATTGCACTCTGAAATTCCGTGTCTGGACGCTGTTTGAAGGCATGTTCCACTCAGACTGGGGGTGGTGAGATTTTGATGCTGTATGATAGCGGAAGCCCCCAATTGAGTAATCACCCAAACCCCGCTGCGAGAGATGGATTCCGAAGCGAAAAAAAAAGACCGCTATAGAAGGCCCCCGCCCGCCGGCGCCGAGCCAGCGCCCAGCTGTCCCATTTGTTCGAGGCGGGGCTAGCTGACTCTGTGCGGGCAAGGGCTACCCATCTTCTGGCAGCTTCGATCAATAGTGGGCGCATTCACCTGCTGAGAACTAGTCAGCTAGCCCCGCCCCAACGAAATGCACGTGTATCGATCGAAATAGCGCCGGGGCAGCTTGGCGGTGGCTCGGCGCCGGCGCGGCGCTGGCGTGGCTTCCGCACTCTGGCGGGAGCCGAAGGTAGAGGCGGCCACGGCGGGTCCGCCCATCAAGTGGGTGGTGTGAACATAATCATAATGAAGCACAAAACTATGGCTATTCTAGATATATTCAAGCGCTTTTGGAATTGCTATCTTCAAACCACTCCGGTCAACCATCCAAGCTCTGATGGGCGGAGCCACCTTGCCCTTTCTACCTTTTGGAACGATTTTCTCGCTTCGAAATTCATCTTTTGCATATCGTGTCCTGGCCTTTGTTTTAGGAAGCAGAGAAATGCAGTCCCCAATTTGTGTAATCTGTCTTCGAAAATTGTAACCTTCTTGATCCGTAATATGAAAATACACACAAACTCTATGTTAATGCAAGTTACTTTCAGAATTTATCTGCAGACGATTTTCGCTGCTTAAAAAACAATGGATTTACATTCTACATAGGCAGAGTGTGGAAGAGTACAGGAAATTACGATACGAAGGGCATGCAGAGTATGAAGAATGCTCATAAAGGTTTCTAGATATCTTGCTTGTACTAATTCATTCTGATCCATACTGTCAACGCTAAAACACTAATATAATTTCAGCTGGTTTAAAAGTCAGCGCCTATATTTTTCCTTGTTTGGCTAAAAGATGTGCGCCTCCGCAAAATCAGGCATGTTAGAAACTCTTGGTTTTCCAAAATAACAATTCTATGTGCCTTCAAGCTACACTTGAATTATATAAGGTTGGACTGTGAACTCTGTCGAACTCTTTTCGAAGGAATCGTAACTTTTTCCTGTTACGATGACTAATTACCTTCTACTGACACTCTTAGGTTCGGTGGTTTTGAGCAGGTCCGTTAAAAATGTGAAAAAAAGGATTAGAATCCAAAATCGCCAGTATCATGAGTTTTCTGACTTTTCCTTCTAGCAAGGTAATGTTTGTGCTGATCGCGCTTTTCTTTGAAAAATTATGAATTTCGAGTGAAAATGCCAGAAAATCAATTTTCTCGTTTTCTGCTATTTTCTCGAAAATACGTTTCCATAGAAAAGCTCAGTCAGCACTTGCTCACTCAAAAAGGAAAAGAAAATTTAATGACACTGACTGCTTCCAATTTTAATGTATGAATTTTTTTTTTGACGGATTTGCTTACAATCACCAAAATTCAAGGGATATTCTTTTTCATTTCTATCCCTGCAAACAAATCCTACACTAAAAGAGATCAAACAAGGTGTCATTGAAAAGTAAATAATCCGCTTTTTTCAGTAACATTAATGCCATGACTATCGTGATAGGAAGAAGTACGATTTTTCAAAAATGGTGCGATACAACTCACGATTTAACATAATACATTTATTTTTACACCTTTCATTTAGAGTAGAGAAGCTAAAATTTGCAGGTTGAGGCTACCATAAATCGTTTGAGATCAGAAGGTGTTCCATATGATATGGTGTTTCTGGATATAGAGAAATTTCGCTGGCCAAATAACCAGGCAGCCAACCGAAAAACCATCAGTGCTATGGGCAAAAGATTAGATGTAAGTAAATACACAATTTTCTTCAGATGCACAACCCACAACCACATTCAAGGTTTTTCCTCTCCACCATTGAGCTTATAGATGGCTAGCCAGTAGAAAACATTTGCAAAATTTTCGCAGAAATTCAAATGGCCAGACTCAGCAAAAAGTACTCAAATAATATTTTGAATTTGTAGTTATGAATTGGTACAGCTAAGTAATGCAGGACTGCATTCACTAAAAAAATTTTTTTTTGCTAATCTTAGGATATGGGTGTCAACTGGGGGATCTACACCAACAAAAATAACTGGAAGAGTATTGTCGGCTTGAAATTTGACCAGTGGAAACATAAGAAACTTTGGTGGGCCCATTATGGGAAAAACGATGGGACACGAGTGAGATGATTTTGATTTATTTTTACTCGGTCATCGCCAATAACAATTTTTTCAGAGGGGCGCGTTCACCCCATTCGGGGGATGGACAAATTTTTACATGCACCAATATGCGGGAGATTTGAATGGACCATGCGGAGTCAAACTTGACCTCAACTACATTGCATAATTGGAGAATAGAAGATTGAAGCTCCTTACGACATCATCACGACTTTTTACCAAATAAAGAAGTATCGCAGAATCCCCATTTGAAGCAACACACACAACACCTCCGCACAAAGTTGACTACCCAACAACAAAAGGCTTTACAGTTATCTGCGGCAGGATATAGCCAATGTTCAAATTAAAAAATTCGCTTCTAACTCTTATCTTCTAATCTATTCATTGCGTTACAGGCCTTCTAAGGCTCAGTTTTGTTCAAAAGCACCGTCCACCCGGATTCTCGACTTCCGGATCTTGACAAAGTGCGCGGCTGTTTTAGCGAGAAAATTGTTCAGAAGAGACTGAACGATTTTCTCGCTAAAACAGGAAGCGTACTCCGACCACGCCTCCAATGAATGAGCGTTCCTCTAAACCCGCCCATCCGTTCTCGCCCCTTCCGGAGGACGTGCCCCAGAAGTACTCCGGAACCGATCGTCGAATTCTCGACTTCATAACCGGAATAGACATGAAAGGATGGAATGGCAAAAACATGAAAGTCGAGGGTTTGGTTGGACGGTGCGTTTGAAGACTGCCAGTTTATCTGTTCTTAGGGATCTAGCAAGACGCTGCAAAAGTTGTAGCCCCAGTGCATCTTTATGGTTTTCAACATATTATATTGTACATACATAACATGTATTCATAGCGCAGGTTGCTCTTTATCTTCCATTAATTTCTTTCACTCGGACTATTGTACAGGGCTCCTAAATTGCAGAGTCGTTTGCACCAGCGGTCGCGCGACCGCTGGTGCAAACGACTCTGCAGTTTAGGAGCCCTGTAGTTCAAAGGCGTGTTCCTGCGTCTGCAGAGCAAAAACTATTTTTTTTCTTCCAGGGAACACAACAAAACATCAAGCAATGTAATACTAGAACGTCTGCCTAGTCAAATTTACCATAGGCGTCTGTAAAGTCAATATGAGGTTCATTCTTAACAGCGCAAAAACTATTCTATGACGAGAAAAGAAATTACTTACCTTATGGTGTGTGTTTCTCGTATTGCACATGGCCACGGTGAAGAGACATGGTGCCGCACTCTTGGACGCTCTCTGCACGTCAAAGAGGCAACCATGAGATAGAAGACGCGTCTGTTTAAGTATGGCCTACGACCGAGTCTCGGAAAGACTGAGTACCCTATTTTCAGATGTATAAGCCGCAGCCTTTTCACTCTAAGGCACGCGCCATAGTTGATCCGCTTAATCCACTTGATCCGCTTGATCCGCTTCATCATTGGTCGATGCAGTGAACTGACCAATAACGAGGCGGTTGTCCGCTTGATCCGCTTAATCCACTTCATCCACTGCACTATTGGTCAGTTCACTGTATTGGCCAATGATGAAGCGGATCAAGCGGATCAAGCGGATCAAGTGAATCAAGCGGATCAAGTATGGCGCGTGCCTAAAGGCGAACAAGCCAAAAGACTGACTCTCATCATAGAGCGCGTCAAGTGAGAGCAGTATGCGACAAGGCGACCGCTTCGTGAGACATATGCGCGGCGGCACGCCTGGGTCTGCTCGCTTTTAGAGCAAAAAGGGTGCGGCTTATACACCTGAAAATAGGGTACTTAGAGTGCGGGCGAAACCGACATAACAATCAGCTCGACGGACAGCCACTGAAAAAAATCGTAAGCCACTTCAAATACCTAAGCTCCCGGGTAACGTCGGTTTGAAACGATTAATGACGTCCGTGTTATGACGCGAAGTGCCTGAAATCTCACTAAGTAACAGGACTACTCTGTGTTTGCGAATTCCAGTAGAGCTCAAGCGTCAAACGATGGTACGACCAGTTGCCTACAGAGCGAAGTTTTGGTCAGCGACTAAAGAGCAAGAGCAGATCTTAAAAATGATGGGACAGCATGAATCGGTGGATTGGCCTAAGGCTTTTTTTGATACAGTTAATGGGGTGTGGCACAATCCCTCAAAAGCTGTGGCCGCCACAGCTTTTGAGGGGTTGTGCCAAACCCCATTAACTATATCAAAAAACATTTTTGGCGAAGTTGTTTATATGTCTGGATAGCTTAGACCTCTAGATTTCATGGGAATATTTTGAGCCTGATTCGTTTTCTTAGCTTTTAGTAATATTTGGTGAAAGCATAGCCATCAAAAGCGAAAATGGGAAAAACGAGATTTTGGTTGGCTTCTAATTCCATAGTTTGGAGGTGTTTTGAAGCGAGATTTCTGGGACGGACAGAGAAGGAGTAGTGCTTTGTCTTGAGTGCAGAAATGGGTAGCTTGTTCACCTTTGAAACATAGTTGATCACGTTGGAAAATGACCATTTCACTTTGGTGGCCTAGTATCCTGAAACTTCAGAATTCGCTCAAACTTTGTTTGCACGGGTTAATTAACATGCTAATTATAGATATGATACTCGTTAAGCTTCGTAGCACCTCTATATTATGCTAGGGTAGTCAATATCTCATGTGCTTGCATTTCGCATACCTGACAAACTGCTTGCCAATATCATGTTATCACTATTATCAGATTACCCAACTACGACCCCCTCCCCTTTTGACTCCTCAATACGACCCTCCAGCTAAGGCGTGTTACACCCCACGCTTGACCCTGGTCCTAAATCATCAACCAGGCGGTAGCGCATATGAATTTGTCGTGGTCGAGGTCAAATCTAAACTTTTGCCCACTACCGTACTCTTTCCGAGCGCGCCGTCTCCGAATAATACGGTAGTGGGCGAGCGTTTATCGCTTGTTCATCTTCACCGAATGAATCTTATGAGTGCGCTTGGGCAGTGGCTTAGTTAAGGCCTTCCAGTCAGTAACCACATAAGAAGAGGATGTTCATATCTACCTAGATCTACACACGCCTTCAACCACAAATCCCAAGTTTTGCGCCCTATACCCTTTTTTCACGCACAAATTATGTAGAAACCGCAAGATCACTATCTATCGATTCTTTAACTATACATTGTCTGCTCTACTGAATATAATCCATTATTCGCTACTAAAGCTCAAAACACTTTAGGGCTTAAGCTCAAAACAAGCACAATTCTCCTCTTTCGTTTCATAGCTGCTTTACAGATTTGTGGCAAGCATATAACCATGCGACGCTGTAATCTTCGACATCATGCTGCCGTTGTACACTCGGGCATTGAAAGGTTTGCGTTTTTCATTTTTTGCAAACTATCGAAGTCATCGATCCTTCACCTTTAGATATGCATGCCCCTGTGGTTATGCAACTGTGCATCGAAACACAATCATTCGGCATATGTTGAAGCATGCAGCGATCGATGGAGAGAAACACTATGAATTTACTGACTTACTGTGAGTTTAAATTTGCCTCATAAATGCGAGAGGAACCGTTTTTTCTAAACTGTTCGTCATTGCGGCGCACCTCTGATTGGTCAGCATGTCTTATCGGCTAGGCGTTTGTAGGGCGGAGCAAAGACGACGAAGTGATGTGTTGTGCGCGCAGGCTCACTTACTCTTTCACATTTAAGCCCGCCACGATCATAGGTTTAGAGAGATAAATTACACGCCTCCATTGCTTATGGCAACTCGCCCGCTTTGAGCGGCACCGCAGGCGGCGAAAAAAATATCGCGCGCACGGTTCCGGGGGCCTACACTTATGCGAGAGTGGATTTGCTCTGCCCTAAAAAATTTCCATTTCAGAACCCCGGCCGAAGCGGAACGAACTGAAAAACTGACTGAAGAATGTTTCCGAGCATACAAAACAATTCCGCGTCATAATGAGAAACAGAACGATGATTTGACAAGAACTCTGGAATGCCTAGTTAGTGGCGCCACTAATGCTGTGCAACCGGAATAAGTTCGAACTGAGGAGCTGGAAAATTCACCGCAATGAATTGATCATTGTTTGATTTTCCGAGGCTATTTCGCTGTGATTCTGCTGTTATCGCGCTATTCTCGCAAATTGTGGTCATATATGTGTGCTATCTGTGTACAGTAAACATGAAACCTAGTCTACTCGTTAACTAATTTAAGCCAAATTTTTGAAATCGAGGAAATGAGCATCACCCTACCGTCCACTAAAGGCCGAATCTGCAAACATAATCGCGCTAGTGGCGAAAAAGCCGTCGTTTGTAGCAAAAACGAAAGGATAGGGCTTTTTTGAGTCGCTGCCTCTCATTGGTCGGCACGTCACTACGATTTATTTATTTATTTATTTATAGAATACACATAGAGTGCACCAAAACAAAAAATTAACACAAGATATCGATGCGATTGTTCCCTTGCTGGATTGAGAATGTCGTTCTCCTTGCTCAGAAGGCGTGCGTTTCCTGTCGAGATCCTTACCTGGACGAAGGCGTTGTAGTAGTAATTATTACCGGGGCTCGGCTGACCAACTTAACCCAGATTGGACGTCCGCTAGGGACCCCGGGCGAGCAGAAAGGGAGGACCTCAAGACAAACGACTTGCCAACTTTCGTGTTCCTCGAACGGCTTTCCATGCGAAGAGAGCAGTTTGCTTTACTCAAAATAGGTGCAGGCTGTTTACATAAACGCGAAATTGAACAAAACTCAATTCAAAAAACGCAAAAGTGTGCCAAAAGTTCGTAAAATTATCCAGTTGACGTGTAGAGAAAAATTGATGAGCACAGGATGAGCTATTCAAGAGACATCATCAATTTTTAAAACTTGCAAAACGTCTATAGAGGCCAACTTCCTGCAAAATTGAGCAGAATGGCCGAGCATCGAGCTGAGCTGAGAAAGAGACGAGTAGTGCGCGCAAACATGCCGATAAGCGACAGTTTTGCTTGAATTTCTTGATACATTGCTAGGGATTTATACATACACAGAATTTTAGAGCTAAGGTACTAACAGACGGTATTTTGCATAAATCTGGTGACTAAGCGGATCACTAGTTTAAGAAGTTCAAGAGTTCTTTTAAGCAAGGAAATTTCAATGAAAAGGGGGGCCCTGGTCAGCAGTCTAAAGCGAATAATGATAAACCACAGATTCGTAAATAAAGATACAGCGAATGAAAAAACAAATCAATATGTCACATGCCGGATAGGCACAAACGAATCTATCTTATTGGAGTAAACAATAAAATAAGCGACAGTTTTTCAGGTATTTGTGAGGATCATCCAAGTATTCAAGTTAGTGCTTAACACGTTTCGGACCGCGAAATCGCGCGCGGCAAATGGCGTGCTGCACCATGTGAAGCACGAGGGACGCTGGGGACCGACTTTTTTCCATAATTTCGAGCTATGAAATAATATGAAATAAATCAGGAATAAATTGCGCCAAGTGTTGTGATTCGCACTGCTCCTGTGAGTACTTACACATTGTCATCATTTGACGTCATGATCATATGTTTTAAACTGAAAGCGGGAGGATGTTGGCTACCCGAAATTTGGGCGCCGATAGTTCAAAAACGTGGATTTCTCTCAAACTTGGTATTTGGAGGTTTCCTGACATGCTGATCACGAATGTTACACTCTTCAAGTGCCAAAACGGTTTCCTGTGTGATAAAGGTGGGTAGCAGTGGCGTACCCAGGATTCCCGCTCGAGGGGGGGGGGAGGGGCCCGACAAAAAAATTTTCGAATGAAGGGGCGTGGCGTTAGCCACGCCCCCGAAAAAATTTTTTTTACAAAGCTAATTTAAATTTTTGAAAATTTTTAAAAATTATTTTAATTATTTACAAGTAAAAACAAGTCACTTGCACATCTTTATAACCCATATAAGTAACTTTCAAAAATCTCACCCATTCTCGGGGGGGGGCGCCCCCACCCCCCTCCCCCCGAGAATAGTTACCCCCCCCCCCCTCGGTACGCCACTGGTGGGTAGGTAGTAGGTTAGTCAAAATCTCAAATTGGTAACTTCGTGTAGTGGGCTTCTTCATCAACCTAATCACGACGATGATCTCGGTTGTTCCCAAAACAGTCTTTCATGAGGTTTAAGTGACTCGTTTACTACGGTTTAGACTAGACTTGAGTTTGGATCAGATCCGGTCTACAGTGTACAATATAACATTATAAAATCGCGCTTTCACAAAAGTAACATAGCAATTGTGATAAGCATGCTAGTTTACCCATACAAACAAAAAAATTGCCGAATTGTGATCCTCACATCCGTGTAACATATCTTCGTTATATGACCGCTCAAGAAGGGTTTACGTTTTTCATAATAGGAAAAGTTCGTTTGCTTACCAGTTCTTGCATTCTCCTGTGTCTTGCAACGAGCGGAATTTCCTTGAAAATGCGATTTATCCAGCTTAAAAATGAAGCGCGCGAAGGTTTTGTCGCACGTGATGTCCGCATCGCCGCGCCGATTTGCGATCGTTTACTGTTTGTCGCTGCATTGCCTGAAGAAAGTGAGTTGATACAAGACCACGATGATATATGGGACAGTAGGCTGATGCCAATAGGATGACATCCTCAGCTATGAATAAAATATAATATAGGAAGCATGAGGCGGCTGCAAATTCGGTGATTAACCGTGTGGAGCACCGGTCCGACCGGTCCGAAACGTGCTAAGTTCCCCGGATTACTAGAATACGAGTTTTATTCCAAGAACGATTGAACTTTGCTTCTAGCAGTCATGGCAGCGCCTCATACCACTTAGCCACTCGTCTTCGTTTCCAATCTTATATATAAAGCTGAATGTTTGTTTGTCTGTCTGTATGTATGTCTGTCTGTACGTATGTTCCGAATAGAAAATTCCATTTCTTAACCGATCCGGACCAAACTTGGCGCACATACACATCGGGCCCCGGCGGGTGTCACAGTCCACTTTTCGTTATCGATCGATGTCGATTTTATCGATTTTTTGCAAAATTTGAGCTAGGGGGCTAAAATTTGGCAGGGGGGTGTAATCGAGCATGCTGATCACCCCCACGGGGGTGACCAGCATGCTCGATTACCCCCCTGTGCCAACTCCCAGCCCCGTAGCTCAAATTTTGCAAAAAATCGATAAAATCGATATCAATCGATGACGAAAAGTAGCCTATGACACCCGCCGGGGCCCGAAGTGTATGTGTGCTAAGTTTGGTCCCGATCGGTTCAGAAATGGAATTTTCTATTCGGAACATACGGCGGAGCCGGGTAAGCCAGCTAGTGTTGCATAAAACTGCACGCTCACAGCATCACGTGCTTTTTCAGGAAAAGTTGCTCAGTGCCCATAGTAAATAGTATGGGTTAGAGATTTTAACGATTACTCCAGTGATCACAAAAGTAAACATTCTATAAACACGACTGCCAATAAGAGGAACAAAACTGCTTACAAGAGAAGGATGCTTGATGACCGTGGCCATTGGTAATGATTTGTATATCAAAAAAATGCGACTTTTAATGCTGGTTCGAACACTCTTCCATATCTGCGATACGATAATCTGGATGGAGTTATGATTATTTTATCAATAAATTGCGCTACTGCGGAGGATCAGAATCTACAATAAAAAATTTTCTTTCCTTTTCGAATGCTGAATATGTTTTAAATAGGTATGATACAACAGTATTTTTCAAGATTCTCTTTAATAGCTTCAAACAGTAATCTGGAACAAATTTGGTGACTTTAACCACCTAAAAGTACGCAAATTCTTTACGATAAAAGTTCATAACTTCCTTTAGAAGATCGTTTCGCAGATATCGAGCACAGACAGAATTAGCGTTTGAGGTACATCTTACTTTTTACATCGCATTCCCAATGGCCACGATCATTACCGAGTATCCTTTCCTTCTCAGGCAGCGGATAGGACCCCTCCGCCGGAGAAATGGCAGGGTCGCGGCGTTTCCCCAGCGGTGGGTCTCCCATTTGTCCGGCGGAGCCCTCCCATTTCTCCGGCGGAGACCTCCCATTTCTGCTCCGGATACCTCCCATTTTCTGCTCCGGATACCTCCCATTTTCTCCGGCGCGGCTCTCCCAAATTTGGCGGACACGCGCCGCGCAAATTTCTCCGGCGCGGAGTCCGCCAAATCTGGCAGAGTCGCGCCGGAGAAATGGCGGACCTTTGCAGCAGGGCCGGAGAAGCCTCCCATTTGCCTGCCAGTGATGTCACCGCGATATACCGCCCATTTGCCCTTCTCTCATTGGTCAACTGGGTCCGGCGCGACTCTGGCAGTTTCGGAGGGTCCGGCGGAGGGGTCCCGTCGATTGTCTGAGTTGTTAGAACTGTCTTTGAAACGTTTATCTGCTTTTATTCCATGAGTTTTCATGAGGTTGATTCATGAGGACGATATTACGAGTGAAAAGCAATACTCTAAACATCAGGCTTCAAATTCTGGCGTCCTACGTTTCAACGGTGAAGCTCAGTGTGGAAGTCCAATCTATCACCTGTATCTGAGAGACAGAATTCAATCTTTTAGAGCATGCTATGATGAAAAGGAGTGCGCAATCGTGCAGTACAATGAGGTTTGCACTACCCTTTGAATTGACAGGACTGGCGGCGGGAAGGCGAGGCTTCGAGGCCTGATCAAGGCTAGAGAACGATCAGAGAGCACGCTCGCGAGAGAGATGCAGGCTGCGTCGCGGGGGCGAGCGGTCACCATCCAATCGCCAATCCCGTTGAATCAAAGGGTACTCATATGACAAAAGAACGGTGAGAGGCACATTTCAGACAAATGGTCACTGCAGACTGTACAGGCCATACGGACAGGGCACAGTAGACAACAAACGCATAATAAAAGGATACGTATTTTCACGTGAAGAAACTGATCCGTCATGTGTGACAGAAATAGCCACCGCCGGCATAACATTTCAGAAGATACCACATCAAAAAAATGTTATAAATGTGAAATGCAACAACACGCAAGATGTGACTGTTATTCAGCCCTATGATCGTTCTGATCGTTGTAGTTTTTTCGTCTACGATCCTACCACAGTTGGCGATAATTGGAATGCTACCAAGTTCAGGTTAATAATTGATTGTTCAGTTACCAATTCTCAAGTGCCCTGCTTATTTAGGCTCGTCTTTTCCAAAAAAGCAGAGAAAACTTGTATCTCCATTCCTGTCTTTCATAAAGCAAGTAAGTAAGTGAAAATGCCGAAAATTCGCTTGCACCTTGCCTTCTACTTCAGACCTTCATCGCCTATTCTTCGGCGAGATTTACAGTGCAACTGGTTACTACTTCTACAACGCGTACGCCTTCACAAGCCCTTGCGTTTCTCCAAAGGGTGAATGTCTAGGTGTGCAGGAAATTCAAGAATATGTAGACGAAAAAGGCAATTTCTTCTACGCTGAGCCTGGATTAAACATGACAGACTCTGGTCTGGGTCAGATGTTCTTTATCGTAGGCATAGAACATGATATAAAAGCTGTTCTTGGACAAAGGCGGACGCTCATGTAAGCGAGGCGTGCGCGGGCGTACGAGCTTCAATAATGAAAGATGCTCTAACGCCGCGTTTGCAGCCACTTCGCAAGTTGAACACCGTCTTCGTCAGGGATTAGGATTTATACAGGGTGTCCCAAAAGTAAGTACCCTATTTTCCGGCGTATAAGCCGCAATTATTTTCACCGCGCGCGGTCTAACGTGCGTTGTCGGTCGCGAAGCGCGAAGCCGCGCAAGCTGCTAGACTATCTGTTTTACCAAATGACTTGGTAGTAATTCTGCTTTCATTCATTGTTTTAAAAGCGTTGAAAGTATCATTAATTCAGCAATATTATCGAGAACCACAGTACAGCTTCAACATCAATAACATCATTGAAAACAAAAGAAAGCACCTTACTCTATGGTATCCTTGTGGAAAGAAATTACTGCCTAAATTACACCCGCAAAATCGTCCGCATTTTTGAGAGGATATAAGATGGACGTAATGGAGAGCAGTCACAAAATACATTGAGTCTTCAGTCTATTAGATTAGAAATATTCTTTTTGAGGGCGCTTTCGCGCCATTGCTCGCTGCGGCGGGTGCGGCTTATATAAGGTGCGGCTTATAAGCCGGAAAATAGGGTACATACTTTCAAATCGTTAATGACGCTCTTCCCACCAAGCCTTTTGCTTACCATCAAGTACTAATCGGTAGAGCAGACTTCAACTTAGATCTGTAGTATCGAACAAATCACCCATATCTCTTCAATACTGTAGGATTATGATAACTTCGAGGGGGGTTTTGTGCCATCAATAACTACATTTTGCCCCAGACTTAATAAATTGAAGTGAGTCGCTGATTATGAAAATTAAATTCGCACTTTATCGTAAGAGTTTCATAAGTTATGCCAGGGAAACCGCAATAACGTTTGTTCTCCAAAGATGTGATTAAATCATCGTGAAAAGTTGTTTAATGAAATCAGCGTGTCCGAAAACACTGATACACGGCTCTCCAAAATTTTTGGAACGTTTTTTTTCGAAATGCTTATTTCACAAGGGCGCTGTATGCTGGAAGTTCCTACCGTAATCCCACAGTACTGAAGAGGGACGGGTGATTCGTTCGATACAGCAAATCTAATTTGAAGCCTGCTCCACCGATTGGTACTTGAGGCTAGACAAAAGACTTTGTTTGAAGTGAGTTGTCAAGTATTAAAAAGTGTATACTTACTCTTGGGAAGCCCTATAGACTCCCTTTCAGCAACAACCACATTTTCGATTTATTGATCATGCGTTTTGTATGGTGTGTACAATTTTTGTTGCGTAGCAATTAGTAATGTAGAACACTTTGAAACAAATAAACATATTTGTCATTTTCTGAAGACAAATTCGGATTCGACGTTTTAATCGGCGAAAGTCCTATGGAAGCACACGGTCGAGGCACGCACTTCGTAAAAAGTAAATAGCTAATGTGTCAAACGTCCTCTTGTCTTGAAACCTGGGCATTCTGTGGTACTGATTTCAATATTTTTCTTTTGCCGTACAGGTTGTTATCGGTGACAGTTTATTGCCTAACGTTTCGGCACAACGCCGTCGTCGGAGGCTAAAAGTATTCAGTCACGTTAATTTACGATCTTGGTCGCCAAACATCTCCTCCCGCTCGAGCATTCGAATGGTCTTGAGTGGAAGCAGGGAGTCTGCGAGTAGAGGACGACTCACCAGAGTTGTCACCGTTTGTAGCAGTATCAGTTGGTTCTGATGTACTTCAACGAACTGCGATGTTGAGAGTATGCAGTCGTGATGTCAACTGACTGCTGTGTCGCGAATGAGCAGTCGTGATGTCAACGGACTGCTTAAATAGGGTAGACGATCTTATAGTTTGCAATATGTCAGATACGGCATCAGATCTCCAGTTATAGATAATTGTTCATTCTTGTTGTTGATCTGGGGGTCGCGGACAAGAATATAGGATGCCTCAAGGGCCTTTCTCGCGGATATTTGATTTTCGTAGGCCAAGATTATGCACTTGATGTCGAAGTCATTACCGTTATGATCTACCTTTCTATGCTTTCCTAGCGGATTCATTACGCTTTGCCGCTTTTTACTAGCCAAATGCTCGTTTACGCGTACGCACAATGGCCTACCCGTCTCACCAATGTAGATGGCAGAGCATGCTAAACATTCTATTTGATACACGACGCCAGATTTCGAACAATCTCCATCTTTTCCGTGAGGGCATATCACGCAATTTCGTGTGATGCAAGCATTGTCATACATTCTATTACGGACTAGTTGTCTTTTGATGTTATCTCGGGGGATATTTACCAAGACAACTTCGTTATCCAACTGCGCTCGTATCAAACATTGTCTTATTGCAGCACTGACCCTTTCGGAAATGAAAGGGAGGCACAGAGGTATTTTGTTTACGTTCTGTCCACTCGCCTTTGACACTTTCGTTGTACGTCTAGCTCGCATATTATAACCGTTTGCAATCATTATTCCAGTTGCCAACTTTAGTGATTCTTGTTTTTCTTTTTCGCCGCTGCAGATGCCTACTACCGTTCTGAACATATTTCGAATCATGGCGCGTTTCACGGCTGTAGGGTGTGCAGATTGTGCGTGCAGAAGAATATTCTTGTTGCTCTCTTTTCGGTACCACTTGACTTGCACCGTCCCATTCACCACCATCAGCTGCGTATTCAAAAATGGTAGCCAACCGTTGCATGGCTTTTCTCGTGTGAAGCTTATGAACTGTGATTGTTGGTTCAAAATTTTGAAGCACTCGTCCATCTCGGACTGAGTTGAAGTAAGCAATTAAGTATAGACTATTTAAGACTATTTAGACTATTTAAGCAGTCCGTTGACATCACGACTGCTCATTCGCGATACAGCAGTCAGTTGACATCACGACTGCATACTCTCAACATCGCAGTTCGTTGAAGTACATCAGAACCAACTGATACTGCTACAAACGGTGACAACTCTGGTGAGTCGTCCTCTACTCGCAGACTCCCTGCTTCCACTCAAGACCATTCGAATGCTCGAGCGGGAGGAGATGTTTGGCGACCAAGATCGTAAATTAACGTGACTGAATACTTTTAGCCTCCGACGACGGCGTTGTGCCGAAACGTTAGGCAATAAACTGTCACCGATAACAACCTGTACGGCAAAAGAAAAATATTGAAATCAGTACCACATAAATAGCTAATGATAATTGAGATAATTTCAAATTTCATAATCATTAAACTGCTGACTGTTGTGGGAGGTTTGCTTCTAATTCGTTGACAATCCGCCTTGGGCTTGATTATGATGAAGTAGTCGATTGGATAGTTTCCATGAAAATCCGATTAGTTCGCGAAAAAAGCGATACAGTCGTTGTTGATCAGAT